>JAHHUM010001790.1:0-487739 GCA_036173005.1 Crenichthys baileyi | reverse complement strand
CTGCTTAACCGTTCATTCAAGAATTCACTTTAAAGTCCCTTTAAAATGACACATTTTCAGGGCCCTGTCTGACAAAGCTCTTTGCAATTACTGAATTATTTGTCTTTTATTCATGTTTCAATTTATTTGTGTTTTAGTGTTTATACTCTTTGTAAATCACTTTGTGGTTTTTATTTGTGAAATGTGCTATATCAATAAATTTTACGTACTTACTATTATTAATTTGCATTCCACTGTGTCTGATCACCATGTCTGTCAAGCACTATTTGGGTGCTGTTTTAACTATTATGGGCTGGAGTATGAAGGTGTGTGCCTTAAGCTTTCATCCGCTTATTTTCTATACCTGCATGTGCTTTCATGGTCATGGGGGCTGGTTGCTAGCTCCAGGTGGGGTGTAGAAAGATAGAAAGATGCCACCCTAGGATTCGAACTTTGGACGTTCTTGCTGCAAGGCAGATGTGCTTACAGCTGCACCACCATGCTGCCCCTGCTTCAAGCTTGACAACACCCAAATCTATGTTTGACACTTTTATTTATTTTGCAGGAAGACAGGAAGATATTCTTGCTTTATTGTTATGCGACAGGTCCGACCAATAAAGACTTCTCGCCTAGTTGGCTGACAGCCCTTGATTACATGAATGTTGAAGAAGCCTCCAAAGCCTTTCAGCCTTTCACTTACACTGTAGAAAAACAAAAACAATAACAGAGTAACACATTTGTTACTACTAACTAATGTATAGGCACTCTAAGAATACCACAGATGGCTACCCATTAGTGGCTAACAAAGCTAAAGTTAGCATCTTCTTTGGAACCTCCCAGTGTTGCTAAACCAAAGTGCTATTTTACAGTGTTTAAGAAATCTAAGCCACAACTCTGTGCTCTCCCATATTTGAACCAACAGAGTTCAATTTTACTTCCATGCGATCCCCCTCAGCCTTTCTAATTCGTCCTCTGCATGATTTGCTGGCTATGAAACCCTGCACACTGATTTCTTTATGCATTAAAGAGACATAGAACACAGAAACACCTCCTCAGTGGCAATTCTCCCAGTTAGACGGGTTTGGTCTCCGTCTGAGGTCACTTGGCTTCCGTCGGTGGGCATTATTTATGATGCTAATGGAACATGCACCTTCTAAGAGCGGTGGGAAACAACTGATTAATCTCTTGCACTGAGCTCGTGATCCATCACAGAGATGTGCTGCTCCTGCAGAAGCCTACAGGAAGCCTGAGCTTGTTCTTCTCTGATTAATGTTTCGAATGTCGCTCTCATGAGATTGTCTCTTTTCATTGTCATTCTTTCCTGTTATTGCTGCTGCTGGTTTTCTCTGATTAGATCATAGACCCCTGGCTCTGTTTTAGTGCAGAGTCAGAGTGAGAAATATCTGATTCTTTCTTAAAACCAGTTACATCATAAAGCATATGAAACACACAGCAATATTATCATTTAAACGTGCTTATTTTCCTCTGAGAAAAGTTTACTTGTGTGCTAATTGCAACAGATAATTCTATTGTTTAAGTGCTGGTTGGATCCATTTTTTACTCAGAGACAGAGCATTTAAACAGACAGTGGGGATTTTTGCAATTACATTTATCTACGAATGCTTCTGTCTTTGAACACTGAAACTCAATTTTGGTCAGCAGGGAGCTGTTCAGCTCCTGCTACATCTGCTGAATATAAACTGTGTGCTAGGCATTTTTATTGCAGCCAAGCTGTGTTTATTTTCAGGAAAATAAGTTTCACCTTGCAGAATGACTGTCTAATAAAACGTGATTCAAATATATGCAAATATACACTGCTCTCTCTCTTTCTCTATCTCTCTCTGTCTGTCCTCGTCTATCAGTCTGTACAAATTACATTTTTCACGCAAGACAGGGTGTCAGCAGAGACTGCGGAAAGCTCGGCATGGCAGGATTTTTTAGCATTATTCTAGACTGCAACTCCATTTTTATGTTTATTGGGCTATATATTTTTTCATATCCCAATTTTATTAAGTTTCTTCAAGTTGCTTGTGGTCATAGAGGCCCTGCTTGTCACAAAGCATTGCGATATTGAGGTTACTCATCAGTCTGATGCTGGAACTTTCTTTTTCCCTCTTGGTTTAGCTGCCAGACCATCTTTAACATAGTAATTAAAGAAAATTAACAAGCATTGTCCCAGGACCATCAAAAGTTACAGTCAGGAGTTTACAAACACTCAGCATATGCATACATTTCATGCTAAGTTTGCACTTTGAGAACAAGAATTGTTGCCTTGTTGCAAGAAGCTCCTAGCTTGGAATCCTCCGGCTTCATTGTACATCAGATAATGTGCATGTTATGTTAACTGGTCTCTCTAAATTGCCATTATGAGTGTGTTTTAGAATGTCTTTTAATGTTGCATGACCAAAGCCTATTGACCTCTTGATATTATGATTGAGTGCTGCTGGTAGTTTCTCTTTGTAAGCAAAAAAACAAAAAATTGTTAGAGAGCAAAAATTGGATTCCCAAAGCCTCAAAACAATGTTAAGGTTTAAGGAACTCAGTTAAGATGTAAGGACTAGAATGGCCAATTTAAAGCTTAATAACAAATGTTAAAAGATTGTAAGAGCTGAAAAGAACATAAAAATAAGAAAAATAAAAAGCTACTCTGCCAATGGCCAAGCTGACTCTGCAGCTCTATTGCTTGCTCAGCCTGCTTTGACTTCTGTCAACCTTTGTGTTTGTACATGAATGTAGCATCTATGTGGATCAGTGTTTTGCATAATTAGATGGGAGCAATGAACTAGTTAGACTAGTGTTAGAACATCCTTCTCCTCACTTCGACAGTTCCGGTTATCCGAGCAGCTCCATTCCAGTTCCCAGCGGCACACTGTGGTCTCTGTAGTAAGCCTTCATGAAACAACCGACACCCTCCTCCAGCCCCACTGTGCACCTCTCCCCCATCACTGTCATCTCCAGTAGCTCTCCTCCTCGTCGTGATGGAGTGTTGGGCTCTGCCCTCGTTGCCCTCCTCTCATGTATGCAGACTGGTGAGCCAGCAGAGTGGAGAAAACAGGCACAGCTGGTGCGAGACATGCAGCAGCACTTTGTGCACCCTCTCTTGATGATGTGTTATAGGGCTGCATGGCATAAAAAAGTAAACCACTTCCCAAATTAAATTTTGGGCTGCAGTCAGGGGGGTAATTATTTTTGGAAAGGGTCCCCGGGAAATTTTTTTTGGTGTGAGATAAAATAGGGGAGGGGGGGAAAAGTTTAAATTTAGTGAATTTAAAAGATGAAAGGAAAAAGCGAGTGGGTTTAAACGAATGCCTCTGCTAATTCTCTATGGCGACGACTTCTGGTATGTTCGTCTTTCAAAATCAGTCGTATTCTCTTATCCTGCTTTCTGTATGGTTGCAAAATGAGCCCCGGCTTAATTTTATTTTCAGTTTTTGAACTTCTCTGTTGGCAATCACTAATTAATTTTTTTTGTTTTACCTAGGGCTAATTTTGGGTTTTCCAAAGATACAAAAACCTTGGGGTTTTTGACTTTAAATTTAAAAACACGTACGAAGAAAATAAAACAGCCTCTCTCCTATGAATAGATTAATGAATTCCTGCGGAAATGAGACATGAAGGAGAAAAAAACAGCCATTCGTTACTGTTTCTTTGTTCTTGGGGGGGGGGGTTTTGGGGGGGGGATTTGGCTCAACTTCATGCTCATTTTGTCTTGAAAATAATTTGTATAAAAATTTCCAATCGGGTTTTCGCCCGCTTCACAGTACTGAAAACCACTCCTTAAAACCCAAAAAATGATCTCCTTTTTTCTGCTGTTTCTGGTTTTTACCCCATTTTTTCTTCTCTTAGACTTCTCGCTTTTTGAACCATTTTCAAACCCCCTTTTGGGAAAGGGATTTTCCCTTCGGGGGCATTGTAAATACCCCCTCTCTCCCACTTTGGTTTTATTTTTACCTTTAGGCCGCACTAAAGTTCTCCAGTTAAAATCATTTACATTCATTATGTTTCCTTTAAACCCTCAGGTTTTTTCCCCAGGGCTCTGCCCCTGGGCCCCTGTTGTTTATCGTTTACCTTCTCCCCCGGGTTATATTTTCCGGAAAATATAATTTCGTTTTTTCACTTTTTAGGGCGGAAATTCACCCCGCTTTACCTTTCAACTACACCAAAATTCTACCCCTTCTACACCCCCCCTCCCTCACTAATTGTCTAAATGAAAAAAAACACGGGTTTTCCCCCAAAAACTTTCTAAAATTAAATTGGCGAAAAAACCAGAATTTTTTTTAAATTTTGGCACTAAATCAATACTGAACCCCTACATAATTTTTCAATTTCAATTGTAACTCTTCATCTTTCCTTCCCCTCAATTAGAGTCTCGGTGCTCCTTGATAGACCTTTCCTTCTTTTTCCCGGGTTAAAATAAATTACTCGTCAGCCTACTTCCATTTCTAAATATTCGCGTCTCCTCCTTTTCTCATCCTCATTCCACTGCTGTTTTGGGTTTCCAGTCTGGTCCCCTCTCGTTTAATTATTGAATTTCTTTTTTTTGGTCTACCACAGAAAACCCTTCAAAAACACAATTTGGTTCCAAAACCAGCAGCTCGTATTATTACACGGGACTCCTTTTAAAATCCATCACATCACACCTGTTCTACAACAGCTTCATTGGCTTCCTATTTCATATTGTATCAACTACAAATACTCCTCCTTACCTTTAAAAGCTTTTCACAACCTCGCTCCTTTATATCTTTAAAACCTTTTTCACATTATTGTACCTGTCCGTACCCTCAGATCCTCCTCTTCGATCCATCTCACTGTTCCCCCCGCCCGTCTTGTTACTATGGGGAGCAGAGCATTCTGCCGGTCTGCTCCCCTGCTCTGGACTCACTTCCACCTGATCTCCGCAACACTCACTCATTGCCACACTTCAAAACTAAACTCAGGACGTATCTGTTTAAATTAGCCTATGCATTGTAATTGTACTTTTTTTTTTATTTAACCCAATTTGTACTTATTTTATTTATTTATTTAAATTGTGTCCGTGCTGTAAGGTGACCTTGAGTGCCTTGAAAGGCGCCTATAAATAAAATGTATTATTATTATTATTATTATTATTATTAAGATGATAATGATGTAAGCACACAATATGTAAATGAACATCTCTGATGCTGGGAGTGAAAATATGTGAACAAGAGGCTTTTAAAGTAATGCTTTGCTGAGAATAAAAGGAAAAATTATCACAAGCTGAATGCTTTCCCTGGACATTCATGAATATATACATCCTACTTGATGCACCTCAATACAGATGCTTCTCACACTTTTCAGATTTTGTGAAAACTTTTGAAAGTGATGTGCAGTGCTGGCAAAAAAAAAAATATGCTCCCTTAGAGATTTCTTCTGTTTTTGATTTTTGTCAAACTTTAGTGATTCAGATCATCAAACAAATGTTAATATCAGACAAAAATAACCTGAATAAATACAAAATGATGATTTCAGGCCTAGGCCTTGTTAAAATATCAGTTAACTGTCAATCATCTGTCAATTTTTTAAAAGCTGAATTCAGTTTGACTAGCCACTCCCAGACCAGATTACTACCTGATATTTAGAGCCAAGAAATGACTTAAACAGAACCTGTTTGAAAACATGATTTAGGCTAACAGACCAAAAAACATAGGGGAATCCGGTGAACCATAAATGGAGAAAACAAGTCTTACTTGCCCCAGTCAAGGTTAGTGTTCATATTCAACAATAACAAAGAAACTGGGCAAAAATGGCATCAATTGGAGCGTTCCAAGGCCAAAACCACTGCTGACTAAAGAGAACAAAAATCCCTATCTCACATTCAACAAAAAATACCTTTATGATCCCTAAGACTTCGGCCTCAAAACTAACAGCATTTCAAAAAAAAAAAAATCATACCTACAGTTAAACGTGGTGGTTGTCCAGTGATCTGGGTCTGCTTCTTTAAGTCCTCAACGACTTGCCTCATTTAATAGAACTGTGAATTCTGCTCTCTATCTGAAAATCTTGAAGGCAAAGATTTAGCCCATAATTTTGTAACCCAAACTTCAACCGTACTTGGGTTCTGTGGTAGGACAATTATCCAAAATGAGCTGAAATGAAATTAAGATGCAATGGAGTGACTTTGAGCAGGTTGTCCATTTCTAAAAACCCTAAAATGTGGCTCAATTAAAACAATTCTGCAAAGCTATTTGGACCCAGCCAGTTATTATGTTTAGGGTCTGAAAGGACAAAAAAAAATTCTGTTTCACAGTAATGTATTATTTTTCTTTCACTTAACAGTTATGTCATTTTTCTGAACTTTAAAGTACATTGAAGTTAGTAGTAGTAATGTGACTAAATGTGATCAAGGGTATTAATATTTTTCCAAAGCGCTGCATTTGACAAGAATTACATGGATGTTGTATTATTACTGTTATCAGTCTTGCTTTTGTCAGACAGGGCTGTTTTCCCCGTTTCTGTCCTCTACTCTCTCACCCTGCTGGAGGGGCTCATGCCGTCTGTCAGGCAGCCCGCTATTCACAAATTTACTGTGTAATTCAGCTGGATGCTTACACTGAGATTTTAAACACAATGACATGTGGCATAACTCAATTTTACAGCCGCCAGCCTCAATCTGTCACCTCGTGCAGAAGGAAAGTGTGAATATAAAGTGTTCTCCAGGCTGACATATTCATAACCACTTCAGATTTTAAAAGCTGTTGAATACGTGATTTAACAGATACTCCAGTATTCCGCTTATGCAACGGCTTCTATTCCTATTACCATCACTCTCTATGGCTTGCTGTAGCTGAAATGGTGCAGTAATCATTGTAATTTACAGTCAGCTGCAGGGATTCCTATTTCTGAAGAGAAATGTACTCATTCACGTTTTGTTTGTTTGCAGTGGGAGGTCTGCATGTGAAAATGCACTCAAATTCAGTAAAATACAGTACCTGCCACATATATGGGTACGCCTGGTAAATTTTGTAAAATTAAATTGTGTAAATTAATCTTTTATTGCAGTGGTGTAATATAAAAGCCTCACTTCTGTCAGTCTGGCCCAGGGTAGCTGTGGCTGCAACGTAGCTTACCACTGTCAGTGTGTGAACGTGTGGATGACTGGTTGTAGTGTAAAGTGCTTTGGGGTGTCTTGGGACTTGATAAAGCTAAGATAGGTCCAGGCCATTTACCACAAAGAAATTTTAATTATTTTTAGCTAAATCATCAGTGACAAAATTATTGATGTGGTCAATACTTACACGTATGTACAACACATTTTTGGCAATAGGACATTTAGTTATCTATTACATTTGACAGGGTCAAAGCATAGAGACCAAGGTGCGTGATTTGGACACGTTGTATCCACCGATGAACATATGCCAAATTATTCTACTGTAAAACTTTAGGGCTGACAACTGAAGCTGGAACCAACCACCATGATGATGATCCCAAACACTGCAAATCAAGAATAGAGTGGCTGAAAAAGTAAAGAATCAAGTTGTTGCAATGGCCTAGTCAAAGTCCAGACCACAACTAGATGTTGCGGTGGAAACAGGCAGTGCAGAAATGAACTGCTACTAACCAAAATTCCTCCACAACAATGTGAGAGACTAAGGCTATGTTCACACTGCAGGCAAATGTGGCTCAAATCGGGTATGAGCTCAATTCTGATTTTTCACCCCCAAAAAACTCCAAAGTGTGCCACTTCCACATGTTATACTAAATCATACTCATATCCAGTGGTTTTCAAAGCACCCCCAGTTTGAACGGTCATCTCATTTCACCTGTCATTCTCCTGGCTCCGACTACATCTCATGTTCGTTATGGGGACTTGGTGGCCCCACAAGGCTACTCTTTGTAGCAGTTCTTCCAAACTGATTTCCTGTGGCTAAGAGAAATTGCTGCCTGTGACCTAACATATTTATACCTTGAATAAAAAAATGCAACCTTTACATTTAGAGAGGCTATTAAGGGTGCAAATAACTATAACAAACTGGCTTTTGTTCAAAATAACCTAGGGCTGTTGCCACAATGAAAGATAAAATTTTTTTCTCAAATTTGCATTGTGAGATTATGCTACCGCATAAAGTTTATTTTTAGGCTTTTTACACAGTTTTACCATAGGTGCTAATAAATGTGGTGAGCACTGTAAATCAGAGGAACAGTTCATGTTAGATTTATTGGAGATAAAGCCAGAGAGGCCAGACTGATATGGTTCAGACACGTATAGAGGAGGGATATATCGGCAGGATGCTGAGGCTGGAACTGCGAGGCAGGAGGCCTACAGGAAGACCAAAGAGGAGATTTATGGATGGAGGGAAAGAAGACATGAAGGTAGAGGGTGTGAAAAAAGATGCAGAAGACAGGGTTAGATGGAGACAGATAATTCGATGTAGTGACCCCTGAAAGAGAAAAGCTGAAAGAAAAAGATGAAGACTGAATGTGACTGAGTATGAATATAAACAATTTTTTGACAATGACTTTTAAATAAAAGTAAAATATGATTTGCACAAATCTGATGCAAATCTACAGCAGAGGTACAGCAAAATAATCCTTTGCTTAAAAGATTTGTTCATATGAAGAAACGCATGCATCTTCTCCAAAGGTCAATGTTGTCATATGTATGTGTCATGCAAGATGACACAAATCCCTTTTAGTGAATGGAAATTGTACAAATTATTGGAATATCTATCTATCTAATATTTTATATATATATATATATATATATATATATATATATATATATAACTTTATACCATGTTTTGGAGAAACCATTGTCAACAAGTATTTTCTAAGCTGCTTTTAAAAGGTGACATGTTTTTATTTATAGGGCACTTTTCAAACACATTGACACACAACATGCTTCACAAAAGATAAAAGCAGGAGACAATGAAAAACATCTAAGAAATAAGGACCTAAACAAAGCTAAGCATGGAAAAGAAAAATAAATGTACAGATTTGTGCAGTTAGCAGAGGTGACATTGGTTCAAAGGACTGAGGAAACAGAATTAATGACAATGATATGGAGGATCTAGATTCCTAAAAGCGAGCTAAAAGTCAAGCCCAAAGGTTCAGGGCTGGTCTTATCAACTGTCTATCCTTGTCTCAGGCCCTCCTAAATACTATTCCGCAGGTAAGGGCCGGAAAATGATGCTGAAGGTAAATCAACATGAAGTGCAGTTTGTACCACCAGTAAAAAATCATCATAAAATCAGAATCAGCTTTATTGCCAAGTTTGTACATACAAACAAGGAATTTGACTCCGCTACACTTTGCTCTTTGGTTTTTGTTTTTGCATTACAGAATATACATATTTACAATGTACAAATATACACATATATAAATAAAAAGGTGCATTTGCAACATCTGTATGCTGTTGTTTTGTATTTTATTGAATGTTCAACAGAGAAACAGCCTGGGGGAAGAAACTGTCTCTGTGGCAGCTGGTTTTAGTGAACAGCGCTCTGTAGCGGCGGCCTGAAGGTAAAACTCTAAACAGTTTATGTGCAGGGTGTGTGGGGTCTGCAGAGATTTTAGCAGCTCTTTTCCTGACCCTAGACCTGTATAAGTCCTGGATGGAGGGAAGGTCAGCCCTGATGATTCTCTCTGCAGATCTGATTATTCGTTGCAGTCTGGACCTGTCCTGTTTTGTGGATGAACCAAACCACACTGAGATGGATGAAGACAGGACAGACTGAATGATGGCAGTGTAGAAGATGACCAGCAGCTCCTGTGGAAGGTTGTACTTCTTGAGTTGCCTCAGGAAGTACAGTCTCTGCTGGGCCTTCTTTCGAACAGTGTCTATGTGTGAAGACCATCTCAGGTCCTCAGAGATGGTGGTTCCTAGGAACCTGAAGTGGTCCACAGCCGATACAGTGTTGTTGAGGATGGTGAGGGGGGTGTATGGGGGTGGTGTTTTCCGAAAGTCCACCACCATCTCCACAGTCTTGAGTGGGTTTAGTTCCAGGTAGTTCTGACCACACCAGTGTATCAGGCGATCCACCTCCAGTCTGTATGCAGACTCATCACCGTCCTGGATCAGTCCAATGACAGTGGTGTCGTCTGCAAACTTAAGGAGTTTCACGGACGAGTCCGCTGAGGTGCAGTCATTTGTGTAGAGGGAGAAGAGGAGTGGGGATAGAACACACCCCTGGGGGGCACCAGTACCTATTGATTGGTTCGGGAGAAGATGCTCCCCAGTCTCACCTGCTGCTGTCGGTCCATCAGGAAGCTGTTGATCCACTGACAGGTGGAGGCTGGGACGTTGAGCTGAGTGAGCTTCTGGTGGAGGATGTCTGGTATGATGGTGTTGAAGGCCGAGCTGAAGTCTACAAACAGGATCCTGGCGTAGGTCTCTGGGTGGTCGAGGTGTTGCAGGATGAAGTGTAGACCTAAGTTAACAGCATCATCTGCCGACCTGTTTGCTCGGTAAGCAAACTGCAGGGCGTCCAGTAGAGGGCCTGTGACGTCTTTCAGGTGCTTCAACACCAGCCGCTCAAAGGATTTCATGACTACAGACGTCAGGGCTACAGGCCTGTAGTCATTTAATCCTAGGATGGTGGGTTTCTTGGGCACTGGGATGATGGTGGATCGTTTGAAGCAGGAGGGGACCTCACACTTCTCCAGTGACTTGTTGAAGATCCGGGTGAAGATTGGAGCGAGTTGATGTGCACAGGCTTTCAGGCATGATGGGGAGACGTTATCAGGTCCTCCAGCTTTCTTTGTTTTCATGCGCTGAAAGAGCCTGTTTACATCTTCCTCAGAGATCTTTAGTGCAGGCAGAGGATCTGAAGGTAGGGGTTGGTTGCTTTTTACTGGTCGAACGTGTTCCTGAATGGGATGTGGAGGAGTTGGTTTTGAGGTGTGAATGGCTTCTTGTCATGTCTACAGTAGAAGCCATTCAGACGGTTAGCCAGGCGAGGACTTTGTTCGGGAGGGTGGTGGGCTTCTGTAGGCAGTCAGGTTTCTCAGACCAGTCCATACAGCCGAAGTGTCACCAGTAGAAAGGCTGTTTTTCAGCTTCTCACTGTAGCTTCTCTTGCTGCTTTGATCTCCTTTGTTAGTCTGCTCCTGGCCTGCCTGTACCGCGCCCAATCTCCACTGCTGTGAGCTTCTTCCTTGTCCCTGGGCAGATTCCTGAGATGTGGAGTGAACCATGGTTTTGTTGTTCCCAAGGTGCAGAAGGTCTTGGTCTGCACACACATGTCCTCACAAAAACTGATGTATGATGTCACCACATCAGTTAGTTCGTTTAAATCCGTGGCTGAGGTTTCAAAACAGTCCAGTCTGTGCATTCAAAGCAGGCCTGTAGCATCTGCTTCGATTCCTCAGTCCACTTTTTAACAGTGTCAACCATGGGTTTGGAAGCTCTTAGTTTCTGTCTGTAAGTTGGGATGAGGTGGATAAGACAATGATCCGAGAAACCCAGAGCAGCCCTGGTAACAGCATGATATGAGTCCTTAAAAGCTGTGTAACAGTGATCCAGTGTGTTTTTGTCTCCGGTGGGACACTTAATTTGCTGTCTGTATTTGGGGAGCTCATTAGAGAGATCTGCGCTGTTAAAATCTCCCAGTATTATGATGAAAGAGTCGGGGTGTTTTTTCTCCACGTCTGTAATCAGCTCAGCAAGATGTTTTTCCACGGCAGAAGTGCAGCCATGCGGAGGAAAATATGAGCCAATTATTATAAACAAGGAAAACTCTCTCGGTGAGTAAAACAGTTTACAGATTATGGAAAAAGACTCCAGATCCGGACTACATGTTTCCCCAGCACTTTTATGTCTCTGCACCAACCTTCGTTTATATAAAAGCAGATTCCACCTCCTCGCTTCTTCCCTGATAGCTCCGCGCTGCGATCCGCTTTGAACAGCTGGAAGTCCGGTATCAGCAGTGCGCGGTCCGGGATGTTGTCACTCAGCCATGTCTCGGTGAAGCAGAGAACCGCTGATCTGCGGAGGTCCGTGTTTTTAACGGTGAGAAGAAGTAGCTCGTCCATCTTGTTGCTTAGAGAGCGGACATTTGCCAGATGTATTGAAGGCAGTGGTGTACGAAGTCCTCTTTTGCGGAGCTTTACCAGGGCGCCAGAACGCTTTCCCCTCCGACGCTTCCGGCCCAGTATCCCGTAGAGTGCCGCCGTTCCGCTTGCCAGAAGCTCAATGAACCTCGGATCGATGAAGGATGGTGAAAACAACCCAGAAGAGGGCTCTCTGATGTTGAGAAGTTCCTCTCTACTGAATGAGACCACAGAATTGTGGCCCGAGACCACAGTACTGTGGCTCGAAAAACATATAAACACACACAGAATAAATACACTATTAGCCAAAAGCATTCGCTCGTCCTAGCTAAGGGCCTGAGCCCAACTCCTGACAAAGTACCACATGCCATAATCCCCTCTGCACCAAACTTTACACTTGATACAATGTAGAAAGGTAACATTGGTTGGCCAGACAGAGAGGCAAGAATCCTCACTGCAGGATAGTGTTAATGTGGTGCGTCCTAGATTTGGCTTTGCACTTGATAATGTAAGACTTAGATGCAGCTTCTGGTCATGGAAACCCATTCCATGAAGCTCTCTGTCACACTGTCCTGGAGCTAATCTGAAGACAACCTGTAGTTTGAACATCTGTAGCTATTGTTATGGAAATTATTTTATTTAGTGCTCCAAAGTATTCCAAATTGTTGTGAACTTTCATTAACCTCTCTCCTCTGACTTCAGTGTTTTTATTAGTGTTCTGTTATTTAGAGTAGATGGACTCTAACCCATTACCAGAAGTTTAATGGTTAAAACACATGCTGGAGGGTTGTGTCTGAGGAAGAGCAGATGGCTGTCCTCATAAATAATATTGTTACCGCTGACCCGAGGTGGGGTCTAGAGGACCATGTCTCCAAACTCCAAACATCTTATGCGGGCAGAAGAAGAGAAACAGGCCGGAGCAAAGTTCTTTCTCTGGAGAAGTTAAAGTGGACAAGGAAGGAGTGAATGTCACACCAACACACCTGGAAAGGGCTTGGTTTTTTTTTTTGGACTGATAGAGGACTGTGTGCCATGACAGTCGAGCGATCGACAGAGCGATTAAGAAACTGATGGGGGTAACGTACAAACACACACACATTTGCATAAATCTTTTCCTATTTTCTGCAACGAAGAACGCTTATTAATCGCTGCTCATGTGACGCTTGCTTGATGTTGACAGATATAGCGGGTTAAAATATTATTTTAGGGTTAGAAAAGTATCTTCAAAAGGGTGATAACTTAGCTCATTTGATACTTTCCAGTTAATTTTTTTCAGAGAAGCAAGTTATTTTTCATCGTGGAATATTCAGGGTGAATTATTCTAGTTATTAAAAGTTATTTAAAAAAGCAGTGAAAGAGTTAGATTTCCAAAACTCAGCAGTAATCATGTGTTTCTATGTTATTTTCAGGACAGATCTCATGAAGGAGCATTTTTAAAACTTATCATGCGTAACACCTGATGGGCTCTCCTTCATATTGTTTTCTGTTGTCAGAGTTTGTATCCCATAAATCTAATGGGTAGAGACCTCATTAAAACAGGCTTAGTTTTACTGCAGATGGTCCTTATACAGTCTCTGACACAGTACTTACAGTGGGGTGCAGTTTTTGTCCGCAAGTGCTAACTTACGCTTATGGAAGGTACAAATTCACTGTTTTTTACAGCCGCTGCTGGGAAGAGGTTATATTAGTGTTGATTCTTCCCTCTTCTGATTCATGCAGCGTGTTGATTTAAACTGTACCTTATATCAGGTCCTGACAAAACCTATGAAAGGTTTGGTTCTGCAGTTTATTTTTTCCTCTGGGGAAGGAAAGGAAATCTAATCAGTTCTGTGTTGCATAGGAATATATAATATTAGCTGGTGATATATAATATCACCAGCTAAAACTTTTAAGAGTAATTGGTTTAGTTAAACACATTTTCCTTGGCAAAACAAACCTTTAAAATGAGAATGGAAAGAATTGGGTTATTTTTGAAGGTAAGAAAGAATCTTGGATTGGACAGTGGTACCACACAAAAATTAAACTAATCTGATGTTCCCTAAAAGACTCTGCATAGAAAAGGCCTTCAGAACTGTGGAATTATTTCCCACCACAGTACCAAATTTTTAAGCATGCTTTTCCTTATTTTAAAACAGATCTGTGTTTTGTTTTGTTTTTAGGCTTGGGGTTTTTTTTTAGTATAATGTTTATCTAAAGCTTCTTATGAACTGGGTTAGGAGCAAATATGATGAGGTAAATTAGGAGGTGTGAACTAGTAATTTTTTTAAATCTGATTATTGTCCAAGTAGAAATAATACACTAACAGGTCTGGGGATATTTAGTCAATCCTTCAATCTCTGCAGAAAGCTAGCGTCATTGTTCAATGCAGGAGTCCTCAACCTGTGGCTCCTGGACTCTTGAAGCCCGTCAGCCATAGATTTTGGGTCCATAAAATTATAATACTTAATTAAAGGTAGACCGATTCCTATTAAAACAGATCTAAGCCAATGATGAGCTCCAGTCATTTTGGTAGTTTTGAAATGCAATAATACTCAAAATTTCTACTCTGGGGAACACAGATTGGGGCTGAAGAATTTTGTTTTGGAGCCAAGGCTAGGATTCTTTATAATGGAATAATACTATTATGTACTACACGCCTGGATGTCTGCTGACCCTGCTCTGTGATTTTAAGGGGCCTAGCACTTTGTGGCTGAGTTGCTTTCATTTTCAAACACTTCCACTTTCTTATAAGACTTCTAACAGCTAACTGTGGAGCATTTAGTAGCAAGGAAATTTCCAGACTTGACTTTTTACACAGCTAGCATGGTACCACACTGGAATTCAATGAATCCCTGAGACCAAGCATCCTCTCAGAAATGTCCATAGAACCAGTCTGTATTCCTAGGTGCTGGATTTAAAACACATGTGGCCGTGGTAGTTATTGGAACACCTTAACTCAATGACTTGGATGGGTGAATAACTTGGATAAGTGGATACTTTTGGCATTATAATGTATAATGTGACAGTTCAAGCCATTTGCTGTTTTTCACACCTCATTTACACCCTTTGTTACTTGTCAGTTGTTGGGCCTGTTTAGATTTAATAGCTCTAGGGTTGAAAGAACTGTGTAACACAAGCAAATATTCATCAAGGTTCAAGCTAACATGGCTTTTGAGCCGTAATGCCTCATTGCAGAGTTCACCAAAAAATTCACTCAAAGCTAAACTGCTAAACCCTATGTGGTCAGCGTGATTACACAAATGCTCTGATCGCTTGCTTTTCTATCCTGCCTGGATTAGAATATTGGACAATTGAGTGGAGATAAACATATTTTTGGATTTTGGAGTGATTTGGGAGATTACCAGTTTCCCTCTCACTAGAATTTAGTCCACACACAGATTGTGACATACATGATTGCAGAATGTGTGCAGGTCAGTTTGATGTACCCTCTGTGGAACCCAGATGGACCACACAGTAGTAATATGTTTCCATTAGTTACATGCTTCCTGGTGCTTGTTAAAGAGGTTCAGAAGCCTTGCAATGTTAACTCACTTACTGAGGAGATCATCTGTATGATCCATGTTCTTTTGAAATAGCCCATTTTATTATTTCCACTGGCTACAACATAAACAGACTAGACTGTGGACCTCTTTGTTATTCCATAGATTTTGATCAGAACAGACACTTTTTCTGATCCTCATACTATGGCTACTTACAGTTATCAGTTACAGGTTGTCCTAAGTTTAGTCTGATTTAATGTCAGACAGTGAGTAAAAATAGTTGTGTATCTTTTGATAACATGTCTTTAAGCATCTGGTTTGAACTGTATGTGTGATGCATGTCCTGCAGGCATCCTTTTTCAGATGCATAAAAGCAAACAGGCTGAAGTACTCTCTGCTTACATAAGCTGCTTCCTGCTTTCACACCTGGTGTTTGGCAGCGAGCTGCGCTCCAATCTCATTCCTGTTGCCTCAAACTAGCTGGGTACAAACCTACTGATTGTCAGCTCGGGATGTGTTTAAAAGGAGGGGACAGTGCACTGAATTCTAGATATCACAAAGCACTGTGGTGTAATACCTATATTCCAAGCCCAGCAGGCCGAGCCACGACACTTGCCATTTAATAGGAAACAGCATGCAGGGAGTACTGGGCTTATTCATCCTCCAGTAGCTTTCAGATGAACACACAGTACTCTGCTCGGAGCATGAGCAAACCAGTCAGCTGTGAGGCTGGCCTGGCCGTGGACACAATAACAACAGGCTGCTTTGGCTGGAGACGTACATCTTGTGCTCTATCGTGTGTTTAGTCATGTGCGCTACATGACACCTTGGCCCAGTGGTAACATTTCTAAGTACAAACTGCTGGCCAGCCTCCAGTTATGGTTATATGCACCAGGTTAAGCTGTTTGCATGGTTTTATAACTGCTGACCTCTTTTCTGCATGAATAAAGTAACTCAAAAATATTCTCTACTTTTTTCTCTTGGAAACATTAAGAATCAACTGTCCAACAGGGTTATTGATATATAATGCGGCAAATTATTTTTTTTATTTTATTTAATTAACATAATGTTTTACTTACCCTTCTGATTTGGATTGTGACTGGTTGTTGGAACACATACCTATTGTTGTCATTTATTAGTTTTAAAACTAATTTGATCTCATTTTCCAATTCCTCAAAATAAATTGCTTGCTTCTTAAACATGAATATCCACACTGAACTGTTATATCATTGCATGCTTTTTTTGTTGGTTAATTAGTTGTCCTTATTCCTTAATTTTGTTTGGTATGTTTAGTGGAATTGTTTTGTAGTTAAAGAAAAAAATCCTGCCTAGTTAAAGACTTTTTGACTGAAATATTTCAACTTGGAGTTGAATTGTTTTATTAATAAATTCTTATATTTTGGAGAGAAGTTGTGTTTGTTTGACTGAGTATATTCCATATGTGTGCAGAACTTGCTACTCAGATGAGAAGAAGGTGGTTTATAAGGCTATTAAAAGTACACTAGGACGAGGAAGAGGAATCCAATGCGCTAGTGAACGACATAAACACGATGGACAGCGAGAAACACTTTTTAAGTTTTTTTTTATATTTTGTGGCACTAGTAGCCTTTATTTTGTAAGTTGAAAGGCAGCTAATTGGGTGGAGAAAGAGAGGGAAAGACATGTAGCAAAAGTCAATGGGCCAGGACTCGAACCCGTGATGGCTACATCGAGAACTGTAGCCTCGTACACGGGTAATGTGCTTTACCCCAGCGAGAAATACTTTAAATACTCCTGAATGGATAGTAGCAAGTTTGATGAGCTAGCTGGGCGCCTAGCCCCGTTTCCTCTCCACCAGGGCACCCACTGCACACCTGTCGGATCCTGCAGAGTGCTCTATCCTTATCAGCTCGGTATCACATATAAAACAGTTTGAAGTGGAGATCTTTTCCCTCCAAGCAGTTTATTGTCCATTTTATTGTCCATTTGTCCGTTTGCCTCGAGTACACGCGGACATCCACGGAGTCAAGTAAATCTGACTCTGTGGGAGTCTTAACAACACAAATAGCATCAGCAGGCAATCTTATAGCATTTTTATTTTTTATTGCATACGTGTTCCTAACCCAAATCAATTTTCTTAATCAGTTTAACTTCCGGAAAGGCTCTATAGAGCCCTCACTTGCTGATTTAAAGTGGGGATCATTTTGGAAACCACTGCTGTGAATAATATTTCCAGACATTAACCCTGAAATTTCTAAAAGGGTGCTAATAAACCCAGCTTGTTCCATTAAAAAGGCAGAGGTTGGAAGCTCAAAAGAATAAACCAGACCAGCTTTACTGTAATATGCGGTCAGTATGGGGCCAATGTTTGGTAAGTGTCTTTCTAGACACTTCTAACTCCTATTGTACTTCCCCTGACTTAATTTTTAAATGTCTCGCTAATACTGAAAATGCCTAACTTTTTACCTCAGTAATAACTTTGACACCAAATATGTTGTTAGCTCAACCTGTTAGCACTTCGGTATAGTGCGTTCCACTGTCTGTCTCGGGTCCAGGGGGGCAGGTCTCACTATTGCATATTTTTATGGGGAAACCCTATATACACAAGCGTGCTCACACTTACACCCACAGGTGTTTAGATTTTAACAGATACATAGATGTTCTATATTAAGACACAGTTACCACCAAATACATCTTGCATTCATTAGTACCGTGCACTTTTCGGTAACATTGCTATTCTAATGCTCCACTTGTGAAAGTAAATCTGTTGGGCTTCTTCTTGGCACCCAGACAAGAATTCTGAGTTCTACTCTGCCAGACAGGACACGTACAAAAAAGGTATTGTGCAGTCACTGGCTGGGAAACATGTTCGATTTTTTAGTTTCCAAGCAGTTGATCACCGATTAGGGCCAGCCTTGATAAAAAGTTAGATGCATTTAGTTTTAAATATACATTTATTTATTCATTTCAGTAAACTCCAGAGTTATGTCTGTTTTGTATTGATTTTACAATCAGCTTAGACCACATGGCAAAACACAGCTGACCTAAATTTGGGTATTAATGTGAGAATGAAGTAAAATTTCTGTTTCAAGTCCTCACATTCAGGCAAGCAGAGACTGTCGTGAAGCGACATTTTTGGACTTTGTTGTGGTTTTATGTTTTGACTTTAGTTTTGGTTTTGTAGTCATGGCTGTTTGTTTATTTCCTGCCTCCTGGTGTTTGTTGTTTTTCTAGTTCCCTTGTCTTCATTGCAGTTTTGTTATTTATAGTTTTGTTTTTGTAGTCAGGTTCCTTTGGTTATGTTATTGTCTAGGTTCCCTCATGTTTTCCCCTCTGGATTTATGTTATGGTTTAGCTATCGTGTTTCGTGTTGTTTCTAGCCTTGTCACCTTAGCAACTATTCACATTCCATCAGTTCTCTGCAGCCTGGTTCACTCCTGTTTTCCATTCTCATCTGATTACCTGCCTCAGTGTCTCATTGGTCCATACTCCACTTCCCTGGATCCTTGCTGGTTCGTCACCCATCCACGTCTAAGCTTTGCTTACCATGTTCCTGCAGAAACTTTGCTGTAAGTTTTTGGAGTTTGTTTTTGTGTTTTTGTACATGCAAAGATTTTGCTTCATTCTTGCTATGTTTTTGGAAACTTTTTTGAACTTAACTTTGAATAAAGAAAGAAGACTCCTTTAAACATGCTGCTGCCGACCTCTTGTCTGTGCTTTGGTCACTCTCAACCTCAGAACCTGACAGAGACTGAGTCTTTCTGAATTTCAGTGTTGCATTTAGATCAGTTAAAGGGCACATATCATGCACAATCTACTTTTTTAGCCTTTAAATGCATTTTGTTGTGTACTTGGCGTCTGTAGGTGCACAGAAAAGTTGAATGTAGTCTCTTCAAGTGTTTCGTTGATGTCTTTATATTCTGTTTGGGTCTTATTTTTCAGCCTGTTCAGTTTTCTCTATTATCTATTATGTTTTTTTTAACCGTTAGGTCATAGTATTTGCTGCGGAACAGCTAAACAAGGTCATGGGCTTCTGGCTGATCAATGTCACATATCCGCCATATTTATTTCTTGCTGCGATTTTGTAGTTCAAGCTTAAGTATGCCTACGCTGCAAGAGCATAAGTCCGGTTCGGTTGTTGGATGTATTAACCCACACAATTCATCACACCGTCCCCCAACATCAGAACCTCTTCCAAATGCCTGGCTAAATTAAATTTTTCATGGAAATGTACCCACATTGTGGAGAAATTTCTCTTTGTCTGTGCAAAGTTTTTAAGGACAAGTGCCTTCAGCAACCTCTGCCAGTATCAAGAAAGATTTGCTGAAAGACTTCATCTAATTAAGGGGTCAGTTCCTTCTGTCTATGGAAACGATGGACTCAGCGTACCGGTAAGCTGCAAATAACGTTTAAATGACAACAAAGTTTATTTTAGACATGAATTTATGGTGTGCTGATATGACGTCCTGGCCACTGTTTTGATAGCTGTAGCATTGTGCCTTCTGCTTATGTTAGTGGTGTGTGCTGCTTTTAGCTCCTTGAAGACATAACTATACTGTGTGATTTGAATATTATTATTATGTAAACAATTTTACATTCTTTAAACTGTTTTTTTCTTGTTTCTGCGCCGATCGATAATGTGTATCTGTTATCAAACTACAAAAATGGCCAAACGGGTTAAAGGGTATCGCTCCTTGACCTGGAGGGGGGCGGGGTGTTGAGTGCATAAACAGCATTTAAAAAGACAGTACCAAAACGAGTTGCTCTCAGATGCACCTCAGAACGGGAATAAAAGAGGAGCCTGTGGAGCTACAATAACAAGGAGTCCAGACCAAAGAGTTGAAGTTCCACTTTATATAGACCACAACTGAATGATTTAAGTGTGTAAAGGAAGGATTTAACAGCATGACATGCCCCCTTTTAACGTCCTTTTCCAGTTTGTGACACAATGCAGCTATTCCAGAAATGGTAACAGAATCCTAATTTTGCATTAAGATTTAGTTTTTTTAAAAGCCATCCAAAAATTAAAACAGCATGGACACATCCTTAATGTCTTTTTTTTCTGCTGTCATTGCGTGATTGCTTTATCCTCCTATATCAACCCTCTGTTCCCTTGTCAAACATCACCTTATCTTAGACTGAGCTGTGCAGTGAACAATATTGTCTTTAACGCATGAGATATATAAAGTAAAATCAGCTTGTCACATTTTTCTCCTTTGCAGCAGACAGTAGATTTGCTATCATAAGGCTTTTTCTTCCTATCTAAAGGAGATATGAGTGTTGTCAGGGGCCCTGAAAGGTTACAGCATACTATTATCACATCAGTGACATGACAGAAAAATCTAATTTCCTAGTTAAATTGATTTCATCTAACACAAAGGTGCTTGTGTATTACACCACATGTTGGCAGAGCAGTTTATCAGTGCTTCTTTCTGTCATTTATCCTTTTATTTCACTACACTCATGCTTCTCACTTAAGTCTAAGCTAAAAGTTATGTTAAAGCAGTTCATCTCTCCCCCAGTCCCATTCCCTCTTCTTCTAAGACTATTAGCACGGATAAAGAACCAGAAAAAATCCTGCATCACCATGACTTATGAGACATAATCTTCCCCTTATGCATTGACAAGGCATCCCAGATACACAAAGCACATTCCCTTTACAACACGCGCAATCTAAAAGGATAAAGAAAATGGGACTAAATATTCTAAAGGCTTTTAACCACACTTCTGTTTCCCTCGACAGGCTCCAGCAACCAGATCTCTGATATTAGTAGAAATGAATTACCTTATCAGATTAAGTGCAGGTCCCAGTAAGTTTCAACTTCTTTGCCAGGATTTAAATCAGTAAATCATGGCAGACAGACAGCTAAACAAAGTTTACTTCTTAAATTTCCTAAAGGCATTTCTGACCATTTAGTAGACACAAGGGTTAGGTTTAGTCCACCATATTCAGCTTTCACCTCCTGTTACACCTAAAAGCCTAGAATTGCTTTAAGGGGCACCATTGCATCCTACTAAAAAAGATACAATAACATATAAAGTACTTCACTCCAGCTTTAGAAACTGAGGCTGAAATTTCATTTTGACAACTCCCCACCTCAGAGGATGAGACAGGTTCTTGGATCTTAAAAGTGGTGATGCTTTCTGTTCTCATGTTTCTCATTCTCTTACGGATCACTGCTAAAATCTCCCTGAGCTGACAACGAACTGAGCGTAAAAGAGATAAAGTCCTGGCCTTGAGATAAAGTAGTTTTTATACTCTCAAAGACTGAAAATGTGAATGTAAAAGATCTTTCATTCACATTTATAACATGGTTATATTTTCACCATAAAAGATAAATTCTTCAAAAGCCAACTCACAGAACAAAGCCGACTCCTGCTACTGTCACTGTATACAAGAAGGGCTATGCTCTTTCTGTACAACAGAGTGAAATCCTTTCTGAGAGGAACTGGCTGACATACATAGGAGGGTTTACTCTGATTAGACAGCCACAACAAATCTCAGCCACAGTCACATCATTGTGTTGGTTTACAAGAGCATGGTAGAATATGACTGCTGTTTGTAAAATGGGAATAAAGCCATCAGTGTCTCCTAGGAAATAGAGGGTGACACGGGAGTGGATTTTCTCTCCTGTCCCATCCCGCTCCCACAGAAAATTGCCCTTTCCCATCCCAATCCCAGGCCAGCATAACAAAAAAAATCCTGTCCCATCCCACTCCTGATAAATTGACTCCCACTCCCATCCCGCTCCAATTTAGAATGACTCCCACTCCCGTGCCACTCCCATTTTTGTTTTCTTCATTTAGTCTTCTGGCAATTTCTTTGTTTGAAGGACCAGTTAGGTCCCTGTTATTAGGTGTAGTAAAGGCCAGTTAAAGTAAAAAGAATAATAATGAAGAAATAATAAAATATCAAACAAGGAAACAGACCATGCACCTGATTGTTTCCTTTGAACAATGACATTGTCACGATGTGGTTTAGGGTCGGACCAAAGTGCAGACAAGAGCTCGGAAAAATCATCTTTATAATTCCAAAGTTTTATTTATAAAGTCAAGACGTAGCAAAAACACTGCAGGCAAGAATCATTTTCCAGAACAAAACTTACAAAACCCACTGCAGGTTCTCCAAGGCAAAGTGTATCAAGGATTTCCAGGCAAGGCAAAAAATACAACAAAGCATAATCATGGTCATGAACGAGGAGTGACGAGCAACAAGGAACCAGCAACGAACAGTGACACCAAACCAACTAATATGCTGTGGAAGAACAAAGGGCAGGTAATCAAAGGGACAAGGAACAGGTGCGACAAGGAAGCAGGGAGGTAGAGGGAACAGGTGAAACAAATACAAAGGCTGAGGAAGAGAGAAAAGACTAATAAACAGAAAACACAGAACAAGCAAGATAATAAATCAGAGGAAGAAATAGAGAACTAGACTAACTATGAACTAAAGTAAACAGAGAAACTAGTGGGAAACACAGGAACAATAACCACTACCTAAGAATAAACAAAGGACCCATAAGAAGAACCGAATTTACAAAATAGACAAACCAAACATAAACAATAACTAAAGCTGGACTAAGAATAAATACCCAACCGTAACGAAACACAGAGCTACTAAAAAAAGAATCCAAGGAAGAATAATCATATTAAGAATAATACTACGAAAATAAATAATAACATAACATAACAAGAAATAGGAAGCTAACCACAAAAGGAACTGAAAGCGAGGGGAGAGAAAACAAACACTAGGAGGCAGTAAAAGGAGCAAGAGAACTAAACAAACATGAAACAAAACCCCACATAGAAACGTCTAAGCAAAAGGTAAACAAACACAAAGCCACAAAGTCCAAAAAATGTCACACTATGACAGACATTACTTTTATGTTTCAAATTTCTGAAACGAAAGAAAAATGCACCTAGCGAGAGAACTGTACTTAGTAAACAAAAGTGCAAAAAGGCATTACCTTCAAAATTTAGAAACTGTACCTCAATGGTTCACAGCCCTGGTCCTCAGGGACCCCTTCCCTGCAAGTTTTAGATGTGTGTCTGCTCCAACATCTGATTCAAATTCTGACATGACCTCCTACACAGGCATCAAGAATGGAGGGTCAAACTGGACAAAATTAATACAATAAAATCATCATTAAATAAATAAATGTTATGAATGTCCCATAAGTGAAGTAAATGTAACATAAAAGACATGTAACATTAAATGTGCCATTAAATTAAAGGTACCATTTTTTTTTTATTTAATACATCATTAGAAACAATAAATGTACCATTATATCATGAAATGCACTATTATGCAATTAAATGTGCCACTGAATAATTAAGTATAATATTAAAGACGACATGATGTAATTAGTGGTACACTTAATATTTAATGATGTATTAAAATAAATTGTACATTTAATGGTACATTCAATTTTTTCTATTTCACAACGTATTTATTTAATATCTTCCCTTGATGAAGCCTTTCCCCTCTACTGTGGCAAAGGCTCTTAAATCTTTAGTGCAAATGCAGCAATTTTGTTGGTCAGATGAGACTTGACACGTGATGGTAC
Organism: Crenichthys baileyi; assembly: GCA_036173005.1. Classification (NCBI taxonomy): domain Eukaryota; kingdom Metazoa; phylum Chordata; class Actinopteri; order Cyprinodontiformes; family Goodeidae; genus Crenichthys; species Crenichthys baileyi. The sequence continues at coordinate 463,729 of JAHHUM010001790.1, read as the reverse complement.
TTTTCGTTTGACGAATGAAGAGATGCAGGGCTGATTCAATCCAGAATCTACCTTACAAGTGTGACTTTATCACTGGTGTACTTGATTCCGACTAAACACGTTTTACAAGCAGCATACTGCGTGTTAACACCACTACATTCAACTCTCCTGAACTTTGGTAATATTTGCGACTAACCTGTCAGCTCTATGAGTTTAATAGATAAGACCTTACTTCTGACTTTACGTTGCAAATCAAATTTTACCACGTCCAGTTCTCCACCTGCGTTTGCTCCCTTCATTGCTGCGTGGAAAACGTCGATCAGAAGCACTGTTGGCTTGTGGGTCGTGTAGTTCGTTTGACTCACATTATAGTATAGGCTTCTTGGAAAAAAACTACACAATGGCGGCATCGATCCAAGTTCTTTTTTCTTAAAGTTTATAACAAAATCTCAGTTTTACATTTCCAAAGACAATTGATCCTAGTTTGTTTTTCCTCCAATTGGTTAGCTCCCGCTCCCGTCTGCTCCCGTTCATGTTTTATCCTGTACCGTCCCAATCCCATGAACCGTGGGATTCACGAAAAATGTCAGCCTCTACTAGGAAAGGTGACTGAGCTGAGCTGGAGAGCAAGCCAAGCTCCAGTAGAACAATATAATAGATGTCAGTCAGGGAGGAGGGAAGAAGGAAGATCAGCTAGATGGAAGTCTGGACAAAGCCAATAAACTGAAAACATTCTTCAATGGGTCCAGTTCAGGAACAAGCTCAGCCTCCTCCTCTCCTGCCATCACCCAAACTTAACTCTTACCCTCCACTGACCCACAGCTTTCCTGTCACACCTCAACAGTTTAATCTTTCACCTCTCCTATGAATTCTTCTGCTTCTGCATGTTTGTCTTTAACCAAATCGGGAGTTGCTGGTGCTTTGTGGCATGGTGTGGATACAATCATTTTATCTTGAAGGTGAACAAAACAAAGAAGATAATTGTAGATTTGAGGAGAAACAGGATTAGGTTTTCATAATCTGTAGACGTTTGAGTTCTGTTTTGGGTCTTGTCTCTGATTGTTATTGTTTATGCTCTCCGCATGGTGCGTTATAGTTCATTCCTGAGATTTGGTTACTTACTTATTCTTGTATTCTGTTCATTGTGTATTTTTAGTTCTGTTATTTCTGCAAGACATTTTCTTTGGTTAGATTAGGTCATTGTATTTTTGTTTTGTTTCAAGTCATGTTTTGGTTTCTACTCTCAACCACTGCCTTCATAATCAGCTTCATCCCATCCACCTGCTTTACGCATATGCTTTCACATATGCCATGCTCTACATTTGCCCTTCTGTTCTGTTCACTCTTTCCTGGATTGTACTGTTTGCCACATCATGCCATGCCAAACCAAGCCTTTTTCACCTCCTTCTTGATGTGAGTTTTCTTTGTTTTTTTTATTAAACTTTTCCTGACATAGGTAACTTCTTTTCAATGGAAAAGAAATGGCGTTGATGGAGGAGTTTAAACATTTTGGTGTTCACCTGAACAACAGAGACTGGAGACAAAAGTGAAGTCCTCTGCAAGAAAGAACAGAGCAGGCTTTACCTCTTAAGGAAACTTTGGTCCATCAAACATTTGCAGCAAGATGCTGCAGATCTTAATAGTAATAATAATAATAATACATTTATTTAAAACAGGGACAATATACAGTATACATTAACCACAAGAGCAGAGATGCACTGTATCAGGTTATGGCTGTAAGTGCTAATTTCCACCTGCAGTCCCTGACCCAGCTAGTACATACAAACAAAATAAAATATAAATAAATACATAAAAACAGCCGGATGCTATTCAGTAAGTATAAAATGTATATATATTAAAAAAAAAACACCATCAGATATACAATGCGGCCTGCACGGTGGCGCAGTTGGTAGCACTGTTGCCTTTCAGCAATAAGGTCCTGGGTTTGATTCCCGGCAGGGGGTCTTTCTGCATGGATTTTGTGTGTTCTCCCCGTGCATGCATGGGTTTTCAACGGGTACTTTGGCTTCCTCCTATGTCCAAAGACATGCCTGTTAGGTTAATTGGTCTCTCTAAATTGCCCTTAGGTGTATGAATGAGTGTGTGCATGGTTGTTTGTGTGTTGCCCTGCGATGGACTGGCGACCTGTCCGGGGTGTACCCCGCCTCTCGCCCATAGACTGCTGGAGATAGGCACCAGCTCCCCTGCGACCCACTATGGAATAAGCGGTAGAAAATGACAGACTGACATAAAAACAACCAGATGCTATTCAGTAAGTACATTGCTCAAAAAAATAAAGGGAACACTTAAACAACACAATATAACTCCAAGTAAATCAAACTTCTGTGAAATCAAACTGTCCACTTAGGAACCAACACTGATTGACAATCAATTTCACATGCTGTTGTGCAAATGGAATAGACAACAGGGGGAAATCTTTGGCGATTAGCAAGACACACTCAATAAAGGAGTGGTTCTGCAGGTGGGGACCACAGACCACTTCTCAGTACCTATGCTTTCTGGCTGATGTTTTGGTCACTTTTGAATGTTGGTGGTGCTTTCACACTCGTGGTAGCATGAGACGGACTCTACAACCCACACAAGTGGCTCAGGTAGTGCAGCTCATCCAGGATGGCACATCAATGCCAGCTGTGGCAAGAAGGTTTGCTGTGTCTCTCAGCGTAGTGTCCAGAGCCTGGAGGCGCTACCAGGAGACAGGCCAGTACACCAGGAGACGTGGAGGAGGCCATAAAAAGGGGAACAACATAGCAGCAGGACCGCTACCTCTGCCTTTGTGCAAGGAGGAACAGGAGGAGCACTGCCAGAGCCCTGCAAAATGACCTCCAGCAGGCCACAAATGTGCATGTGTCTGCACAAATGGTTAGAAACCGACTCCATGAGGATGGTATGAGGGCCTGACGTCCACAAATGGGGGTTGTGCTCACAGCCCAACACCGTGCAGGACGCTTGGCATTTGCCAGAGAACACGAGGATTGGCAAATTCGCCACTGGCGCCGTGTGCTCTTCACAGATGAAAGCAGGTTCACACTGAGCACATGTGACAGACGTGACAGAGTCTGGAGACACCGTGGAGAGCGATCTGCTGCCTGCAACATCCTTCAGCATGACTGGTTTGGCAGTGGGTCAGTAATGGTGTGGGGTGGCATTTCTTTGGAGGGCCACACAGCCCTCCATGTGCTCGCCAGAGGTAGCCTGACTGCCATTAGGTACCGAGATGAGATCCTTAGACCCTTTGTGAGACCATACGCTGGTGCGGTTGGCCCTGGGTTCCTCATAATGCAGGACAATGCTAGACCTCATGTTGCTGGAGTGTGTCAGCAGTTCCTGCAAGATAAAGACATTGAAACTATGGACTGGCCAGCCCGTTCCCCAGACTTGAATCCAATTGAGCACATCTGGGACATCATGTCTCGCTCCATCCACCAACGTCACGTTGCACCACAGACTGTCCAGGAGTTGGCGGATGCTTTAGTCCAGGTCTGGGAGGAGATCCCTCAGGAGACCATCTGCCGTCTCATCAGGAGCATGCCCAGGCGTTGTAGGGAGGTCATACAGGCACGTGGAGGCCACACACAATACTGAGCCTCATTTTGACTTGTTTTAAGGACATTACATCAACGTTGGATCAGCCTGTAGTGTGTTTTTCCACTTTAGTTTTGTGTGTGACTGAAATCCAGGCCTCCATTGGTTAATAAATTTGATTTCCATTGATGATTTTTGTGTGATTTTGTTGTCAGCACATTCAACTTTGTACAGAACAAAGTATTCAATGAGAATATATTAAATAATGTTATCAGATTCATAATCCTTACAGTGGCCACACTTGGGAATGCTGTTTTACAGAAAGAAGCTCTACATACACTCACAGCGAATGTTGAATAGTTGACTTGAGATGTTTTCCCAGAGCTGAGGGATATGATTTTTTTAAAAGGAGGGGCAGCAAAACCATGAAAAATCTTCAAGACATAAGTTTGTGCACCTGATAAAGTTGTCAAAACTGAGAATATTATATTTGGTAAGAATATGACAATAATGAAACAAACTGGTCTTCTTACCATGAATCTTAAGAGATCGTTTGTATAATGACTCCAGTGGCCTTAAGTCAGTTTTACATCCCTGAGACCAACTTGTCAAAATGTTGTGGGATTATCAATGCATTTAAATACTGTACATATGTGATCCCACAGTGGTCAATGGGTTCCTGAAGTATCTAAAGTCTACTAAATTAAATTTCACAGTGTTTGTTACTTTTTTACATGTTTTTTAAAACCTAAATTTGAGTCCAATATAACACCTAAATATTTGAATTCACTGACACTTTTTAATTTCTGACCTTCTTTCAAAATATCAGGACAAGTTTGTACTTTGTGTCGATTTGTAAAAAAACATTGAGACAGTCTTTTCAATGTTTAGAGTTAAACAGGAATTTCTCAACTTGTGCAGTTCTGCCATTAACCTATGAGCAAGTTCTTCTATAGTTTTACCATGGTAATATAATACTGTGTCATACGCATACATAACTATGTTTGCCTTACACGAAGAGGGAAGATCGTTGATGTAAAGAGAAAAGAGCAGTGCCCCTAGAATCAAGCCTTGTGGAACCCCTATATTACTTACCTTCTTCTTTAAGTCTGTTGTGGTCTGTTTAAGTCTGATGTATTCTGATTATTTGTTAGAGTAGCAGCACCAGAGCCAGTGACTCAATAAGTTGATAAAGAAGGCTGGCTCTTTTCTGGGGACTGTTGTTGAGCCTCTAGAGATGACTGCAAAAAGGGGTTCTTCATACAGTGACGGACATTACAGACAACCCTGGGCATGCTCATCATCAGACTGTCATACAAAAACAGAGTGCATTCAGTCAGAGGCTTCTTCAGATCTGTTGTAATAGGCTCCTGATTGCTACAGGAGATCATTCCTGCCCACACACATCAGCATCTAAGATTCTGAAGAAACTTGGATAATATGAGTAACAACATTTAGTTTCCCTTGGGAATTAATAAAGTATTTTTCAATTGAATTGAATTGGATTGGATTGAATTGAATTGAATTAGGCTGCATGATGGTGTAGTTAAAACTGTTACCTAGCAGCATGAAGGTCCTGGGTTTGAATCCCGGCCTCGTCTTTCTGCATGGAGTTCGCACGTTCTTCCCATGCATGTGTGGGTTCTCTCTGGGTACTCTGGCTTTCTCCCACATTCCAAAAAAAACACAACCATTAGGTTAATTGGTCTCTCTAATTTGCCCTTATGTGTAAGTGTGTCTGTGCTTTTTTGTCCGTCCTGTTTTTCTTTTTTACCCATTGATAGGCTAGCAACCTCTCCAGGGTGTATCCTGCCTCCCGCCCAATGACTGTTGGAGATATGTAAGTAAACCCCTGCAACCCTGCAAGGATAAGTGAGTTTAGAGAATGGATGGATGGACGAATGAATTGCATTAGCAAGTTTATGCAGAAAAGAGCCACTAATAATTCCTGCATAGACCGGATCTAGCCGTCTGCTGTGTGCATATCATGTTGTCAGGTTGCTACACACCCATCACACTATTCCATTTCTGCCTTGAGTTTCAGAGAGAAAGATAAGCCGCCTTATGTAAATGCCACCCAGCATCTCCTTCCTAGTCCTCTGATACTGTAACATATGCAATTTGACCACAAGTTAAGCCAAACCACACACAGATATGTCAAAATTCAACAACATGAGAACTGCATCCCGGAGGCACCACTTAATACCGCACATCTGCCACCGCCACAGAACGGACGAAAGTTCAACTCAAATTTGCACCTGGGAGACACACCTATCATAGACATTACAGGACTGGATGTTGGACAAAATGTGCTTTGTTTCTTCATGTTTAGACTCGCATGAAAAATGTTATTAAAAACGCTAACTTAGAAAGGAATGCAGAATAACTTGCATGTACAGCATTTTCTGATTTCATACTTAAGCTTTCTACAATTTAATAACCCTAATCAAAAACAAATGGTTTGTATTTCTACTGTCAAAAGAATATAATTTAAGCAGAGATTGCCAATACATAGCACACACAATAAATAGCATGCAAGTTAGTGAAATTAGGCACAACTGGACTTAACTCTGACCTCTAGATGAAATGTTTCCAACACAGTCCTTGGCATATGTTCATCAACGGACATTAGTGGTATGCATTAACTACCTTGACAGTGTGTGGTTCACTAGGGGTTAAATAAAGGGCAGCTGTTTGACATCTGTTCTCTGCCAGAATAAATAGCCGCACGTCATGGCTGTTGGGTTTGTTGGTTTTTGAATATTTACTACTACACGTACTAGTAAGTTATTGGTCATGTAGAAATATAATTTCTTCCAAAAACAGTGACTGAAATGCTAATATGTTTAACATATCTGTATTAACACCCACAAAACGGGAACAAACTTTGTCTCTGGTTTTGGCTCTTAAGTAATCTGGCTATAATGAAGATGTAGTAAGTCAGAATTTCACACTTTTGTTTCCTAAGAAGTGAAATAGAAAAACATGTGAATGACGTACCATATTGAGATTACAGATGTTTTCTAATACAGCAGGTACATATGAGCTCAAAGAATGAACAGCGAGGCAACGGGAAAGGGATGTTTGGAAGTTTAAATGAAAAAAGATCTCATAAGTCAAATTTTCAGTTAGTTTATCTTTTCATTAATTGCCACAGATTTGTGATTTCAAGTTAAAGTTTTACATTTTACCATCAAATATAGTGTTAAATAAGCTGTGGCAACAGGTTCTGCTAAATGACATCAGCATAATTTCAGAAGTCATAACCCACTTAGACCTTTGTTTTCTGTCTTTGTTTAAGAAATGATAACTGTAGGTGATTGGCAGTCATCTACTACATGAACAGATTAATGTTTCTGTTTTATTTTCACTACGCTGCATCAATTACAAATGCTAAGTTGAAACTCTTCCTACAGTAGCCCAGGCAAACCAGCTGAACCTTCTTTGTTAAGCTTCTTCCTGACCCAGGTTGTTTGGTTAAATGCAAATGTTCTACTAAGTCTAAAACTCTGGTATTGGATGAAAATAGATAGGACCAGAGGTTTAGGCACTAGCTAATAGCCACCACTCCAGGAATATAAATGGGTGGTTCAGAAATATTACACCAGCAGAGGATAGTTCACCTCATATATAAAGTGTGCTGTCAGTGGAAACTGTGGGGAAAATTTGAGGTGGGGCAAAAGTTGTGGAAAAGTTGCTGTGGAGGTAAATAGGACAGAAGAAATGAAGTACTAACATTAAAAGTAGATGTGAAGAGACAGACGTGTTTCTGAGTTTCAAAAAGACTTCAAACTTTACTTTCTAAAGCTAACACTCAACAAGTATGAAGAACCAATCTCCCCGTTTCCATCAGCTATGCAACATTTGGTTTCTATGTTATTATGTTAATTTGCAAATTTGACACCTTGCAAATGTGACGTACAATTAATCTGCCGAGGAATATTTTCTATCAGCAAGCTGTCATATGAAATGTGTAAAAACAAGAAAACAATCAGGCAGCAGCTACACACTCTACTAGTTGCTAAATAAGACTTTTAGACGGTGTGAAGCAAACATCAAGACTATTTTAGCTGCTCATCATCAAGATCTCAGAACTGTAGTAATACATTATATTCACTGGATAGTGTAGAATGAAGAAAATACAACAGGCCGTGAATTTGATAATTTAAAATAATTACTTCCATAAAATCATTCCATAAAAATTCCATAAAATCATTCCATATTTATGGTGCAAAATTATGTTGTAATTACATGTACATGTTATTATGTAACATCAGCATTAATGATTATCTTTTAAGGTTTTTAATGAAAGCATCTTTTCACGTAACATTTATTGTGGTAATATTACATCAGCCCTTCCTACAAAACAGAAATAATTATATTTCTGAAGAATATGATTCTTCTCCTGCATTGAAATTTACACCAGCTTTCAGAAAACAGTAGCTGTTCTGTAGACTGTGTATTGTAAATATAATATTGTTATTAATTAATATCGTAAACTGCAAGTCTCAAAAACCATTAGTCTTTGAGAATCAGGTGTTTTTTTTGGTCTGGCAGTAATTTACATAAATATAGAAAGATGACTTATTTAAAAGTTAAAAGAGTTGCTGTCTGCTTGGCAGCCCAGGATGAGTTGTGTATCTCTCTTTGTGATGGCTTAATGGAATAAATAAACTTGCAAACTGCTTCCAAAAGCTTCCATGTTCTGTTCAGTGGCAGAGGGATGCTGAAAAGAACAATGTCTTGTTTGGACAAAGTAAAAACTTCCAGGTTTCCTGCCCATATGAAGCAGAAGGAAAAAATACATTTCAATAAAAATTAACGGAGCAGTTTACATTAGCATAAGCTGGAGTTAATACTTTGCAGAGCCATTAACACTGCAGTTGCAGCTGTAAGTGTCATCCTGTTGCAGGTGAACCCCTGCCAAACTCAAAGCTTTTACAGCCCCTAACAGATTTTCTGCTACCATTGGTCTGTATTTAGCGTCATTAATCTTCCCACGAATTCAGAACAACGTCCTTGTCTCTGCTAAAGAAAAGCATCCCCACCGCATGATGCGGCCACTACTATAGCTGTATAGTGGGCATATAGTGTTCAGTGAAAGCAAGGTATTGCTTTTCAGCCACACGTAGTGTTTTGCATGTAGGTTTACTTTTGCTCGTCTGACCAGGCCACCTTGTTTCTGTTTATTCTATCTCCTACAAATTTTGTGACAAACTGCACACAGGATATCTTCTGGTTTTCCTTAGAAAATGTCTTTCTTCTTGCCAATCCTGCAATAGTCTTGTCCTCTGCAGCTCACCTAGAGTTACTATGGACCTGTTGTTTGATCTGATTAATACTTTTCTTGCTCAGTCTGCCTTAGTAAGTTTCCAGTTGTGCCATTTTCTATTTGTGGATGTATTTAACAGTGTTGGCTGAGATGTTCACTGCTTGGATATTGTTTTATAACCTAACCCTTCTTTAAGAGTAAAGATGGTTGAATGTAAAAAAGGAAAAAAAAGAATAAAACTACTGTATGTATATTCTAATCCTTTAACGTTTACTTGTGCACAACTTTATTCTGGTTTCTCACAAGAAATCCTAATAAAATATATTAACCATTGGGAGTATAATGTCTCAAAAGCAAAACACTTCAAGAGGCATGAATCGTTTTGCAAGGCAATATATTTCTTCACAGGGCAAAGCACAAAATACCCCGAAAAAATTTTACTGAGATGTAAATGGAGAAAGAAAAAAAATGCTGAGGAGAAAGAAGATTTCAGTTTTGCTTGACGGAATATTTTTTCTCTGACACATCACAGCTGAAAGCAGTCTACATAAAGCTACTGAACAATCCAGTCATTTCATTCAGATAACACATCCTGAACAGCAGTAGTTTTTACAGTATCTGGGCAGAGCTGTACACATATAAGCAAACACAGCCTTGCCCTCAGAAGCGTATTAATAAGAGCACAGCCCAAGGCATTTACCACTACTCCATTTTTCAGTTTGATTATCTGGAGGAAATGATAGAGTATTAGAGCTTTTAATGACTTTGGCATTCCCACGTGCATTACTAGATGGCGAGGATGGTTTTAATCATTGTGCTCTGTTAACTTGGCCTACAATCTGTGCAGCACATAAATGCAATGGGTTGCAAACTGTACACAGTCAAAGGTTAATGGGCCTCATAAGCAGAAAAAGAGCAACATGGGGACATGAGCAAATTAAAATGTTTGATTAATATATTGACACTTCAGAGGAGCTGGGATTGTTTTAATGGACTTCTGACAGTTAGTGGGGCAAATTATCCTGCCTGTGAAGAGAAATAAGCTAACATGCATATACGCAGATCCTTTGTAATTCCCATCTTTTCTGTCTTCTAATGAGAGTAGATTAATGTTTTTTTTTTTACCTTGTGTGTTTCTTACAGTGGTTATTTTGTGTGAGGCTTGTAAATTCAACATCTTCTTGCAGTGACAGTGTGGATCGATTTTACAGCTGTTGATATACTGTATAATAGACTCACTGTCTGCAGGACTCAGGGCTTTGTACAAACTGCAGGCTCATCAAATTTGGTTGATAAGTTTATTTTAAACAGAGACTGCCTACGCAAATATCAGCATTGGATCAGGTCAGCTCTTTGTATCCAGAGTAGAGTTAGGAAGGACGCAAAACAACAATCAGTAATCTAATCATTCAACATCACCTGGCAGACACAGACAGCCTGAATAACTTCATCAGCCATTATTTTATGTCTTCCCACATACGTATGAGCTGGAGATTCCGAGACTTGGAACTTCTGCCAGGTGTTACAGATCTTTTGGTATCCTATATCATTTTTGCCCATCTGCTTGATTGAAATTGTTTTGTTTCAAGAAAACTGAAGGAAAAAAAGGACTGTAATGCACTGGCTTCAAAATACTGAACCTTTTTCGAAAGCATCACCTTTTCCTATCGCCATTCTTGAAATAATCCTTTAGTTTAAAAAAAGTTATTCGGAAATTATTGTAAAAGTTAAGTACTGTTTTCAATTTCAAGTATCTCCGATTCTAAAAAAGCCAAAAGTAAAGCTTTACAATGTTGAGAAACTAAAGAGAGGCATACAGTAGGCTATGTAAATCTTTGTACTTATGCAATATAACCTCTGATCTCATAAGGACTCATAGATAAGTCAGTCACATTCTGTGATTAGACTTTCATAAATGTAATCAAACCCTCAAGTTGTGCTATCTGCATATTATGAACATGTTAGTTATTGTTTTAATTGACAGCTACCATCAATATTCACTCTATGTATGATTCTTTTTTGTCATTGTTGTTCATAAAACACTCAGCGTAGTGTTGGCATTCCCTCTGGCGTGTCAGCCATCATCATAAATATATGTGAGCTGCAGCAGAATAACAGCGCTTCATACTGTGACAGAGTACTGCATATACCTCATTCTGCCTCAGGCTCCACAAATGCCCGGTGAGATCTCTGGCTATAACAGTGATGGAAACCTTGTATAATTGACTGACGGACTATTTGATTGCCTGGATGTGACATTCATTTGCACAGCCAAAGTGAAACAGAAGGCGATTTTAACAGTTCAGTCAGGTAGATATGTTAACACACTGAGAGCGAAGCAATGAGAGGTTAATCCCCAGCATCGTAGGACAGCAGGGCAGGAATTAATATGGCACATAAATGACAGTAGCTTCCTAAAAATGGGGTAGAATCAATTTTCAATCTGCAGCAGCCTGGTCTGACCCACTCTGTCAGGCAATATCCCTCCCTGTTCCCAGCAGAGAACGTTAAATCCAGTCCAAGCACAGGGCTTGAATAAATCTGCATTCAATTAACGGATTAGCCACTGTTTAAACATGGCTTCCTCTATTTGCTGCTAATCCGCAGAGTGTTTGTAAATGCAGCATTTCAATACATTTAAATTGGAAATGGTTTAAACAGTATTTTAGGGAAGTGTCCAGCCTGTGTGTGGCAGTGAGAATGAAGATCTTCGCTAGTATTGGAATCAGGAAATGAAATAACCTTTTAGATATGCTGACAGGTAAAGAGCAAAACCAGACTGAGGAGCAGTAAATCATTTTTGACTGCATAGATAGTGTAATATGGATAAAAGACAGAAGAGATTCAGCAGCATTTAGTCTGAATGCCAGAGTACATATAGGCTTTAAACAGAGATGTCTGGACAAGATTGAATTACTTCATATATTCCCTTATTACTTCCTTATGCTGGCCTGTTTCCAACACATCTCCCTCTATTTTCATCCTTCTTTACAGACACTAGAACAATTTTCCACAGTTAACACCCCAACCAAGTCAGTGAAGAAATCTCTAGAAATGATATCAGTGTCATGATGATCTTTCTGATGTGCAAATTTTCCATCTTTTTCAGGGGCATGCAAAAGTATTCCTACCCAGTGAACCTTTTGACGTTTAGTCACATTACAGCCACCAACTTTAATGTATTTTATGGATTTTTGTTGACCACCGCAAAGTGGTGCATAATGATAAAGTTAAAGGAAAATGAATAAAGATCTGAAAAGTGTGGCGTGTATTTATGCAAGGCCATCTTTTGGTGTAATTACATCAAGTGTTTTGGGGTACTGTGTGTGTGTATCACCCTTGCACTTCTAGAAACAGAAGTGTTTGCTCCACTCTCATGTCTTATGTAGACTCTGTATTCACAGAGTCTACATAAGAAATATTTCACACCCCTGGTAGATTAAGAATTACACCATACTTCATACTTTTAACCTCAGAGATTGAGGTTGGAAGACCTGGAGTTCATCACCAAAAATAAATTGTCAAAATACCAGTGAAAAGATTTAAAAAGCTGGTCAGCTATTTTAATGGTTAGATCACTGTAAGGCCAATACAGATTTTTCCACTGATTAGGAAGGATACAAATGATATAAATGATTGTTGGCATGTTGTTTTATAATGAAATGTAAATAAAACTGATCTTTTCCCAAAGTGGAGATGCCAATATCATTTCCTGTCAGAAACCTCTTGGTTGAATGAAAATAGTTTTAAGTCTAAATCTGCTAGGAGTATGATGATTGTTGGACTTAACTTTAGTTTCATCCATCTTCGCATCAACTCTGACCAATGACCAGCTGCTTCAATGTCTTAAACTCAGGCTTCCGTGCTCACCACAGTACAGAGACTGCCCTTGTCAAGGTGTTCAATGACATCTGTATAAATGCAGACTGTGGAAGAACCACAGTGCTGGTATTATTGGACCTTAGTGCAGCATTCAACACTGTTGATCACTCCATTTTATTAGAGTGCCTGGAAAACTGGGTCGGTCTTTCTGGAACAGCACTCAAGTGGTTTAAATTCAATTTGAAGGACATATACTTTTTCGTATCAGTAGGTAACTTTACATCAGAGACCACAAAAATCACATGTGGCATTACCCAAGGATCCATCTTAGGGCCCCTACTATTTAATATTTACATGCTCCCCATGACTCAGATTATAATAAACAACAACATAAGTTATCATAACTATGCAGACGACACACAGCTATACGTTACGATGTCACCAGGTGACTATGAACCCATTCAAGCGCTGCGTAAATGCTTGGAAGAAATCAATGCATGGATGTCCCAAAATTTTTCTTTAACTGAATCAAAACAAAACTGAAGTAATAATCTTTGGACCAAAGGAAGAGCGTTTAAAAGTTAGCACACAGCTTCAGTTAATACAGCTAGAAACCACCAGTCAGGCTGGAAACCTGGGTGTTGTGATGGACTCAGACCTGAACCTTCAGAGGCACATAAAGACAGTAACAAGGTCAGCCTTCTATCACCTAAAGAACATCTCCAGGATTAAAGGACTTATGTCTCAGCAGGACCTTGAAAAACTAATTCATGCATTCATCTTTAGTAGAATTGATTACTGCAACGGTGTCTTCACAGGTCTGCCTAAAAAGTCGATCAGACAGCTGCAGTTGATCCAGAACGCTGCTACCCTCGTCCTCACTAGAACTAAGAAAGTGGAGCACATCACCCCGGTTCTAAAGTCCCTACACTGGCTCCCTGTTGCTCAGAGAATATACTTTAAAATACTTCTGTTAGTCTATAAATCACTAAATGGCTTAGCACCAAAATACATTACAGACTTGTTGTCAGTGGATCAAACACCCAGACCTCTCAGGTCTTCTGGCTCAAATATACTCTGCATACCCAGAACCAGAACCAAACATGGAGAAGCAGATTTTAGTTCTTATGCTCCACTAATCTGGAATGGACTCCCAGAAAACTGTAAAAGCGCTGAAACGCTAAGTTGCTTTAAATTAAGATAAAAAATTTATTTGTTTAGAGTGGCCTTTGACCGTGCCATCTAAACATTATGAAAGTTTTTAGTCCAACTTTCCTTTACTTTTCTTATCAATCATTTTATCATAATTTTTAATTGTGATCTTTTTAATTATCATCCTATCATTTTAATTATTCATTTTTATTCTCTTTAATTATTTCTGTTCGTTAATTATTTATTTACCTTTATGACACTGTAATGTACTTTTCCTGTTATGTCTCTTCTTCTTTTTTTTCATGTACAGCACTTTGAATTGTCTTGCTACTGAAATGTTCTATATAAATAAACTTGCCTTGCCTTATTTTGCCTTGCCTCTGACCAGTTTCCCTGTCCCTGCTATAGAAAAGCCTCCCGACAGCATGATCCTGACCCCACCATGTTTACCAGTGGGGATGATGTGTGCAAGGTGAACATATGGTTCTCTAGCATGGTTACTAAATCCCCTACATGACTTGTGGCAAACTGCAAACAATTTGTTATGACTTTCTTTTAACAGTGGCTTTCTTCTTGACACTTCCATGAAGGTCAGATATGTAGAATGTATAACAATAGTTGTCCTGTCAACAGATTGTCCCAGCTGAGTTGTGGATATGCAGCTCCTCCAGGGTTACCATAAGTCTCCTAGCTGCTTCTCTGTTTAATGCTATACTTGTTCAGTCCATCAGTTTATCTTGACAGCAAGGTCTCAGTAGTTTCAACTGAGACTTGTGATCTATGAGATGTTTGAAGCTTGGGATGTTATTTTCTAACCTAACCCTGTTTTAAACTTCTCCACAACTTTCTCCCTGACCTGCCTGACCTGCTTTCTGTGGTCTGTGGGATGCTTTTGTTGGCTGATGTTTTCTGAGGCCTTCACAGAACAAATGTGGAAAAGGTTTTCGTGAAGGCATGGCTAACCTGAGTGACAGCTTCAAGACATTAGTAGTCCCATCCTTCTTCTATCTTGGAAGCATTTAGTGTAAGTACTTCCAGTCTGTCTAAACGCATGGTGTCAGTTATGGATCAAGAGAACAGTAATTGGAACTTTATCCTGTTTTCTGTCTTCCAACAGTTGACTTTTGGTTCAGATTTAAAAAAAAATCTAATTAAAATGTTGCCAAAAACACATTAGACCTGGGCTGGTTGGGAATGGTACCAAATGATGATAATTACAAGTTCTGTAAATCCCTGCCAATATTACAGAAATGAATAGTTTAAGAAACTAAAAATGCACTCCCAGCAGTGCATTTATAGAAGCTGTTCCTGGCAGAGTGGCATGTTTCTATGCTCTGATAAAAATCTCTGGTTAATTAGCACAATTAGACTCCACTCATTAATTCAAAGCTACCCTCTTACAATCACATTTGCATCTAAAAATTCTAAGAACTCACAAAACTAGGCCATCCCTCAAACGAATGTTTGCTCAGTATACCTGTAGCTCACACATAACTGTTGCTCTGTATTAATCTGAGAATATCTTTGGCATGTGAGGCATGAAACTGGCCTCTAAATGGTTCCTAAAAACAGTCAGGGCAAAAAAACCCAAAACATTTCCATAAGACTGTCTATACAGTCAGAGGAAGAACATATGAAAATTTAGTAGCTTGAATAACCATATTTTGCAGGAATCCATTAAATGGTTTCTGTATGAGTCCATAAGTGTCTCATATTGTTGTGGAGGAATTTTGGCCCACTCTTTTAACAACATGGATTCGGTTCACAGCTTGTGTGAGATCTTACTGCAGCATCTAGTTGTGGTCTGGGCTTTGACTAGGTCATTTCAGTAGTTCAATTATTATTTTCTTTTTGATTTGCAGTGTCTGACTACATTCACCCTGCAAGTCTTGATCCTACATTCAATTTTTTGCTCGTTTTTTTTTTTTTGCATGGTCCTTCAAACTACTAATAAAATGCGACCACCATCAGACTTCAGTCTAACTGGTTCACGACCCCAAAGCAACCAGCAGAGAAGGAGAACGTAGACGTCACACAGCAGCAAACTGTTTTCTAAAGTAATAATAATGGATATCAGCATCTCTGTGACATTATTAGGTTGTTAAGTGGGGGAGCCGACAATATTATGACCACATCAGAGCAGGATGAAGAAAAGTAAGGAAAAAGAGTGCACAACTAATCCCAAAGGCCTTTAGTGGAGCAGTGTTACTTCTGTACTGAAGTCTATTTGGATGCGTAGTCAGAACCAGAACAAGAATGTTCTGATTGTAAAAGCTCTGAGAACTATCAGATACGTATCCGATTTAGTACCATATATGAAAGTGGCACATTTCAGATTTTTTTTATCTGACCCAACCGTCATAGAAAAGTCGGATATGGGTCACATATGACCAAAAAAGGTTGAATTCTGGCCACATTTGCTGGCAGTGTGAACGTAACTTTAGTCTCTCATATTGTTTTGGAGAAATTTTGGCTCACTCTCCGGTTTGTAGCTGTTCATTTCTACACAGCCTGTGTAAGATTCCTAAGCAATATCTAGTTATGGTTTAGACTTTGACTGAGTCATTACAACAACTTGATTCTTTTCTTTTTCAGCCATTCTGTTGTTGATTTGGAGTGTTTGGGATCATCTTCCTGCTAGTTGTTTCCAGCTTCAACTGTTAGACCTCACATTTTACTATAAAATAATTGGGTATACTGTATGTTCATTGGTGGATAGAAAATGTCCAAATCTTAAACCCTATTCCACCATGCTGGACAGATAGTTCGAGGTGTTTGTGCTGATATGCTGAGTTTGTGTTTCGCTAAAAATCAGACATTACTTTACAAACCTTATTACAAACCAAATTATTTTTAGTGAGAGAAAAGCCTTTCTCCTTTAGCACTTCTAAACAATCTATACTTGTTCAGTGTTTTCTGTTATTTTAGAGAATTGTTCAGTTATGGACTATAACATTTAACATGCTAACTGAGGCCTGTAGGGTCAAAGTCGAGTTCTTGGGTTTTTAACAATTTCTCAGGACATCAGAGATTGGCATCCTCTCTGACACTGACTTTTTCAATAACTTTTGTTGCGCCTTTGCCTCATGACATGTGGACTAAGAGCTCAAAACAAATCCGATATCCAAAATCTCATTATATTTTGATGTATTCAAATGAAGACTGCACAGGTATATTATATAGTTTTAGCGGTGGCAGTTTGTCATGCATAAACCTGCAACAATGTGGGGTACAGTATACATATTCAGTATTCTGCTAGTTCACTGATAGTCTTTAAGAATCGCTGTGTGCAGACAGCAGCAGGTTGAATGCAGTTCATTTGGGTCTCATCATCTAGTACAGTATTGTAATCTGAAGTTCTTTTAGTTATTTCATTTTAAACCTAGACAACACAATGTTGGGAGTTTTGCAGAGAACCCAAATACATTTTAGACTATCTGAAAATAAAGACACAAAAGATGCTGCAGGGTCAGAGAATCCAAAGACAGATATGTAAGCGTAGCAAAAATCCAAAAATTTGACAGTGAATGGGCGACAGTAAGAAGTATAATTACTATAGAGGTAGATGAGGTAACTAGATGTAGGTGTGTCGATGAGATACAGGAAGCACTGAATAGCAGGCTGAAGATAAGGTAAGGGAAATGTACTTCACAGTGATGTGTTTATGTTACAGTGCTAATGCACAAAAGAAAAAGAAAATCCCTGTGGTTTCTTTGAAATAATCCCAGTTGGGATGTAATGGCCTCAGGTTGTAGCAACAGAGTTTTTTTAAAATCCACTTTAGTCAACTTTCTCATGTGTGATTAGAAAGAACATGCATTTCAGAGAGCAAATGTTAATCTTGCAGTTAAACTGCATTTACTGCTAGTGCTACATCCACTCATGGACATAAATGTCACTGTGGGATTTTAAAGAGACATTTCAACTGTTTTTTATTTGTATTATAATGGTGTTACAACATTCAACTTAATTGATTTTCTAGTTCAAATTAAATATGAATTCTCTTTAATAACACAGGGTCAACACACATCCCACCAATATCTGATTAAATTAAAATAAATTTAAAAGTTCCACCTTGTCCACAGTTTTTTTGAAGCCATCAAAAAGCCTCAGGCATAATTCTGGATGAAAATTGTATCCCCTTTCTGAATTAGAGGCATTTCTTTAAAATGTGTTTTTTTATTTTTTATTTTATGGCACCTATCTGGATACTAGGTGTAGTTCACCAATTTTAATTAAGGCTGTGGTAAGGGCTTTGGAAAGGCAATGGAGGAAATGTAATGAATGCCTTACAAAACCTGTTTCAGTGTGTTTGGGATCATTGTCTTGTTGGAACACCAAGTTGTGTCCAATTTTCAACCACCTTACTCAAAATGTTATCCACCAAAGGTTAACCCTAGAAAATGATGGAAGACTGTTGTCACTCTTTATAGTGAGGCAAATTCCACATTTATGGTCAGACAAGGCTGACCATAAAAAGCCTGAGAACACTGTACCAGCTGTCACATGGTGGTGGTAGCATCATACTGAGGGTTTGTTTTCCTGCCTGTTGTGTTGGTGAACTACCTGCAAGTTCTTAAACTCCATCATTGTTCTGCTTAGTGTTCTAAAAAGACAACGACTTCAAACACATGAAAACTTTTAATTGAGAGGATAAAGCAAGCTAATGGAGTGGCTTCAACCTCATTGTGCTAAAACAGATGGATGATACCTAAAAACTGTGTCTGCCAAGCGATTAAAATAAACTCAAACATTTCAGATCAGAAGAGTGGTAACTATCACCCTGAATAATACCAGGACCTCATTTATGGATTAAAAATGTGTCTGCATTTTCTGAAACTTGCCAGGGGATGTTCAACAAAATTTTAGAGGGGGTGAGTGCTTATATTTGAACATGAGTACAGGTGCTGGTCATAAAATTAGAATATCATGAAAAAGTGTATTTATTTCAGTAATTCCATTCAGAATGTGAAACTTGTAAATTATATTTGTTCATTACACACAGACTGATATATTTCAAATGGTAATTCTTTAAATTTTGATGATTATAACTGAAAACTAATGAAAACCCCAAATTTAGTATCTCAGAAAATTATATTACTTAAGACCAATACAAAAAAGGATTTTTAGAAATGTTGGCAAACTGAAAAGTATGAACATGAAAAGTATGAGCATGTACAGCACTCAATACTTATTCAGGGCTCCAGCAATGCAGCATGGCATGGAGTCGATCAGGCTGTTGCACTGCTCAGGTGTTGTGAGAGCCCAGGTTGCTCTGATAGTGGCCTTCAGCTCATCTGAATTGTTGGGTCTGGCCTATTGCATCTTCCTCTTCACAGTACCCCATAGATTTTGTATGGGGTTAAGGTCTGTAATGACGTGCAGTTCAGCCGCCCCGGCAGATCGAGCCGCCCCACCCCACAGCTACGGAGGTTAGCTGCAAGTTAACCCTTTATTCACTGTGGATGCTTTCCTCAACTTCATCACCCCAGACAACTTTTCCTCAGCACGGTTCACGTAAGAGGTAGTGTTTGGGCAGAGTTTAGCTTAGAATGAAATAATTTAAACATCTTTCGTTTTATGACGTTTGTTTTTGTTTTTGTTGAGAACTCAGCTATCTTAGCGCTAGCAGTTTAGCTGTTCGGCACATGAGCTCAGTTTCTGTGTTTGTGTTTTTAAAGTTAAGACAAACTTTATTTAAAAAGGTGATTTTAAACACAGACGATCGGCCATAACGTGTCGTCCGCGCTTATGCATTTTAACCCTTTTATTAGTGGTATTGTACTGCTGATTGCATGGAGGAGTATTTAGCAGCACTTCGACGCCAGAGTGTTTTGCCTTCAGTGGTAAAAAGCTCAGCCACTTCTAGTCTAAAGCTTCGTTTTTTTGCTCCAAGTAACTTTGTTTATGCTCCTTTGCAGTCTGAATCCTGACTCTTGGATTTTCCTCGCTGAACACAGACTTCGTTCTCAGAGGTTCTGGTCGGTCAAGATTTTTTGCGTTTTGAGGACTACGTTTCCTAACTCCTGACTTCATCTGGACTCAGATCAAGCTGGCAGCTTCCTGCTTCCTCCGTCTTCTGGATCAAGGCATAAGCGTACCCTGTCCACCCTCCAACACAAGTATCTGCACAATGGATTTACTCCTGGTCACACCAAGCTCACTCAAACAGCACCAGAGAAATCATCTGAACGAACTCTGCTCCGTAAACCTCGACCCCGAATCCCTCTACCCCTGGCGATCTGACTGCACCTACGTAGTAAGCCGTTCTCCTGATTATTATAGTTATCTTTCGTTAGTTCTGCTTTATAATAGTTCTTTGTCTCACCCGTTCTCTTCCCCTTCTTCCCATACAGTTGGCGATTCATCCATTCTCGTTTTTGATTATTTGTTGCTAAATAAACATTTTACTGATTCAGTTCTTCAGAGTGTACTTCTGTATGTGGGTCAGATCTATTCCGAAAACAATGACAGTTTTGTCTAATCTTGCATTGTGAATGGTTTTTTGAAGGTATACCAATTATTGCCTATGTTAGTTCCAAGACTAACTTAACTTCATTTCCAGATTCTTCAAGATAATCCTTAGTTCTCAAGCAGAAATATTGCATGGTAATATTACATCACTCTTTCGGTCATGGTTTTCAACCAACTTTGATTCACTTGTTTATATTGTATACATAACCCATTAGTCTTCCTTATTCTTTCATTCTGCTTGGTAGTTTAGTTGGGTTGTTTTAGCATAGTAAAGAGTTTGTTGATTGAAATATGTTTGACTTGAGTTGACTTATTTTTGTTAATAAATTCTGGTATTTTAAGAAAATGTGTGAATTCATGCTGTGTGTGTGCTGTTCAATAATGCCAGAGCTTGGCTCATCCCTTTCAATTTTGTCCTAATATCACCGCCTTATTGGGCTGGTATTCACAGGACAACCCTTAACAGACCGAAATATGACTTAATAAAATATCATGAAACAACAACAACTTGCATATAATTTTAACTGATCTAGTGTGTGTTGTAATTTCATTTGTGTAAAACTAAAATCAGGAACATTCTATTTAGCTATTTAGCCTCCCCATAAAATCATATTTCATGCTTGAAATGGCCAATATGTCTCATCTATAAGATCTTATTTTTCAGTACCACTTCACAGAGTACGGGCCTGCATATGGTGACCAGACTCAGTATAACATTTGGTTTTGACACTTTAATAAATCCCCATGCTTGTTTTTTTTCCCATGGCTTCAATCTCTTCTGTTAAGCTATTTGGGGTTGCTCTTGTGTTTGATGAATGACCAACAATCCAGTGTTTTGAATAACAAAAGTCGATTTTCTTTTTACGGATAGCATCAGTTTGTATTGTTGACATTGGCTTCTGACAAGGACAAAAAGCTGCTATTATCTGTGTATAGCTGTGTGTGTGTGTGTGTGTCAGTGTGTGTGTGTGTAAGGATGCAATGAAGTAGACTACAGAGTTACAATCCTTTAATTACCAAGCCAATATTAATGGAGGTCAGTACTCCAGCCTTCGCTCTCCAACAGCACTCCAACTTTTCAATACCAGCTAATTAACAGGTCCCCAATCTGCATCCCAGGATGGAGAAAAGTGTGCCAGGCTTAATTTATTGCTTCAATATAACATCCCACACAAGGGAACACAGGGGAGGAATACTAAAAGCATATGTATTTGCCTTGTAAAATGCTAAAAAGATTCCACATTAACCGACCGTTTTTAACACTATGGCAACAGGAGTATCTGTATAAAACATACAGGTAGTCCACCTCTCTGTCGATTCCCATAGGGAAGACGGTTTGTCTGAGCTATGGGTGTCATCACGTATTTAACTTGTCATACAGATGTCACAGCGATGCAGCTTAAACTGCCATAGAGAGCAGTCAAGTATGAATGGCAGATCTTGCAATGAATTCCTCCATCTGCCTCCCAGCCCACACCCCCTCCCATTGACTTAGATAAGTGGCCTTGAAGGGGATTGAATGTCTTTTTGTTGTACCTGTGTGAGTGTGTGTGTGTGTGTGTGTGTGTACAGGGGTGAGCTTTGCTCCTTCAATATATTCAGTAGCTTGCAAAAGTCTTCACAATCCTTGAACCTTTTCACATTCCATGTAATTTTGTATCCAAATATTCAATGCGGGACTCCAGAGGCAGCTGACAGGTACCTTGAGGCCAAGCATGCCGTGGCCTGGCAGAGGTAACCCGTTCGGCCTCGAAGCAATTCTGGCAAACCGTCTGGCGCCTCAGGAGAGGCAAGCAGTGCTTCGCCAACACTGTTTACAGTGGGGGTGGGAAGCTGCTGACCTCCACCGGCGATATTATTGGGTGGTTGAAGGATTACTTCGAGGAACCCCTTAATCCTGCTATCATGCATTCCCTGGTGGATGCAGAGACTGGGAACTCGGAGCTGGACTCTTTCATCACCCAGAATTCACCTAGGTGGTTAAAAAGCTCCACTGTGGCAAGGCTTTGTAGTAGAGGCTTTGAGTACCTCAAGCCTCTGGATGTTGTGGGGCTGTCCTGGCTTACATGCCTCTTCAACATTGCGTGGTGGTTAGCCGGTGGACCACGGCGGAGCCGGGATCATACCCTGAAGCCACTCCTGCAGTCCGGACTCGTCAGCGAGCGCCTGGTGGCCAGATTACTCCTCGCAGGACCCAGCCAACCAAGCCCGAATGAGAGACGCGAGGCCATGCCCAAGTGGGCCCAGCATCTGCAGGGGGGAACTTTGAGTGACCGATGCAAAGAGAATCGGGCAGCAGAAGAAGGTGGAGACCTCGACGACCTGATATCTGGATCCAGGAGTACGGAGTTAGAGGCCCTCTATTAAGGGCCATCCTGTCCCTGTACAAGTGGAGCAGGAGTTTGGTACGCATTGGTACGCAAACCCCACTAGCCAAGACCTACAGCATGCACTGGGGTGCTTCGCAGCCGGGTGTGAAGCAGCTGGGATGAGGATCAGCTCCTCCATGTCTGAGGCGATAGTGCTAGACCAGGAAAAGGGTGGCTTGCCCTCTTCAGGTTGGAGGGGAGTTCCTGCCTCAAGTGGAGGAGTTCAAGTATCTCGGGGTCTTGTTCACGAGTGAGGGGAGAATGGAGCGGATATCAACAGACGGATCGGTGAAGCTGCCGCAGTAATGAGGATGCTGAGCCGATCCATTGTGGTGAAGAGAGAGCTGAGCCAAAAAGCGAAGCTCTCAATTTATTGGTCTGTCTACGTTCCTTTCCTCACCTATGGGCATGAACTTTGGGTCATGACTGAAAGAAAGAGATCCCGGATACAAGCGGCTGATATGAGCTTCCTCCGTAGGGTGGCCGGGCACTCCCTTAGAGATAGGGTGAGGGGCTCGGCCATCTGGGAGGAGCTGGGATTAAAACCGCTGTTCCTCCACATTGAGAGGAGTCAATTGAGGTGGCTCGGGCAACTGTATCGGATGCCTCCTAGACACGTCCCTCGGAAGGTGTTCCAGGCACGTCTCACTGGGAGCATGGCCCAGGACACGCTAGAGGGACTATGTCTCTCGACTGGCCTGGAAACGCCTTGGGCTCCCATTGGAGGAGCTGGAGGAGGTCCCTGGGGAGAGGGAAGTCTAGTCGTCTCTACCGAGTCTGCTGCCCCTGCAACCCAGTTTCAGATAAAGCGAAGACGGCAGGGACGAGTGTGAAATTCAATGTATTTTTTTGGGATTTTATATGATAGACCAGCACAAATAATTCTGAATGAAAGAAGAAGATATGTGTGGGGGGTTTTTCAGTTATTTTTCAAGAAAAAAATCTAAAAACTGTGACTTGACTTGAAAAATTACAGACGTTTATCCAATCTTCGGTTCTTATCTAACATTCTTGAGAAAATAGTTGTTAATCAAATGTCTGAGCATTTACACAGCAATGACCTGTTTGAAGAGTTTCGGTCAGGTTTCAGAGCTCCGCATAGCCCTGAAAAAGTTCTGCTGAAAGTCACTTATCATATTCTTTTGGCCTCAGATAATGGACTTGTGTCTGTACTTGTCCTGTTAGATCTCAGTGCTGCATTTGATACAGTCGATCACAATATTCTCTTAGAAAGGCTGGAATATGCTGTAGGGATCAGGGGAACAGCACTAGGCTGGTTTAAATCTTATTTGTCTGACAGATTCCAGTTGGCTCGTGTAAATGATAAACCATCTTTAAACTCCAGGGTTAATTGTGGAGTACCACAGGTTTAAGTGCTTGGGCCAATTCTCTTCACTATATATATGCTTCCAATAGGTAAAATTATCAGGCAGCATAGAATAAATTTTCACTGTTACTCTGATGACACTCAGCTTTCCTTATCCATAAATCCAGATGAGCCCAACCAGTTAGATAGACAACAAGCACATCTTGAAGAAACTGAATGACTTTAAATTTTCTTCTTCTAAATTCAGACAAGACAGAACTTGTCGTCTTTGGACCTGAGTCTTTGAAAAAGAAACTGCTTAGTCAATCACTTAACCTGGATGGCATTAAATTCACATCCAATAATAAAGTAAAAACCTTGGTGTTATTTTTGACCAGAAAATGTTATTTAAATCCCATATTAAACAGATTTCTAGGATTTCCTTCTTTCACCTCCGGAACATTGCCAGAATTAAAAATATCCTATCCAGGAGTGACGCTGAAAAACTAGTCCATGCATTTGTTACTTCAGGGCTGGACTACTGTAATTCTTTACTATCAGCATGTCCACAAAATGGAGTTAAAAGCTTTCAGATTTAAAATGCTGGAGCAAGAGTTCTGATGAAAATTAAAAAGAGAGATCATATTTCTCCTATTTTAGCTTTCCTTCATTGGGTCCCTGTTAAATCCAGAATAGAATTTAAAATTCTCCTTCTCACATATAAAGCCCTTAATGATTTAGCTCCATCATACATCAGAGATCTGACTGTTCCATATATTCTTAACAGAGCACTTTGTTCTCAGACTGCAGGTTTAGTGGTGTTTCCTAGAGTCTCTAGAAGTAGAATGGGAGGCAGATCCTTTAGTTATCAGGCTCCTCTGCTGTGGAACCAGCTCCCAGTTTTAGTCTGTGAGGCAGACACCCTGTCTACTTTTAAGGCTAGGCTTAAAACTTTCCTTTTTGATAAAGCTTATACTTAGAGTGGCTTAGGTTATCCTGAGCTATCTCTGTAGTTATGCTGCTATAGGCTTAGGCTGCTGGAGGACATAATGACCACTTTCACACTCTCTGCCACATTCTCATACTACTCTCCAATTTTGCATTATTTGCTGTTATTTCAGCTTTTAACTTTGTTCTTTCTCTTTTTTCTTCCTAGAAGCTACACCTGGCCTGACTCTGTCTCTACCTGTGACACCTTTGTGGAGGGGGCATCGTTCAAGCTTCTGCTGGCAACAACTTCATGCTCACCCTCTACCGATGATACACTCAGGCCTGTCTTTCAGTGTTTAACCCTGTCTCTCTCCTAGACATAGTAGCTACTGACTGAGCTTTTACTGTGACCAATTATAAGTGCTCTCATTCAGACTCTAACCTTGAAAACTGGCTCAGAGTTTCTGTTCTTTCTTTCTAGGTGAAACGACTAAAGGAGCTACATCCATTAACATTTACTTTTCCTTCCCATAGAAAGTACTCCTGGATCAGTGCTTCTTTGTTCTTTTTGTTCTCTGCTCTGTTCTCTCAAACCCCCAGTCGGTCGTGGGCAGATGGCCGCTCACACTGAGCCTGGTTCTGCTGGAGGTTTCTTCCTGTTTAAAGGGAGTTTTTCCTCTCCACTGTCGCCACATGCATGCTCAGTATGAGGGATTGCTTCAAAGTCAACGCCAGTGACTGTCCACTGTCTCTACATGCTCATCCAGGAGGAGTGACTGCTACAAGTCTCTGACTCGATGCAATCTGCTGGGTTTCCTTAGACAGAAAAAATGTTTATCCAATTTGAATAAATAACTGAATCTGCACTGTTTAATGGTTAGGATTAATTGGAATGTATGTACTTGACTTTGTGAAGTGCCTTGTGACGACATGTGTTGTGAATTGGCGCTATATAAATAAAACTGAATTGAATTGAAAAATTTAATTGGCATGCATTTGTAGTTCAAGTGCACCAGGTGCATCTTGCTCTGCCTTGCCCTCCAGTGCTGGAAATCTGCAACTCAGTGAAACAAGACCCACGACAAACACTCCAAAACCTCAAAACCATGACAGTTTGTTTACTAATGCGCTCTAACAAGATCTCTGAGGTCTTTAAGAACAACTGGAATAATATAGTTTACACACAGGCAAGCTCTATTTACTAACTGAATGACTTCTGAAGTTTGTTGCAATGATTTTTATTTTAAAGGTGTCAGGACAATGGGGGATAAAGAGATATGCATCCCACACATGCTTTGCTTTTCTTCTACACAATTATGCTCACTCATTGTGTAGAATCTCAATAAAGTTTACTAAAGTTAAAATGGTTTGAATGTGACTAAATGTAAAAAAGAGGTCCTGTTGCAAAGCTTTATCTGGAGCTAAAATATAGTACATCCTTGATGGGAAAAAACACCCTTATAAACCCTTATGAAATAATTAATTCATTAAGATGTGTGAGAAAAGCCAAGTCCAAAATAGTGGAGTCAAGAAGCATTATTCACTACTTCCAAGTGGCTAGGTATACTTACAGTTAGCACCAGCGTGTATGTATTCAAACAAACATCTTTTATTCATGCTGTACAGTTTCCATCAGGTTTCTCTCTCTATGTCTTGGCTTTCTCAATCACCCTTCTACAAAAACAAGTTCTTAACTTCTGATAAATGATTACCCTAACAGATTGAGACAAATTACTGTGTGAGTCATTCCAAAAATAAAGTAATAACACAAAGTACTAGAAGTCAATGAAAACGTTTTAAAAAAGTATTTTCCTTAGTAAGTGATTTGCTGGAAGCAGGAAACCCTCTTCCTCCCCTGACCACCGTTTCTGGCATGCAGACAAGCGAGGTGCAATGACAGTGTAATAGGAGCTAATGAACCATTCATCAGGGGAGATGATGTGGCGGTAATATTGATGACAGAGCTGAAGGTAGCCACAACAACACATCCGACCAGACATCACATCCCTTTTGCCCCCAGAGGCAGGAAGAGTCCAATTAATTACCGACTGTTGGTTCAATGGCAATTAGACTGCTGTTCATCTCCATTGCACATTTCCGCTTCTCAACGGCCCCATCCAATCCTCCTACGAGGAAAATGATCCAAGCAGCACTTGAGTGACTGGAAACGCAGAAACGAGAACATAAAATAGAGAAAAAAGAGTATGTCCTATGGGATGAAAAGAAACCCAAGGGAAATGAGAGCAAGCTGAGGTGGATTTTTAAAAAGCAAATCTAGACAGAGAGTCCTTGGCAGAGGAGAATGGAGGAAGTAAATCTAGGAAAGTGTCTGAAATATTTGTAGATATCAGATGGAGAATTCTACAGCATAACATATTTAGATCCTTCTTTTGTTTTATTGAGTTTGTTGTTAAATCACATCTTTGTTACTGTTAAAGCATGTGAACTACAGCAGTTATTCCTAACAGACAAAAGAAACAGCTCATCAATAGGGTTTATCTGTAAGCACCAACTTATTCCAAGTTAACCAGCCAGAATAATGTGAAAGTGAACTTCCTCTGAGTCAGAGGAAACTTGTTTTGACCAAATTAGAGCTTATTCATTTCACACCAAGCAATATAAATGAAATCAAGGTAAAATCTGTGCTGTACGGTGTGCTCTCTTTTTACTCAGAAGTTGGATTTTCAAGAATGCCCCCTGAAGTTAAACGTCCGACTGGGAAAGTTGGGTCTCATCAAGCATCCATGGTTTTTGTTTTTAACATGGCTACCGTAAATGTAGAAGTTAATTAAAGTTGCAGGTATTAGCTATTTATTAACACTTCTGATGGTTTGCATCTTATCAAACTAGTACCTTATATACTGCTGCCAAAATCCATTAGTGAACATATTCCTTTTGTGTTTTCATGCATAAAATTTATGGAAATAAATTGTTGTCTGTATCTGTTGCTAATAGCAGTTTGTGTGAAAACAAAAAAAAAAACCAAATCCCACAATTTTCCGACTTGCAACCAAAATACTCTGAACTTAATCATTCCCTGCTTCAAGCTTTGACTTCCAAGACTATTTTAAACACAGCATTATGACCCCTTCTAGCATCAGATATCTCAGGTGTTTAGTATTTAGAAACACTTTTTTAGGTTTTTTAGCACCCTTTTTAGCACCCTTTATAAAAACTTAATAACTCTGTGTTGCAGCGAACATGTGCTAATACTTTAATGTTTGAGTGCATCATAATAGTCTTAAGATCAAGCCAATGGAAAAGGAATTGCCACCATCTGTTTAATTCCCTCTATTTGCTGTCGAAATGCATAGCAATGGCACATTCTTAAACAGAACTATGGTAGAAGGAAACCATCCCCACAGCATGATGCAGCCAACACATTGTCTCACCAAGGAGGTGATGAGTTCAGGGTGTTAAGGGTGATATACGTTCAAACCTCCAAAGGATATTGTTTGATAACCGAACCCTGCTTCAAACATTTCCTCAACTTTTTCTCTGACCTGTGGTGATGCCTTCACAGAACAGTTGGATTTATACTGAGAGTAAATTATAAATAGGTGGACTCCAAGGAATAACTAAGTGACTTTGAAAGGCAATTACCTGCACCAGATTTTATTTATGGGTATCAGGATAAAACCTTTATGGAAACTGTGTACCATTTTCCTTTCAGTTTGCAATTATGCACTACTTTTTGCTTGTTTATAACATAAAATTTCAAAATGACAAAATGTGAAGACGTACTCTTACTCGTTGTCTTCGCGTCATCCAGTCGTGGGGGGAAGCAGACTTAGTAGAGACGCCCAGACTTCCCTCTCCCCAGACACTTCCTCCCGCCCCTTCAGGGGGAGCCCAAGGCGTTCCCAGGCCAGCTGAGAGACATAATCCCTCTAGCATATCCTGGGCCGACTCCTGGGCCTTGTCTCTATGGGACGTGCCTGGAACACCTCCCTTTAGAGGCGTCCATGAAGCATCCGATACAGAAGCCTGAGCCATCTCAACTGACTCCTCTCGATGTGGAGGAGCAGCAGGTCTACTCCGAGCTCTTCCCAGATGGCAGAGTTCCTCTAGCCACCCTGCAGAGGAAGGTCATTTCAGCCGCTTGTATCTGGGATCTCATTCTTTTGGTCATGACCCACAGATCGTACCCATAGGTAGGAACGTAGGCCAACAAGTAAATTGAGAGCTTCGTTTTTCGGCTGAGCTCTTCCCAGGCCAGCCGAGAGACATAGTCCCTCTAGCGTTTCCTGGGCCATGCTCCCAGTGGGACGTGCCTGGAACACCTCCAGAGGGAGGTGTCCAGGAGGCATCCGGTATAGATGCCCGAGCCACCTCAATTGACTTCTCTCGATGTGGAGGAGCAGCGGCTCTAATCCCAGCTCCTCCCGGATAGCCCTTCACCCTATCTCTAAGGGAGTGCCCGGCCACCCTGCCGAGGAAGCTTATATCAGCCGCTTGTATTCGGGATCTCGTTCTTTTGGTCATGACCCAAAGTTTATGACCATAGGTGAGGGAAGGAATGTAGACAGACCGGTAAAATGAGAGCTTCGCTTTTTGGCTCAGCTCTCTTCACCACAACGGATCGGCACAGCATCCTCATTACTGTGGCGGCCCCACCGATCCGTCTGTCGATCTCCCACTCCATTCTCCCCTCACTCGTGAACAAGACCCCGATCTCTGGCCCTTCGCTGCGCCTAGAAATCCTGTCCATAAAAGTTATGAACAGGCAGCCCTGCCGGAGTCCAACATGCAACGGGAACAGGTCCGACTTAGTGCCGGCAATGCGGACCAAACTCCTGCTCCACCTGTACAGAGACTGTATGGCCCCTAATAAAGGCCCCCCGACTCCGTACTCCTGGAGCACCCCCCACAGGGCACCATGAGGTACATGGAGAGTTTAGGCATCCGCAGATCAGGTCATTGAGGTCGCCACCTTTGTCTGCTGCCCGATCCTCTTTGCAGGGTGGGACCCCATGTGCCTCGTTCTAGTGGTCCTGATAAAGGCGTCTGAACGTTTTTTGTCTGACCCATCACCCAGAGCCTGTTTGCCATGGGAGACTCTACAAGTGGCATTTAAGACCCAAACAACATAGCCTCTAGGATCATTCGAGCACTCAAACCCTTCTACCACGTTATGGAGGCAGTTCAAAGAGGGGACGTGAAGAAGTTTAAGGGGTAAAAATATTTTAAAAGGTAAAGTATGCACTAGCACTACATATGCACCTATGACTCTTCTAGCAATAAAGAAAGTTTCTTTATCTCAGCATTACATAGAGCTAAATAATCTTTTATTCAACATTGGAATTACTTAAAATGAAAGATTGTATTATGCTAGTTTAGCACTCAGCAAACACCCATTATTAATTCCTTATAAATAATTACCATTATATTGTTCAGCTGAATGCACACTTGATATTTGTTGCACGTTTTAGACCTTGAGTTGGACTTCTGGCTCCAGCCAGTGATATATCTTTTGATGTAATTTGGTACTACCGTTCTCTGAAACATAATCCAAAGGCTTTGAAAAATAGTTGGCTGTAAGCTTGTAATGTGTCACAAACACATGTTTACTAAAGTCCTCTGAGAATCAATGCTTGTGACAGCATAGTGGTGTGAGCTTCTGTAAACTATGAAAAGTTGGCTCAGAGAAGAGTCCGGATGAGCACAGAGACACACAGCAACATTGAGAAAAAGCCCATTCATCAGGCCTACTTAGTTAATATTCAGGTGCATACGTGTTTTCATTTACCATCATGTTTGTTTTACTGATTCTGTGTGATCTTCTTTTAAGGTCTAACATTTAGTTTGCTTACATTTATGCAGCTGTGATGAAGACAAAACCCACCTTATGCAGCAACTCTTCGCACTGTTTACAGTTCAGTCCTGAGGTCTATGTGAAGAACTCATTGAGATATCTAGAGGTGGCCAGAGCTGACCGACCAAAGGTGGCTGCCTTGGAATTCATTTCTCCTATTTTTCCTCTTCAAACCTTTCCTTTAAAGTTAGGTCAGCTATTTGGAGTGAGAGAGATTGATAATAATAAGGTTAGACCTTTACTCAGCTAACAATACTCTGATTAATTTTCAGTTCTTTTCGGAACTTCCCTTTAGAGTAGATTTCATGTTTGTTTGAATATTGATGTTATCGTTTGTTTTTTGTTTTTTTTCTTTACTTAATTAGTCAACAAAATTTATAATTAGTTAAGTACTAAAAACACATTCTTATGGAATAGTTCCATTGCAATCATTCATTTTCAAATCAAATGTCAATATTGTGATTCTGAAAATAAAAATGTCTTTAAAATATATTCATTTCATACCGAATATGCATTAAGATGGCTTCCTTCTGATTATTCATTGATAGGTTTGAGAATGATATGAAATCTAGTTAACATTTATTCTAGATAAGTACTTTGAAAAAAATATATAATGTAGTAAATGAAAAAAAAAGTAAATGTGTCAGTTGCTACCTTTGATGGCCCCTTGTTTGTAAGTTTTTATCATTTCCTACAGTGCTCCTTCCTGTGTTACAGGTTAGCAACATATTAAACAAACTTAGAACTAGTTATGTGGAAGAGAAAAAAAAGAACGAAAGATGCAATTTTTGAAGAGACAGTATAATTATTGGCTTTTCGAATAAAAAAAATAATTTATAAAAGGCTGTGGTTTTGAAACAGTGTAAAATCTCACACATGAACAATTCAAGGACAGGCAACAGTACAAAAGCTTTACTGTCCCGTCATCAATAACATGCTGACGAGCTGAAATGTTTCAGTTGATGCTTAAAAAGAAAACTAAAGTTGATTAGGGAAAATATGACTGTCTAAAATGAGATAAAAATGTAAATAAATTCATGAATCATTACTTTTATATTTAGTTTATTTCGTTTTGACATTATAATATTGACTAGACGCCTGAGGATGGATGATATAATTCTATTACTTATTTTGACTGTAGCTGCTTTGTGCTGCAGATGGTATGTAATTACATCTTCTGTCATTCCAGACAGGACAACCACAGAATTAGTTGATGATTCTCTCCTGTGGGTACAGCTTTCACTTTGAGGCATCTGCAGCTCAGCCACTTATCACGTAGCTGAGTGAGAGCATGAAGGACTTCATTAGTCCTTCACATAGAGTTCCAGGTGTGGGTTTCAAGAGGAGAAGGTGAAACAAGGGCTGCTGCTGCCACTGAGGCGGGTGATCTCTGTGTTTGTCACAATGTCTCACCAAAACTGGCACTGATAAGACTGAGCTTTGGAAATTAGTAGATACATTGCTTTCATAATTGTGAGTGACAAGGTCAGTGGAAAGTATTGTAATTACTGAGCACAAGCAGCAATTTCTACAGCAGGAAAATAACAACTGTAGACTATTGGCTTAATGGGCATCGAAAAAAGGTTTGGCAGAACAAAGAAAGACGGAAGGATGGAACATGGTTGTATGGTAGTCTGTATAAATGTCTGCATGCTATTTTCAATAAATCCCAGTTGAGTGGATTTACAGCAGTGTTACAGTTTATAGTGTTGCCAGGTTCTATATATTGACATGATGATGATCTCCTTCTCACATATAAAGCCCTTAACGATCTAGCTCCATCATACATCAGAGATCTGATTGTTCCATATATTCCTAAAAAAGCACTTCGTTCTGAGACTGCAGGTTTACTGGTGGTTCCTAGAGTCTCTAGAAGTAGAATGGGAGGCAGATCCTTTAGTTATCAGGCTCCTCTGCTGTGGAACCAGGAGAGGAGACCAGGTGAGGCGGACACCGTCTACTTTTAAGGCTAGGCTTAAAACTTTCCTTTTTGATAAAGCTTATAGTTAGAGTGGCTTAGGTTATCCTGAGCTATCTCTGTAGTTATGCTGCTAGGCTTAGGCTGCTGGAGGACATAATGACCACTTTCACTCTCTCTGCCACATTCTCATACTACTCTCCAATTTTGCATTATTTGCTGTTATTTCAGCTTTTAACTTTGTTCTTTCTCTTTTTTCTTCCTAGAAGCTACACCTGGCCTAACTCTGTGTCTACCTGTGACACCTTTGTGGAGGGGGGCATCGTTCAAGCTTCTGCTGGCAACAACTTCATGCTCACCCTCTACCGATGATACACTCAGGCCTGTCTTTCAGTGTTTAACCCTGTCTCTCTCCTAGACATAGTAGCTACTGACTGAGCTTTTACTGTGACCAATTATATGTGCTCTCATTCAGACTCTAACCTTGAAAACTGGCTCAGAGTTTATCTGTTCTTTCTTTCTAGGTGAAGCAACTGTCCAATTTTGCGTTATTTTTGAGTTATTTGCTGTTTCAGCTTTTAAGTCTTTATTCTCTCTTCTGGCCTGGCTCTGAGTTTAGCTGGGACACCTTCCTGGAGGGGGAAATCAGCTGAGCTGCTGCTGCCAACAACTTAAGGCTCACCTTATACAGATGATACACTTTGTCCTGTCTTTCAGTGTTTAACCCTGTCTTTCCCAGACATAGCTACTGGCTGAGCTTCTACTGTGACTAATTGTATGTGCTCTCTCTCATACTCTAAACTTGAAAACTGGCTCAGAGTTTATCTGTTTTTCTTCCTAGATGCTTCTGTGTTTCTGCGTCTGTGTTCTTTTTGTGTCTCTGCTCGATTCTGTCAAACCCCCAGTCGGTCGTGGCAGATGGCCGCTCATACTGAGCCTGGTTCTGTTGGAGGTTTCCTTCTGTTAAAAAGGAGTTTTTCCTCTCCACTGTCGCTACATGCATGCTCAGTATGAGTTATTGCTTCAAAGTCAACGCAAGTGACTGTCCACTGTCTCTACATGCTCATCCAGGAGGAGTGACTGCTACAAGTCTCTGACTCAATGCAATCTGCTGGGTTTCCTTAAATAGAAAAACTTTTTAACCAATTTGAATAAATAACTGAATCTGACTGCACTGTTCGATAGTGAGGATTAATTGGAATATACTGTATGTACCTGACTTGAAATCTATATGATTCTATTGAATTGACTCAGCCTATTTTAAAGTTACCCACCTTTCGCACAATAAAACAGGAAACAACACTCTCCAATTATTTTTACCTCTGCCTTCCTCCCTCCCTGTTGGAAGGAGTAAGTGGAGTCAGGTTTAGCTAAAACCGGCTCAGTTATGGTTGAGGTTCAAACACACCCTCCATTTCTGCTACCTGTGTAACCCCTTCTCTTTTCCAGTGGTTATAATCAGTCTGACAGAGAGAGGTACCCCCAATCCTTGTGGTTTTTAGTATAACAATGGCCACCAGTGGGCTTTATATGGACAAACTTTATCAGTTTATTATTTTACTTAGTACCCCTACACATAGCCTATTCTAAAATGTCCAAACTCTAACACTCAGTAGTTTATTCTAACTTCCCCAACAACCCCGCACCACTCCAAACCCTTTGTGAAATGCCTTGAGACGACATGTGTTGTGAATTGGCGCTATATAAATAAAACTGAATTGAATTGAACTGAATTGAATTGAATTGAATGATGTAAAGGTGCTCATAAGCAACACCTTTCTGTGGTTCGGTTAGGAGAATGAGGATGCATGTCAGTTTAAACAGCATCATGATGTATCTGGTCCAGCCACCTGTCTGAGCGGCTGACGGGCGTTGTCTAATCTGACAGATAACCAGCTCAGCGGACATAGTGACAAATGATTTCCAGTGACCTCCACCTCTACCGCACTTGTGCCAGGAATCAGTCAGGCATGTTTCCAAATCAGGATGCAGCTACTGAAAACAGCCCGTCTGGCACCAACAACCATGCCACGTTCAAAGTCACTTAAATCACCTTTCTTCCCCATTCTGATGCTCGGGTTTGAACTGCAGCAGATCGTCTTGACCATGTCCACATGCCTAAATGCATTAAGTTGCATTGAGATGTGATTGGCTGATTGGCCGGTGAGTTTATTTGAATAGAATTTCGTGATAAACCAACACAAGGCAGTGCCCAATGTGAAGGGTGTCCCGTCTACTTGAAAATGGTTTTTAAAACTTTTGTGCAAATATAAATTTGAAACTAATCTAAAAGGTGTGGCCTGCATCTGTATTCAGTCCTTATGAGTCAATTATGTTTAGAGCTATCTTTTTCCACAAGCACAGATTTTTTGGAATATGCCAGTTTGTTTTTGAGAAAGAAATGCATCCTCACAACAGGATGCTGCCCCCACAGTGGTTCACAGTGGGAATGGTGTCGTCCAGTTTTTACTATACACCATGTTGTGTTGGTCCAGTGCTAACAGAAAAAAACATAAAATACATTGTTTATGGTTGTAACATGAAAAAGCAGGACTCCTAGTAACAGCCTGATTAATAAACAATAATATTGGTCCATTAGGTGTGTTTGATATCTTCAGGAGGGAACAAGATGATACATAGAAAGCACATTGCCTCCAGGGAGTTAATATGTCATCTCTAATTGGATATTTATGAGCAGTACAATAATGATAAGAGAATGAACAGGAGCCTGTTTCACCTGAAGATTTATCTATTTTTTCAATCCATCTTAATGAGGTCCCTCAGCTCCCTCTACAAGCTCAACGTCTTATGGTTTATTGAGAAACAATGATCAACCTCATCAGTGTCAGTGATGACAAGGACCTGGAGAGAGCAAACAGAATTTCCTAGCAGCACAAAACTGAGTGTGAATAGCCCTGCTGGGGCTCCTGTGGGGGGAGGTAATGTAATCTCTCATGAAACAGATTAAACAAGGAAGTGATCATGTCTAAATTTACATTGCAGCGGTAAACTGCTGCAGGCGAGCACCACAAGTTATCTTTCCCACTTATAAAGTGGCTAAGTTAAAACAGGGAATCTGCAAGGTTTTGTGCTTCTGCAAAAAATCAAAGTAAGACCTTTGATTAATGACCAATATGTAAGCTGGGTCGCAGTGTACTTTGCTGTTTGTGATGCATTATAGTGGCATAAGGAAAATGATGTGTAGGGCATGGATTTTTTCTTTAGGAAGATGGGACAGCTAACATTTACAGAAGAAATTCATGAAAACATATATGTAAAAATATATTTGCCACCTTAATGATTTCTTCTCTTTTTGTTGTCACATTTAAATGTTTTACATCATCAAACAAATGTTAATATTAGATAACAGATTGAAATAAACTGAATAATTACAAATGTTTTCATATGATGATTTTCTTTATCAAGAGGAAAAAGCAATCCAAACCAATCAGGACCTAAGTGATAAACAGTTGTCCCCCAGGCCTATTAAGTGGTTGTGCCAACCTTGTTGGTAAGAACTGTCTTCAGGCCTTTCTGAAAACTCTCTGGAGGAACTCTGGCACACTCTGGCGGGTTTTCACACATGAACCCTCTGTTTAAGGTTATGCCACACCATCTCAATCTTAATTAAGCCCAGACATTAACTAGGCCACTTCAACCCTTTTTTTTTCCTTTTTAAACTTTTTACCAGTGGAGCTACTGGTGTTGGTGTTGGATCACTGTTCTGCTGCATAGCGCAAGTGTGCTAGTAGCCATCAACCCATATTTATCAAATGCTAATTCTACATCAATATGTGGGAAAGTTTGAGATTAAAGTTCATTGTCAAAATTTAAGCATTCATTCATTCCCTGCTGGATTGGCAGCCCAACGTAAAAGCTTAGTTTGGTTTTTTATGTCTTCAATGTTTGTATTTTCTGAAAATCCCCCACCCATCAGGCAAAGCAGCAGTTTTCTGCATCATTAAGTCATAAAGCAGCTGCCCAGGCAAACCGATTAATAAGATCAGCTTACTTATTAAGAGGCTATTCCAACTTGTTGGCCTTCTGCAGCAGCCTTGCCTTTTTCCCCCTCCATTATCTCAGCTTTGCACTGCAAGTGCTCCTCAGTGACTGTGCATCACTCCATCCTTCTCTGACTTAAAGCAACAAAAGGCCAATGGTGACTATCTAATGTATTGACACTGTTGGTCTGAATTAGCAGACAGAGAGCATCTCCATGTGTTACAAGTGTGATGGCAGGATGAGCATCATCTTTGGCGGCACAAGTCTAAAATATTCCTCCCTGCTCTGTTGACTCAGTAAGATTGGTTATTCCCATTTACATATATTGTGAGGATATGCAAGCAAATGAGGTAGGCAAATTGGAAGAAAGGAAAGCCAAAGTGGTTCCAGGTGGTGCACTGTGATTTTAACAGGAGTGGAATAATTGGATGTATTATAAAGTCATAAAAGATTCATTACAGCAGCTATACAGGAAATGGGATGAGAGTGGGGAGGATGGGCTGTTTGTTCTGTGCAGAGAAGGCGTAAAAATCTGGGGGGATGGATAGGAGGGTGTGGAATTAAAATGGAAGAGCATAAAGTGTTTATGAGACAGTTTATTTTTATGAGAGAAGGCAAAATCATTGTTTATATCCCTGCGACAACTTTCATTTGTAACTAGCATTTTATGAAGTTTATGCTTAAAACTAAATGTCTTTCTAGAGAGAGAGAGAGAGAGAGAAGGAACGTAAGCTCGTGAGCTCAGAACAAACCCAATGGTATTTCTTGTTCACATTTTGAGATAGACCACTTCAGTTTTTAAAGAAGAAAATGATGTGTCTGTGCCAAAGACCCAAAATGACCAGCAGTTCTTCAGGGGACCAGGGGTAGATGAGAATGTGCTCATCTCAGAGCCACATCAGCACGTTTCTGTGTTTGGGCAGAGCAAGAAGTCAAATGGATCAGAGCTCTGCCTGCCTCTCTGACGGATGGATATGCCAGATAAAAGACTCCTCTTGTCAGAAAATGACAATAAGCAAACAGTATGAGGGGGTAGAGTAGCTATCTGTCAATCGGAAGTTTGCAGATTCAGTTCTTTCTTTCTTTGTTTGTTTGTTTGTTTCTTTCTTTCTTTCATTCTTTCTGCAGGAGTAGAAGCAGTTATCTTGTATTCCCATTATCACTTTATTTCTGTGAAAAATCTAAGCTAGTGATGGCTAAACCCCTCTTCTGATATAATAAAAGCCTTTAAACTGATGTTTGGTTTAATATTGTGTTTAATTTTCTTATGTACTACACTTTGTGATCTATGTCTTGAAAGGTGCAATATAAATAAACTTTAACTTAGTTACTTGATATAAGTTATACCCTCCTAAATGTGTTAATTTTCTGTGGCTACACAGAAAAAGATTACGCTAAAATATGAATACCCAGCATCTGTGAGTGGTGAAGAATTTATGAACACTAATTAAGTGTTGTCGATTTAATAGGCATGGGGTATATTCATCATTAGTGGACTTATCACATATTAATGATCAACCTAATTGTGTGTCTTCTTTTCAGCCTCAGTCCAAAAAAAGCTTTTATATTAAAAATTTTCTCTGCTTTTCTCCGTATAGCTTGTTATGTCTTCAGGCTACATGTTGAAATGACTGTTTGATGGTGTGCTCTGACTATAGGCACAAAGCACTAGGCTCAGGCTTGTTGGTGCTGATTGCTTCGCTGAACCATGTTTTCTCTGTTGTTAACTACAAGTGTAAGGGAAAAGAACCAAAAATATGTCTGTCTCTAACAGAACTCAGCAGATTATATCGGTAAAATATGTTCTGCAGGCAAACTGTGTTACAAAATGCTTTTTCTATTTCATTTCCAGCTGAGGTTTGCTTTTTGATGCTTTATAATACTATCACCTCCAACCAATAGGCATCCATTGTTGTCAAAAACAAACAGATGACTTTAAAATTTGTACTGCGGCTCTTTGAGGAGATAGAGGTGTTGTGTATAACAAACCAAATTATATTCCCTGTAAGGCTAGTAAAACATGTACACACAGAGAAACCAAACTCCCCTGTGGCCCATTTTTCCCCAGAGACTCTTGACTTGAGCTGTGTTCAAAGCAACATCAAACGAAAAATGTCATCTCACATCATCATTATTGTATAAAGTATGCTTAAAGATGCTGTCCAGTTGTTACAAATGTACATTGTCAATAAAAATATGGCCAACCGACCCCCCATCCCCCCCACTAATTCTTTCTTCTTACTTCTTCCTTTTGGTGTTACTTCTTCCTTTTGGTGTTGATTGGAATGATGCTAATGGTATGGTCTGTACTGCATGTGAATGCATACTGAGGCTAACAGGTAGGATTGGGCTCATTATAAGCCAGCATTTCTGTGATTCAGCAGTTTAGCAAGAAACATCGTTGGAACTCCAAAATCCTCTTAGTGAGAAGCATCAGCCAGACCGTTTGAATTTGAAACTCGAAACTCATTATTAGCATTCACTGGCCTTTTAAGTCTGGTCTGGTTCACCTCACAAACTGTTTCCACGTTTTATTGTTGCCAAAGTTTTCTATAATCCATGCACATATGGCTCAGACATATTGCGGCTGCCATACAGAATGAAGGATTAGGGTGTTGGTTATCAATCCTGGTCCTCAGGACCCACTGTCCTTCATGTTTTAGATGTGTCCTGGCTCCAGCACACCTAAATCAAATTATTCCACTACCTCGTCAGCAGCCATCTAGTGCTGCAAAGGCCTGTTAATTACCCATTTATTTAAGTCAAGTGTGTGAAGGCAGGGAAACACCTAAAACATGCAGG
Organism: Crenichthys baileyi; assembly: GCA_036173005.1. Taxonomy (NCBI): domain Eukaryota; kingdom Metazoa; phylum Chordata; class Actinopteri; order Cyprinodontiformes; family Goodeidae; genus Crenichthys; species Crenichthys baileyi. The sequence continues at coordinate 424,345 of JAHHUM010001790.1, read as the reverse complement.
ACAGGGGTCCTGAGGACCAGGACTGGAAACTACTTGATTAGGGGTTAGGGATGGTTTATCAACAAATATGATCAACATAAAACATGCAAAGAAAGAGTGAAAAACAACAAGACAATACAAACTGATATACTCAAAGAAGCTGATCAGTTGCCTTATGTGATGTCACCAGAAATGCGTACATGTAAACCCGATTTTAGCAGTTTTATTTTACTTTATCTTTATCAAATACAGATTTATAACAAATTGGCAAACGTAAACAGCTAGAAAAGTATATGACATTTTGTCATGTTTTTCAGTTTGTTTTTTTCTTACATGAGTTTAATTGAGTTTACAGAAAGTTTGGCCAGTAGCTTTAAAAAAATCATGAGCAGTATTAGATATATAGATGTTTGCCAGCTTAAGACAAACAGTGTCTCAGTGGGCAACCAAAAGATTTTAAAGTTTTTTGATAATAATTTGTTTTTATTATTTTAACCAGATGCAGAAAGAAATATTCAAAATTTATCATTTAATGCAGTAATTTAATGCAGTGACAAAGAGTTTTCATATGTTCACACTAAATTAATCTTTACAGAAACGGAGCTTTGTCCAGCAATTTCTCCATTTCTCCATAGGGACAGACCACTTATCTACAACATTAAAGAATGGTTTTACACACTGTAGTCATCTACAGATTTTGATAAGCACGACTTTGAGATAATTAGGTTAGTTTATCATTTTTGGATGTGCAGTTCAGGGAAGCCCCACACAGTAGAAACGAGAATCAGCTCTGCTGCAGACTAGTAAAATTGATCAGTCTCATCTCCTTTTGATGTGCAGGTTTCAGAGCCTCCATGAGGAGAGTATAATTATATTTGTAAATGTATGTTTCTGGGGAAGAAAAGAGAGCTGGGCCCACTCTTGTTGCTCTTAACACAACCTTCAGTTAAGCTGCGTTAGTCTTATGAATACTGATCGAAGCAAGAACCGGTAAATCCCAGTGGCAGTTATGGAGCCGTTTGAAAGAAGACTAACCAAGCGATTTTATTACCACATTGTTCTTAATATTAGTCGGGTTTTTATGCAAAGCTCATGTTCATATAATATCTTGAAATCTAGTAATAAAATACTTCCTTCTGCATTAATTAGATGCTGTTTTCACTTCATATTTTCAGGACACAATAAGAAAGGACTGATGTGTTCTGGGAATGGATGAGCCCACATTTTTAGAACGGAATGTATCCCTTGACACAATCTCTTGCACGAGTGCTCATACCTGTTATTTGTCATTTTACAACCATAATGTTTAACTTCTTTTATCTGGATTTTAGTTTTTATTAATGGACAAAAAACAAAGCAGAGTGTAATTGTGGAGTTTCAAGATCTTGGTTTTCTGACTTTTAATCAGTAATCTAAAAAGTGTGGTGTGTTTTTGGATTCAGACTTTACACGTCTAGAGAGTGATAGTTTTACCAATCCTTTGTAAAATACTGTAAGCTCAATCAAACTGGACCGCCACATGTTCAAAATTAGATTTTGGCCTGGACTTTGACTGGGCAATTTTAAAACATCAGGCTATACATTGTAGTAAATTATCGATTGTACCCCATTCTAACCTGTCTGTTGTGCTCCTTGGTCTTCGTGATGCTGTTTGTTCACTAATGTTCTCTAACAAACCTCTGAGGCCAGGAACAAAAGAGCTGCATTTATATATAGATTAAATTACACCCAGGTAGACTCTAATTAGGTGACTTTTGGTTGCAATGGATTTTAGTTTGGGGTATCAGATTTTAGATGATTAAAAATAAATGAAGGACACATTTTTAAGATTTTTATTGGTGAAACACGTTATAAACCAAGTATCATTTTCCTTCCACTATACAATTATGCACTCCTTTGTTTAAGTCTATCATACACAGCCATGATAAAATACACTGTAGGTTTTGGTTGCAAAAAAAAAGTGAAAACGCTGAAGGCGTATAGATTGTTTTGCAAGGCACTGTATGATGTTCCGCTCAATGCCTCCACATGCCTCCACAGCAGTTTTAGAAATGAGGATAGCATGTAAGCCTTGCTTCTGGCTAAAAAAACTGCTTCCATTCAGAAAGACTGTTTAGCTCTTAGATATACAGGGGTTGGACAATGAAACTGAAACACCTGGTTTTAGACCACAATAATTTATTAGTATGGTGTAGGCCTCCTTTTGCGGCCAATACAGCATCAATTCGTCTTGGGAATGACATATACAAGTCCTGCACAAGTGGTCAGAGGGATTTTAAGCCATACTTCTTGCAGGATAGTGGGCCAGGTCACTACGTGATATTGTTGGAGGAAAACGTTTCCTGACTCGCTCCTCCAAACACCCCAAAGTGGCTCAATAATATTTAGATTTGGGGGACTGTGCAGGCCATGGGAGATTTTCAACTTCACTTTCATGTTCATCAAACCATCTTTCACTAGTCTTGCTGTGTGTATTGGTGCATTGTCATCCTGATACAGGGACTGCCTTCAGGATACAATGTTTTTAACCATTGGATGCACATGGTCCCCAAGAATGGTTCGGTAGTCCTTGGCAGTGACGCGTCCATCTAGCACAAGTATTAGGCCAAGGGAATGCCATGATATGGGAGCCCAAAACCCTCACTGGAATCCACCCCCATGCTTCACTCTGGGCATGCAACAGTCTGGGTGGTACGCTTCTTTGGGGCTTCTCCACACCGTAACTCTCTCGGATGTGGGGAAAACAGTAAAGGTGGACTCATCAGAGAACAATACATGTTTCACATTGACCACAGCCCAAGATTTACGTTCCTTGCACCATTGAAACCGACATTTGGCATTGGCATGAGTGACCAAAGGTTTGGCTATACCAGCCCAGCAATGTATATTGACCCTGTAGAGCTCCCGACGGACAGTTCTGGTGGAAACAGGAGAGTTGAGGTGCACATTTAATTCTGCCGTGATTTGGGGAGCCGTGGTTTTATGTTTTTTGGATACAATCCGGGTTAGCACCCGAACATCCCTTTCAGACAGCTTCCTCTTGCATCCACAGTTAATCCTGTTGGATGAGGTTCGTCCTTCTTGGTGGTGATGCTGACATTACCCTGGATACCGTGGCTCTTGATACATCACAAAGACTTGCTTTTTCTTGGTCACAGATGCGCCAAAAAGACGTTGGCACCAAAAATTTTTGTCCTCTTTTGAACTTTTGGAATGTCCCCCCATAATGTGGTGTGTCATTTCAATTTTTTTAGCAAAATTGTACTCTTCCGGCCCTAATTGAACCTTCACACTCTCCCTTTTAAATGGGGTAAATGTGCAATCAATGAAGACTGGCTACCAGGCTGGTCCAATTTAGCCATGAAACCTCCCACACTAAAATGACAGGTGTTTCAGTTTCTTGTCCAACCCCTGTATCTAGGTGGTTTCTAATGCAGTTTCCTTTTAAATTTTACACAAACACAAAACCCAAATGCTAATAAAAAGCAACCATTTTCTGGTGAAATCATGTGCTTGAACAGCCTGATGTTCCAGCTTTAATTAGACTGCACCTACAATCATTGAGTTAGGTGTTGGCTGTTACTTGTTGTCATCATAAATTATGGGACCGCTGCAGATAGCTGCAAGGATTTCTTGCCACACACAGATGAATTTTAAAAATTTTGAAACAGCTTTGTGTTTTTTAACAAAGATGTTGGTTCAGTTTTTGGTGTTTTCCCAAATTTTTTTTGTTTTTGGTTTGCAGCATATTTTTTAGATGTGCTGCCCGGGTTTTTGTTTTTACACAGTGTGAATGCCCCAATTTTTCACTCACACAGCTTTCTGTGTGATTCCCACCATATGCTAAATGGCAAGAGTGGTAAAACAACAAATGAACCTTGGGCTTTATCTTGATCCCTTGCTAGATGATTTTACAGCATAATGTAAACAATGGCTTTTGACGTGACACTGCTATAAATAATTCATTTCATGAGTGAATGCTCAGCGGATTGCAAAAGGTCACAGAAAGTTTACACAGTGATATGTGGCAGATGGAGAGGAAAAAACCAAGAGTGAATAATTTAAAAGAGACAGTGGGGTGAGAGAAGGGCAACACAGAATTAATCTAGTTTACAGTTTAGTCTGCCTAAACAGCCTGCATGTCTCTTATAAGTCAGGCTTGATCTGATTCAACCTTCAGATAACTATGAAAAGCCAGGACTGTTTGGTCCATAGCAGCTGCTGATTTAACCCTATAAAGTCAAATATACAGAGCTGTGAAAATGTTTTAGCATCCCAACAGATTTCCTCACTTAAATGGTTTAAAACATAAAACAAATTTTAATATCTGACAAAGATTGCCTGAGTAAAACCTGAAAGCAGTTTTCAGATTGTCAGTCAGTCATTTTCTACCGCTTATTCCATAGTGGGTTGCGGGGAAGCTGGTGCCTATCTCCAGCAGTCCATGGGCGAGAGGCAGGGTCGCCAGGTCCATCGCAGGGCAACACACAAACAACCATGCACACACTCATTCATACACCTAAGGGCAATTTTAGAGTGACCAATTAACCTAACAAGCATGTCTTTGGACTGTGGGAGGAAGCCGGAGTACCCGGTGAGAACCCACACATGCACGGGGAGAACATGCAAACTCCATGCAGAAAGGCCCCCGGCTGGGAATTGAACCCAGGACCTTCTTGCTGCAAGGCAACAGTGCTACCAACTGCGCCACCATGCAGCCCGTTTTCAGATTGTGATTTTATTAATAAATTAAAAGAAGTTTTTCTTTCTATGACAAAACTAAAAATGGCCTCCTTGTTAAATCATGAATTAGTTGTAATAGATTTTTTGTTCTATGTCCCTAGCTACACCTAGGTCTGATTACTGTCTGATTTGTTGAAACAAGAAATCACTTAAAGAGAACCTGTCTGACTACATGAAGTGGGTGAAAACATCTAAAAAGCAACAGATAATGCCATTCTGCTTCTTGGTATGCTGGAGTTTCAAAGAACCCTTGGAACCCTTTCAGACAGGCAATGCAGGCTTTACTTGCTTCATTTATAGTCAGTGTGTATGAAAGTGTGTAAGAAAGAGACTGGATCAAAATTGCATCCATGGTAGAGTTCCAAGGCGGAAACTACACCCAACCAAAACAAGCAAAGTGGCCCATCTCACATTTTTTTAAAAATGCCCTGGTGATCCCCAAGACCTTTTAGAATATTCTTGGGACAAAGGTGGGTCTTGTTACAGTACCTCTGCCTTAAAACTAACAGAAAAAGAACATCATACCAACAGTAAAACATGGCGGTGGAAGTGTGATGGTCTTCGGTTGTTTTGCTTCCTTAGGACCTGGACTACTTCCCATAACTGATGAAACCATAAATTCTGCTCTTTAATAAGAAATCCTGAAGGAGAATGTCCAGTCATCCGTTTGTGACCTTAAGCTCAAGCAAACCAGAATCATAAAGCAAACCAGTCTACAAGTCCACCTCTGAATGTTTCAAAGTGGCCTAGTTGAAGTCTGGACATCCATGCTCAAAAATGCTCCACTGTGGCTAAATTTATGTCTTCATATAGACTTGAATCTACTGGCAAAAAAATCTACTTGATCAGAATTGTTGCAAGTTATCTATAGACTCTCATTGTAATCTTGAAACAATAATGATATGTAGATAGACATTTTCTCAAACACATCTAGTAAACAGTTTGATTTTTTAAAGAGTAGAATTTTCTGGCTGGTACCTCTTGTGTCAGGCTTTAAAGGGTAAATTCAAAAAGCATCTAAGCTAGCCTCAAAGCAATGAGCAAAAATCCAACATCTATCATGGTAAGAAATGATTATTGAGCCAGTCTGTCAAACTGTTATCTGACAAGACCGATCACAGCTTGGACTGTAACATTATATGCCTCATGGATTTAAACTGGCTTACCTACACCCTGTAGCATGAAGAAACAGAGCTGTCTGTGCTGTTAAATCAAAGGCAGCACATCGATTCTCCACACCAGCACAGCAGCGGCTACGCAAGAATAACTGACAGCTTTTCCCTTCCACGAAAAGAAGCATAACACAACCATAGTAGTAAATTCAAAATGCCAGTCTCCTAAAGAGAGTGCCCAGACACTTTCCTCACACATGTGCTTTTAGCACGTGCATGCGTGTTATGAGGTTGTACCTGCATGTGTCCATGCCTGCCTGAGGCAGCCGGCGTGAGCCTGTAACTGCATTGAAGAACTCTGGACACATGTCAAGTCCTTTCATGTTTTATGAAGGTGCAAGCCCAGGGCTTGTTCACAGTGTGAGCTAAAGGCACAACAAGGGCACCTGTCACTTGATAGCACAGCTTTTGTGCTCTGCATTTTCCTTTCTCCCAGCCCTGTTTCAAAAAGAAGTCCGTAAAAGATGGAGTGGGGGGGCTAGAGGATGAGGAGACAGGATGATTGAAAAAAAGCAGCAGCCTTTTATCCCTCACCGCAGCTCACTGCTACTTCAGTAAGGACCAGAGGTTATGACAGAGAGCGACAGCTTAACTTAGTGAGGGATCTACAGATCTGTGGTGTCTCAGTGTGCTGGAGTTGATTCCACATTAAAACATTAAAATCCACAGTGGCATCCAGCTTTTAAGTGAACTTGGTTTGTTCATCTGTGGTTCTTTGTAAGGTCGAACCATTACCTTTATTGTAAAATTCACATTACCCTCCATTATTATTATGATCATCATACATGGTTACATCTTATTTACTAGTGTCACATTAGGTCAGCTGTTAGCTGCTGTCTGAAAATATTTCTATCATTTTGAGTCTCATCTGTAGTCTGACAGTGATGAGAAGGAAACCTAATCCTCCCCTGAGATGTCAGTTTGCCAGTCAGATAGCTTGAAGCAATTAGATTAAACTCTAAGACGTCAACATTTAATGCTATGATAAAGTATTTGCCCCCTTACAGATTTCTTCTGTTAAATGTTTCACTTCTTTAAACTCATTTTAAAGACAGATGAAGAAAATTCAGCCTCTTTAAGGTCATGCATTTCATTAAATTTAAGGTAAACCTTAAGCTGGCCAAAGCAAAACCTTCATTATTCATTATTAGAGCCCACAGCCATTGGTAGACCTGGGCTGTTTTTATAATAGTACCAGAAAACAAATTAACTATATATCTATTAAGAACCTCCATTAAATCATCAAAATTATTATCATTAGAATGCCATATTTTTACCTAAAAACAAGCAAATTTGTTTACCTTTCTTAATGTGTCCACTGCACAAAACCTGGCACAATCGACTCTTTGGAAACAAACAGGTAATGTGCAAGTAAGACGCCCCACAGCAGCACGACTACACACATATGCGGTTGGTTTTCGTTCTTAAAGTGTTCTGCATTTACATGTTTTTTAGAAGGTTTTCTCCACAGTCAGAGAGGTGTGTGTATGTGCCTGTTGGAGGAATAAACGTTTGCTCCTGTTGCTTCACTTACAGCAGAGCTAAGCTGCTTCATTAACAGGATCAGACCTGATGAATTTTATCCAGCACAACTTATTAATGTCGTCTGAAATGTTTCTGTTATGATTGCTGAAAACACTGAGAATTTATTCTAGCAAACATAGATAAACAACAAATATATTAAACACAAAGAGCAGAAATATGTACCTTTAAAACATCTTGAATTACTTTTTCATCTCCTTTCTTACAATCCTTCCAAGAAAAGTTCTTCTCTGTTCTTTACTTTATAAATGCATCGTTTGTATGATTTAAGTAATGATAAACATAAGCTGAAGAGCCTGATGGGTTCCTAAGATCCAAAGAGAAAGTTATGCAAACTGAGAAGATAATTCCTTTTAGGAGACATGGAGTGTGTACAGTCTGTGAGTTTAAACACATCCTTTGTTGGATAAAATGAGAAAATTTGTTTCAAAAAGTTCCATTTTTGTCTAATCAGCCAAAAAGTAAAATATTATTTACTAAATGTAAGACTGGCCTTTAGCAGTGGTTTGGACAATGGAACTCTCCCAAAGATTCAATTCAATTCAAATTCAACTCAAAAATTCTTTATTAATCCCAAAGGGAAATTAAATGTTGTAGCTCATATTATGCAGGTTTCTTTGAAGAGCAGTTGTAGATGCTGATGGCTGTGGGCAGGAAGGACCTCCTGTAGCGGTCTGTCTTACAGCACATCTGAAGAAGCCTCTGACTGAAGACACTCTGTTGTTGTAGGACATAGATGCCATAAATGGTTTTACACAGTGGTTCGCTGAAGTGCCAAAACCTTAAGAATGGCTTTGTAACCATTTCCAGACTGAAGTTGATGAGTTTTTCTCACCTGTTCATGGTTTTTTTCGTGGCTTGATGTGTTGTTTTTGAGATATTTTAGTGTACTTAATGTTGGAAAAGTTCCATTTAAGTGATTTCTGGATTCTACAGGGCTGGCAGTATTCAGCCCTGGATGTGACCAGTGAAACTGAACCATATTTGGTTAATCACAGTTAATTTACAATTTAAAATGAGGGACAATTATATTTTCACATAGGGCCATGTTCGTTTGCATAATTATATAATAAAATTAGGTAACTATCATATGAAAGCACCAATTCTGTTTACTTCGATTATCTTTTTCTGATATTAAAATGTTGTTTGATGATTTGATACATCTAAATGTTATATAATCAGTCTGACAGAGAGAGGTATCCCAATCCTTGTGGTTTTTAGTATAACAATGACCATCAGTGGGACCCTTTGTGGGGTGCCTTGAAACGACATTGTTGAAAATAAGCGCCGTTTAACTAAATAATCTGAACTGAAACTTTCTTCTGTAGATTGCTGCTATAGGTTTAGGCTGCTGGAGGACATAATGACCACTTTCACCCTCTTCGCTACATTCTCATACTACTCTTCAATTTTTGCATTGTTTGCTCTTATTTAAAGCTTTTAACTTGTTTCTCTCTCTTTTCCCTTTTTCCCTAGAAGCTACAATTGGCCTGACTCTGTGTCTACCTGTGACCACCTTTCTGGAGAGGGGCATCGTCCGAGCTTCTGCTGGCAACAACTTAATGCTCACCCTCTACCGATGATCCACATGGCCCTGTCTTTTCAGTGTTTAACCCTTTCTCTCTCCTAGATATAGCAATTGACTGAGCTTTTACTGTAACTAACTCTATGTGCTCTCTTTCAGACTCTAACCTTGAAAACTGGCTCAGAGTTTATCTGTTCTTTCTTTCTAGGTGAAACGACTAAAGGAGCTACATCCATTAACATTTACCTTTTCCTTCCCATAGAAAGTACTCATGGATCAGTGCTTCTTTGTGTCTCTGCTCTGTTCTCTCTAACCCCCAGTTGGCCGTGGCAGATGGCCGCTCACACTGAGCCTGGTTCTGCTAGAGGTTTCTTCCTGTTAAAAGGGAGTTTTTCCTCTCCACTGTCGCTACATGCATGCTCAGTATGAGGGATTGCTGCAAAGTCAACGGCAGGGACTGTCCACTGTCTCTACATGCTCATCCGGGAGGAGGGAATGCTGCAAGTCACTGACTGGATGCAATCTGCTGGGTTTCCTTAGACAGAAACATTTTTTATCCATTTTGAATAAGTAACTAACTCTGACTGCACTGTTCAATGGTTAGGATTAATTGGAATGTATGTACCTGACTTTTGTGAAGTGCCTTGAGACGACATGTGTTGTGAATTGGCGCTATATAAATAAAAGTGAATTGAATTGAATTAAATGTGACAAAAAAAACCAAAAGAAAACAAGGAGAAAAAGCCTTTTTCACAGCACTGTACTATTTAAAAATACAAGAAATGTATATATCAAGAGCTTGGTTACTCATCTGAGGTCATTTGTAATGTCTAATCATTATTTTTATTGTAAAATCCACATTATACTCTTTCATTGTTAAGACCAATACACATAATTACTTCTTTATTTTTAATCTGGCATTGGGTCCGCTGTTAGCTGCTGTTGGGAAACGTTCTACATGTTTGAGGCTCATCCGGAATATACTTCTGATATAATTACAGATTCATAGCCAGACTTGAAGCAGTTGTTTTAAGCTCTGAGATGTTAGCAGACTTGCTGCATGTTTCTTTGAGTGCCTGTTAATTGCATTTAGACTGTGGATCACCAATAAAGAAGCAGTCTGTTAGTTTGGAACAGCTGCTGTTTTGAGTGTGTTTTCTAAATGCAGTAAATAAACCAATTTTCTGCTGTGAACTTTGGAAGCAAAACATAATACTACTCTAGATGAGATTGGCTTTAAGAGCTGGAATAAAAACACTTTGTTTTCTTTATTTATTATTTATTTATTTATTTTATACCCTTTCTTACAGAAGACGGCATTAGATTTGTTTCAGAATAAATTGCCCGTAACATATGACTTTATCTGCAGAACGTAGCATTAAGCTGCATTTTCATCTCCCCAAAACACAGTAGACCATGAATGTTTTATGCAATTTAAAATGATTCATAATACACATAAAAAAGAGAAACATATATAAATACATGTGTGTGGTTTTGTCGTAAGAAACTGCATCAGAAAAGTGTGAAGTACAAACAATTATCCAAGATTTCCACATACAACACAACACTTAAACAGAGACCAGGATAGTATTACACCTTTACTGATCCCTGTTTTTATGTTGTACAGAGCTGTTAGAGGAAAACATAGAGAACAGAGTTCACTTTTCTGAGTCCATTCTGCATCAACAATGCAACCTTCCTAACTTTGTAGTGATGCATTTGACATAAACAGGTTAAAAATGTAGTTATTGCTTAGGAAATATTTTCTGATTAGGACCAATAATTGTCCAAATTAAACCTCATCTGGTAACATCACTGAAAACTTCAGTAACTTCAGAACACAGTCTTTACACAATAGAGCTGCATTATTGACATTTACACAAATACATCAGTAACAAGTAGCAATGATAAACCCTAACATTTCCTTGACACTATAACCATAACTACTAACTTAATTAATCACATCCAGGGCCCTGCCCTCTTCCCAAAAGTGTTCAGCTTGGACAGCTGCCGACCAACGCTGTTAACTGCTCAGCCAAGTCACACCTATGAAGGCATTATTTTACTCACCAAAGTTTAAAGAGGAATAAAGTGCAATGTTTCTTCCTCTGCGATTACGTCATGAACACAAGGGTCATCAACATTTGCAGATGCTGAACGAACTGACTTCAACATGCCCTGTTATCCTCAATCTGTTTGTTATAATGATCAAAGGTGTGCCTGTATGCACTGTTTATTTGGGCTGAGAAAATCCCCTTGCCTGGACCTACCTTCACACTGTTTTCCTGATGCTTTCTGCCACTCTCCTGCTCAATAATCCACTCCCACACACCAAGCACCTTCTTGCCCAGAAAGGTTGGATTTAAAACAGAAATTTTATTTTAAGCTGCCACTGTATGTCAGTGAATTGATCATCATCTGATGCAGCTCGTTTTTGTGATCACTCTCTTTGTGCTGTTTTTTTTCCTCCTATCTTACTTTACCTAAATGTGTGATTTCATTACTTTTCATAGATTTTCAGATTTCTCAGAAGCGAAAGCCAAATATTCTTAGTATTTGAAAATTTGGATTAAAGCTGTTTTTTTACACTAATGACCATAGATTTTTAGATTTCTTAGAAGGATTGTATTACAACTCTTTCATACCAGTGAAAGCCAAACATTATTAGTATTTGAAAGTTTGGACCTTTATTCTAGCACAAGATGAAAGGACTTAATGATCTAATTACCTCTATTAGACAGATTGGATTAGAACCAGCTCTTACCAGTAAACTCCTAAGGATTATTAATGTCATTTGATTTGTTTTTCTGTGTTTAATTTTCAGTATCATTGTAATGCTTTTCCTCATGTACAGCGCTTTGAGTCCCTTATTGCTGAAAAGTGCTATATAAATAAACTTGACTTGACTTGCCTTGACTTGACTTGAACATGACGATGCTTGATTTTGTGTTTCTCCTCTATGCTGAGGGGTTCAGAAAGATTTTCTAGGAAGAAATTTGCTTTGCTCATCTTAAGGTTGTAGATACACACTAGTAAAAAGCTCCCTGTGCTCATTCTGTGCCCATTTGCATTGCTTAACTAAATGATAGGCTAACCAATTGTTCTTAAACATGCAAAGGGTCAATTGTGGGGCAAGGAGAAGGCAGCCCCGCACAACAGTTTAGCTGCAGCGTCTCAACACCATTGTAACATCCAACACCAATCTAAAGCCCCACAGTCTGAAATCCCTTTCCAATTCATGAATGACATTCTTGTTCATGCATGTACAGAGGAAAATTTTATTTTCCAGTTTACAAATGTGCATCGGCTAATGAACAACACATAAATTTACTACTTATCAATGTAGTTTGTAATTAAGATTATGGGGTAAGGGTTGTGTAGTGACAGGAGTGGAGTTAGGGTCAGATTCTGGTGTTAGGGCATGAAAGTAAAGAATCTGAGAGTAGTGGGGGGCCTGGGAAAAGTGTACGCAGGCAGATACCTCTTGTCCTATAAAGCATTACACTCATGCTATTATGATCCGTCTACCAACATTTTGAACATGCCCATTTGAATGTTTCCAAGTGGAATGTCTTTTCATGAGCACAGAGGGGTCAGCCCAATTTTCACAATTCTTTATCCGAAACCAATCAAAAGACGGACTGAAAAGTATTTACATACCACGTTCTATGAGCTGCACACTACTGAATGGAATGCATGTCATCCATTCCGATATGTACAGTATATCAATACAGATCTATTGATGTCATACTTACATTTTTTATTTTCATCTTTTGCATCTAATGTAGCTAAAAGCTGTGCCTCACCTTCCCCTAATGACCAGTTTCCGCTCAGCAGAATCATAAGCATGTTTTAAAACAATGTATAGTCCAACTTATCTTTAGCAAATTTAAAGACTAACGCCATCAGATAAGGTCTTGGGATATGCTTGATCCTAAATGGCTCACATTGTTATTGGTGACAAAATATCTTCATGATTCCTGTCGTTTACTAAAGATTTTCCTGGGGCGTTAGCTTCCGCATGCCTGCATTGCAGTTTCCTTCTTGTTTTAAAGCCCTTCGGTTGTAATGTCAAAAAACAAAACTGAAACATGAGTTTACATGAATCATTATGACTCCCTGCACCTACTGATGGACATTGTCTTTTTTTAGCCTTAGAGCTACATGGCTTCAAAGCATCTTTACTATTTTCCTTTAAGAAAGTCTTTGTTTCACTTACACACCATGTTTCTGCATCACATTCATAATGATTGACTTGATTTAAGCACAGTGTGCCACATTACATTAACTTAGTGAAAATGCCTGAAAGCCTTGCTAGGAGCAGGAAAAACAGCACCCAGCCAACAGCTCTGTAGCAGAGCTCAGGGCAGAGAAATGACATGCCGTACATCTGTTACTGAGCATGCTCCCATTGTCTGTGCAAAGGAACTGACTGGGGCTTTTGTTTCATTTCTGAAGGACAGAGAAAGCTCCTTAGGCACAGAGCGAACACCTAATAGGAAAAGAACAAGATGGCATTAATAAGACTTTTAAAAAAAGCCCTCGCAGGGAATTAAAAATTCCCCTGACATGTGTTCTTGTTAGTGCATTAATCTGTAACAGCCCTGAAAGCAACTCTGATGATATGAGAACATTTCCATGTGACAGTACATCACAGTGACTGAAATATCTTTTTTTTGTTTTTACAAAGACAGCGAGCTGTTGTTTCTCCTGTAAATATAGATTGTTCCCAATTGTAATTTATGCTAATAAGCTTTGAAGCATTTATTGTGAACAATTTGCTCTCTGTTTGGCTCGATCTGAACTGTGGATTTATGGTTCGTAAACATTAAGTTGCTTAGCACAATAATGGGTTTTATACACTTGAATACCAAGTGCCAGAAGATTTCTGGCCACAGCATAGTAGCAGCAGCAATTATTTCATCTACAGGGTTAGTTTAGGGTCTGTTTAACAGGCGTAGGACAATCCACAGTCACGGCCAAAACCTTTGGCAGTAACACAGTAGTTGTGTTTTGCAAACCCTGAGGCTTTTTCTGGCAACAGTTCAGTTTGATTTAAGATTTTGTGTAAATTATTTATTACAAAGAGCTTTATCAGCTCAAGTTTGCCAAAACAAAATCCATGTTTAATGCATTTTGGCCTGAAACAAAATGATCGGCAGTCTTGTTTTCAGGATAGTTAAACAATGAAAACAGGCAAAGGTGCAAAAGTGTCCAACTAAAATCCCAACATCAGTCTAATTAGGAGTACTATTTTGTTATGTAGCAGTCAGTTCCTCCAAAGTAACGATGCAGCCATTATTGCTTTGCATGCAATGTTACATAAGATAGGAAACCCCTGAGAATATCTGAAAACTCGAAAAGTAGATATGCTCAACCATAGGTGAGAAAGATTCAGTCATCAGGATCTCCAAGACTGTTCAACAGGCTCTGTGTCAGTTTTCTCAGGAGGAGTGTACTATAGAATTGTGTTTCCACTAGTGTAGAGGTTGTTCAACATTGGTAGCAGGTGGGTGAGAGTGGATCTGAATGCAGAGTGAGATGAATACTTTGGAAAGCAGCCTTCTGACAAGGACGGCAGCCAAAAAGCCACTTTTTTTTTAAAGAAAAACATCCAGAACAGACTGAAATTCTCCAGGATAAATGAGGATGGATAGCAAACTAGTGCAAAGTTACATTTTCTGATGGATCTGACTTCCAGTTGTTTTTGAAATCAGGTATTAAAATTGTCTGAAGAATAAAACGTTGATTTACCTTAAGTCGGTTATTGTGCAAACAGTAAAGCATTGGTCCATGTGTGGGGTTGCTTCTCATCCAAGGGAGTTGGCTTACTCACAGTTCTGCCAAGAAAGATGTTGTGATGATTTGTGTATTTTCCAGGATGATAGAGCACATTTTGATAGAGCACAATTTTGGACCTTTGGCCAGGAAACTCCCTAGATTTGAACCCCACTAAGAACATTTGGTTTTCTCAAAAGTCAAATGAATAGGAAAAGACAATAAAATGACCAACAGGACCCCATCCTTCAGAATCTGACTTAGAATTTGATATCTAGCAAATCAGGGCTGAATTATAGAAGATATAAAGAAGACAGGTAACATTGTAAATACTTTACTCTATCACAAAGTAGTGCTGTCATAAACCCTCTGGCTTTTTATAACTCAACAATCAAGCCAGCTACATCCCACACAAGAGCTTACAAAAATTGACCAAATCATCATAGAACCTAAGGAGGTGTGGAGTGAAACCCATAAGGATTAATAAAGAACATAATGCACAGTGTGAATTTTGGACATCTATCATTCTATAAGATTTTAGTAGTGTGATATCTCAATGTGTTCTTCTCTGTTGCATAAGCTCTACTGAGAAAGCTACTGTGCACTGACAACAAGATATTTTCAGGAATTTCTTGTTTTCATAAAAATAAAACTGTCAGCAGTTCACCAAGAATCACAATGTCCAACCAGGACTGGTAAACTCTCATTTGCTTTATGTGACCAAGATGCTCTTAACACAGCAGCACTGACATAAAGTCTGTGAGTCAGATAGTGAACAGAATTTAATTTGGCGACTGTGGCTCAGTAGGAAGAGTAGGAAGAGTAGTTGTCTTGCAATCGGAAGATTGTGAGTTTGATTCCAGCTTCCTCCTGCCATATGTCGATGTGCCCCTGGGCAAGGCACTTAACCTCAAGTTGCCTACCGATCTGCGTATCTGTGAACGAATGTGTGAGTGTTAGTGAGTGCGATTGGGTGAATGTGGCTCTAGTGTAAAGCGCTTTGAGCAGTCTGTATGACTGGAAAAGCGCTATATAAGTTCAGTCTATTTACCATTTACCATTTGTATTGCAAAAACAAAGCGTTTAATTCACTGGCAAGGAAAATAAAATCATTACTGGTACACATACAAATTCTGAACTTATATATTTTTAGGCCATTATGAATGGTGAGATTGTGTTGCTCACCTAGTTTAAGATGGTGTGTCAGATGTAATATTTCACATTCCCCCTCAGTTTGCCTGTTGGGCAACGTAGATGATGTCACCATATTCAGTTCACATTGTTTTCACTGCCTTGTGTTTCACTAAGAAAACTATCCTCAAGAATTGGAAAAATAAAAATGTTCTTAGTATTAACCAGTA
This sequence comes from Crenichthys baileyi, assembly GCA_036173005.1. NCBI lineage: Eukaryota > Metazoa > Chordata > Actinopteri > Cyprinodontiformes > Goodeidae > Crenichthys > Crenichthys baileyi. Next base: position 408,245 of record JAHHUM010001790.1, on the reverse strand, counting down.
TAGAAACCTTTTGTTGGATTACATAAGTCTGGAGACATCTCGGCCCCTGGCTTTGGTACCTGGTCTGTCGGCAGGGGGTGGAGGGGGGTACTGGGGTCTGGTGGGGGTTCTTGGCCAGGCAGGATGTGGCAGTGATTGGGATGTGGCTTTACTTTGGTGGAGCGGCCAGCCTGCTTTGTGTGGCAGGTGTGCCGTGCAGGAGCGTGAGTGGCAAGCATGCTGGGGACCCTCTGGGGTTGAGGTGTGGGATTGTCAGGGTGCCCGGTCTTTGGCATCCTGTGGTGTTCTTCTTCTGATGCTTCCTAATGTGGCTGTGGCCCATGGCTGCGGCCGCAGTAGGATGGATGGAGCACGTCTTGTATCTGCACTGGGGTGGCTGACGGGTTGTGCTCGGCCTGGGGCTCTAATCGGTCAGGTTGGGTCTTGGGCTGCTCCCTCTCCCTCTCCTGGATCAGTTTTACGCCCCCCATCAAATATGGGGCCCATTTCCCCCCACCACACTCCCTAACTGTGGCTGGTGTCTCATGGTGGTTCTCGTTGTCCAGGGCTGGACGTTTTGGTGTGTACCGGGACACTCCCAGGGCCTTTGCTTGGGAACTGATATGCCCCAGGGTCTCAGGTCTCTGAGTCCATGGCTAAATCTGCTCCATCATTGACGGGTGCCGGCAGGGCCTGTGGGTTTTTATTTTTGGACTGGGGCAACACTCTTGGCTGTCCCTGTGTGCTGGTGGGTGGTTCCCCTCTGCTCTTCCCTGGGGGGGTTGCGGTAGTCCCGGCAGTGGTCCTTCCGGGGTTCCCGTGCTCTGGGGGGCCTTTGGATCTCCTCCATGTCTGTCTCCAGTCCAGGGAGGCAGGCTCCTCACACTCGCTATTGCATATTTTTATGGAGAAAACTTTTATATACACAGGTGCGCTCACATTTACACCACAAGTGTTTAGATTTAGGTGTTAACAGATACACAGATGTTATATATTAAGCAGCAGTTACCACAAAATATATCTTGCATTTATTAGTACCGTGCACTTTTCGGTAACAATGCGGACGTTATATATGTTTCTGCAGGTGTAAAAGCAGTCTTCTATGGTGTGTGATACCAAAATTTAAAATGCTTCCGTCCTTCTGAGGTGACGGTCTGTCTGACCTGACAATGGCTTTCATCTTCCATCCTGCTCCCTCCTGCTGGTCATCCCCACTGCATTTACAAGCTAAAAGGGGAATGTTTATCACAGAGGAGCCAAGACGTCGAGGAGGCCTCTTCTGAAACAATATGCTGGACAGATGAGGAAAAATTACCACTTTTGACCCCAGAAAATGTAGAAACGTTTGGATGAATTTCAGTTACATTATTAAAGAAAGGCTGAAATGTAATTTTGAGCAGGGTTCTTAATTTTTATGTTTTTCAACACTCTATTTACTGTACGAGTATAGTAACCCAAAAAAAATAATATTTGACATTTACAGTCATATTCATTAAATTCGAATATGTGTCCTGATGAGGCTCGTTTGTCGGATTATACGTAACTTTGAACATAACTTTCAAGCAGGTATTAAACTTATTTTTAAAAAGCTCACAGTTCTGTATTTAAAGTGTCTATTATTGGTCTGATGTAATATTCTAATGCTAAATGTCATCTTTTCATTAGCTGTAAGCTGAAAATCATCACAATTAACAGAAATAAAGGACTGAAAACATCAGTCTGTGTGGAATTAATCTTTATAATGTGTTTTACATAGTGAATTGAGTTACTGAAATAAATGAATGTTTCATTAAAATTCTCGATTATTAAGTATGACTACATGTTTTGTACATTAGTTAATTAATTTTATAGGCAATTTTAAATTATTGTTAAAATTAAGTTAAGTAGCACAAATATCTGCCAAGCCACTTTGGAGCCAAGATGCGTAACAACCGTAGGTCGACTTCAACCCCCCCATGCCTCTCTGTCCCTTCAGAAAACAAACCAATAAGGATCAAAAAGTGTCCAGCTTTAAGTGTCACTTGTTCAGTTTGAAACATGTTCTTCTTTCTTGTTGAGAAGTAAATCTTCCCCTTGCTTTCTTAGAAAGGTAAGGTAAAGGTAAAGGTAAAGGTAAGTTTATTTATATAGCGCTTTTCAGTAACGAGACACTCAAAGCGCTTTACATACAATTAACAATTACAATGCAATCACAAAGAAAATAAACACAGATACAGACACAGAAAAACAAATCAAATGACACTAATAATCCTTGGGAGTAATAATAATTAATAATCCTTCCAAGTTTACTGGTAGAAATTGGTTCCAAGCCACTCTTAATAATAAAGCATCTTATGCTAAAAGAAGATGATAATATTGATAGTCTCATCATTCCACCGAATTCTAACTAGGGAAGCTGAGTCACTGGTACAAAACAGCTTTAATCCACATTTTCAGGTGCTAATATTATATTGCTTTTACTTGTACTAAAGTTGGACTAAGTAATAACAGTCTATTGAAGTCTAATTAAGAAAGCTGGGTCATTGGTGTAAGAGCAGCTAAAGTCCAAATTACTAATAATGTTTGGTTTTCGCTGGTAATCCTTCTGATAAAACTAAAAATCAATGAATGAAATATTAATAATAATTGGCTTTTGCTGGTAATCCTTCTGGTAATCTATGAAAAGCAATGAAATCACACATTTAGGTAAAGTAAGATAGGATTGGAAAAAAAATCATATTTCAAAATCTATTCTTAGCAGAATAGAGTCTGAAGTAGTACAAAAAAAAAACCTCAGCAGGGGTAAGCAACACACACATAAGTAAAGATTTAGCAAAGGAACCGTGGAATCTTGAGGGTGCGAATATATAAGTCTGAGTGTGTTTGCAAGAATTAGACTGTCAACACTGATAGAAGCGCCATTGTCCTTGAGAAGAGAGGTGGAAGTTTTATCAATCGGCCGCATAGTCCTATCAACACACAGCTGGTAGGGGAGTGCTGGGGAAGAGCGTCATGTTTATATAACATCCAGGAGATATTTTGTCGATAGCCAGTTAGTAGAAGTTGCCAAGGCCACATTGGGGCGCCAGATTTAGAAAAACAATAAATGTTGTGGTTCAGGCAGTTGTGAATTTCCAACTACCTTAAGAGTTTTACTGGTATGTCTCAATTGCGAATCCAAATAGCCAAATTTCTGGTATTTTCCGCAGATCTGGAGCGTACAACTTCTCCAAGATTATATCCTTTAACCTCTTAGTCCAGCCGCTGCCAGGCTGTGTCCAGCTTGGGATTCTGCTCTCTTAACATTACAGTCTGAGTGTTGATCGCTCCACAGACCGACATCGTAGTCAGGCACACAATCTTCCACTGCTGCCAAGAATCCATTGTGTATCCAGAGAAGAAAGTCCTGTCTGGACAAAAGGGTCTCCTTTACCCTGTCTTCCCGTTGAAAAAAAAAAAAAATTGATCAATTACGTTGAGAGTCCAGCTGACCAAATCCATAATTTAAAAGTTTGGAGAATATGCAAAGCGAGGCTCTGAGAACAATACAGACAAAAAGCAGAAGCAGGGGTCAGCAGGGAGGGAGGGAGAGAAAACGCGTGTGTCTTCCACCGAGAGCAAGAGCTTCTCGGAGAGCAAGAGCTCTCAGAGAAAAAGAAATCTTCTATGCCTGCTTTGTGTGTTTAGAAAGATAATAGCACCAGTCAGCATACAGTGAGAGCAATCTCTTAATATATGCCATCAAGCAGAAGTTAAAGAAATCAGTTAAACACACTTCACTGAATCAAATGCCATCCTTCAGCCAGCTGAAGCCCAGCTGTCTGTCAGTCTGCCAGACACAGTGTGCTGCTTGCTTGGATGTGTGACAGCTGTGACACCAGTTCTCTTTAGCTTAATGCATAACCCAGTGGGGGAACTCCAGCAGCGAGCATTGCACATTAATTATTTTTCTGCAACTTCTCAGAAGCGCACAATTTTCAAGTTGAAGACACAAATTAGAGGAGGCAAATGGGCTCTTGACATTCTCCTGTAGCTTAGTTTTATTTACAGACACAGCAGCATGTCTCTCATTTTCTCTCAGCTGTTTGTCAGGAGCTGTGCACCGACAGCTCAGTATTGTGCGGAAAGGCTTGACGGTGACGGGATCCGTGCAAAGCTTCTTGGGGCTCAACAGGGAGTTCTTTCTGATCTTCTGGAAGCTAAATTAAACTCTGAGCTCTGTAAAAAGGGGCTGGGGAGGCAGGCAGGCAGAGACCTCAGGCCCTGTTGTCTCCTCCTGAGGATGGTCTCTGAAATGAGAATGTATTAGGAGTGAGGTGTTTCTGTAATGCTTGAGGAGAAAACCTGGGATACTGGGAGGGACTGTTCTTTAAAAGGTTCTATGAGACTGAAACCATATCAGCAAAGTAAATGATTCAGCCTTGTATTTTTCAAAAAGGCGTTGGCTGAAGACATTGTAGTGAGCATTTAGACTCATCAGCTTTGGGCTGTTTCCTCCTCTTTGCCTCATGCATCTTTCATCCAGGAAATGCAGCATATTTAAGGGTATGAACATGTTCTGTAAGATATGAAAACCGAGGGAAAAAAACAACAAAACAAACAAAAGCTGTGGAGTTCATCCATAATTCATGAATTATTCCCATAAGAAGGAAGCAATCAATATTACTTCCCATCCACATGTTAATTTCATTGTGGTCTAGTCAGCATGGTTAAAGACACAAAGCTTCTTCGTGCAGCCATGACTGAACTTAAAGACTGATAAAAATAAAACAGAAATGAACTATTTTTAATGTATCTATCAACAAGGGTCCAGAGGACACCAGTGTTTCAAAATAGGTTTATATTGCAGGTATAATCAGTTTTGACACCACAGTCTGTATGTAAGAAATAGATGTAGAGGATTATGAAAAAGTGACCCCCTCTCTACAGATCTTTTTTTTTATTTTTTGTCACACCTAAAGGTTTCAGATCTTGCAACACATTTTAACAACAGAAAAAGACAAACTAAGTAAATACAAAAGGCCCTTTCCAATCACAATCCACACTTTACTGCCAGACTTGTACCATCAAGAAATCTTCCTGGCCACATGGAGTAGAATAAAAGATAACCTAAAGCAACACTTTATTTCCCAAGCTTAAGAAATTTAATTAAGTGGTGAGAAACAGAATCAGTTCGAATAAGGGTTAAAAAACAGTAGGAGCCATTATCCAGAAAACATGGAACAGTGTTGAACCTTAAGAGTGTTGGCCCACTTACCAAAATTACTCCATAAATTTTGCTTTCCCAAAAAATCCATAAGGAAAACCTCAGCAATTTGTGCCCCTAAGCTCAAGCCTACTTGAGTTATATAGTATGAATATGACCCAAAGCACACCAGCAAGTGATTGTCGAATTATTAACTCAGCACCTCCAAAAATGAGAGAATGTTAGTGTTTAAAAGGCTACATACAGTGCCTTTCAAAAGCATATACTCTTTTTGACATTTTGTGACATTACCACCACAAGCTTTACTATATTTCATTGGAATTTTACGTAATACCCCAAACAAAGTGGTGCATAACTGTAAATATATGAACAATAGAAAAGCGTGGTTTGCATTTCTATTCAGACCCCCGTTACCTTTATGCCTTTAAATAAAACAAAATCCAAAGAATCACCGTCAGAAGTCAGCTAATTAGTAAATGGAGAGCCCTTGTGTCTAATTTAATCTCAATATAAATCCAGCTGTTCTGTGAAGAAACATTAGTGAACAAACAGTGACACATATTATGGTCGTGGACAAGATGTCAGTCTGTTTCAGAAGGGTCAAATCATTGGCATGCATCAAGCAGAGAAAACATCTAAGGAGATTGCAGAAACTACCAAAATTGGGTTAAGAACTGTCCAACGCATTATTAAAACCTGGAAGGATAGTGGGGACCCATCATCTTCCAGGAAAAGAATGTGGCTGGAAAAAAATCCTGAATGATCGTGATCAGCGATCACTTAAACGTTTGGTGAAATCAAATCAAAGAAAAACAACAGTAGAGCTCCGAGCTATGTTTAATAGTGAAAGTAAGAGCATTTCCACACGCACAATGCGAAGGGAACTCAAGGGATTGGGACCGAACAGCTGTGTAGCCTTGAGAAAACCACTAATCAGTGAGGCTAACCTTCAGTTTGCTAGGCAGCATAAAGATTGGACTCTGGAACAATGGAAGAAGGTCATGGTCTGATGAGTCCAGATTTACCCTGTTCCAGAGTGATGGGCGCATCAGGGTAAGAAGAGAGGCAGGTGAAGTGATGCACCCATCATGCCTAGTGCCTACTGTACAAGCCTTAATGACCAGACAAGTCATGCTTATCACAAATCTGGTCTTTTAGCATGTCAACAACTGTAAAACATATATCCTTTTACTTCACAATTATGTGAATTATGTGTAATATTATTTTACTTAGTACCCCTACACATAGCCCATTCTAAAATGGCCAAACTCTAACACTCAGTCGTTTATTCTAACCTCCCCAACAACCCGCACCATTCCAAACGTTTCCAAATTCCAAATGTGTTGTGAATTGGCGCTATATAAATAAATCTGAATTGAATTACGTGCTACTTTGTGCTGGTCTATTATATAAAACTACAACACTGAATGTTTGTGGTTGTGAAAAAACAAAACATGAGGCGAATACTTTTACATAGCACTGTAATGTAATTAATTAATTAATTTAATTGCCAGAATCTATTACAATACATCATCCAACACCTAGACTATAATTTATGTTAATACTGTACTTTAAACACTTCTAGTTCAAGCGCAAAAATGATTCATTTCCTTCCAAGAACTCCATTCCATCCCAGATTTTTCTCATTGTGCTCATATATTCTTATATGTGCACTAGTAAAACACATACACAGTAATATGTTGTTAGATAACCTTTAGCTCTTATTATTGTACCAGCTGCCATCGTGTCATCATCATGCTCCTCATTGCTGCCAGGGTCCTGTCTCAAAACTGTTGCATTTTGATGGAGATCATCTTTCGTAGCCACCTAATATGAAACGAGGGATGCTGTCAGAGCCATATGCTTCAGAAGCTAAACGCAGAGCCGTTCAGATGGTTAGTATGCAGAAGCTCACAGTGGAAGACTGATAGATGTCTGCAGCGGGCCTTTTGCATCCTCCACCCCTGCATGTCCCTATCATCCCTAATGACTCATTCAGGACCTGATCTGAAAATCAAATCCCAGTGGATGATTTGGAATATGCCATTAAACAAGCAACAGCACATTATGCTCCGGGTCAGTCAAAGCCATTAGAGGAATTGCATTAGTTTTTAGGTTCATTACCTCTGTGAGGGCTGGACTCACAGCCTCACTAGAACATTTTGGTTTCTGTTTAGGGCCAGGTCATATACATTATATGCCCTGTTAAGCACATAATACCTAGCTAATGCTTAAAATAAGTGTTTTTTATACAATTATAGGATTTTAATAAAGCTGAACTGGAAACCCAGAACAGAAACAGAACTACACTAAACAGTATTGTGTAACTATTAAAAGTAAATACAGACCACTTTTAATTGGTCTGTCACATAAAAACCCTGACTCAGTTAAAATGTGAATACTTTTGTTGTAGAGTAGTTCTAATGTCCAGATGCTCGGAGTTCCTGAGCATTTCATCTTTTATTCATAAAGGCAGCTGAAAAGTACACAGGTAGTTTTTCCATCTCTGTCAGTCATGACATGTATAAACATTAAAGCCAGCCACAACAGAGCTTTGATGCTAACATTTTGAAAATTTATAAGATTTTGATAAATAGCTTCAGCGTTCTAATCACTACAGTAAGGGTAAAACATGTGAAGCACATCTTACTAAGAGCCAATTCTGTTGCCAGCTTAAAGTTTTGATAGAGCAAAGGCAAAGATCACTGTAGCTATGCACAGCAAACGAGCTACATTTAAAACAAACACCCACACAAAAGAAAATATATGACAGTACAAACCCTCTTTGGCCATGATCATGCATGTTGTTTCTCCTTCAGGTTTCTTGATTTGCTTATTTCAGGCCTGTTGCATCATGTGTGCCACATATCACACAGAGTTGCTTACTTTGTACAAGCATGTCTGCTGTTGATCTTTGTTGTCTTCTGCTTGGAGAACTAGAGAGAAAGTTAAACAGGCTGCTAAAAGCATAGTTCATCAGGAATTATTTCCCTAACACAAATCCAAGGGGAGGTTGTGACAGTGAGGTATTTTGCAGAAACAGATTGCATCGTTGTACAGGTTATATTATTTTGCTAATATTTCCAAGGGTTTATTCCTCTCTATGTGGAGTTAAAGAACGAGAGGAGCATGATGTTAAAGCAGCGAGAAACATTTTATTATCATAGGAAATATATATATGCAAAGATGTTCCTGCGCTGCAGAAACACTGATCGATTCACAATCCTAACATACTCATATATACATGAGCCTGGAAATACCCCATGGACAAACTTTCACAAGTGTTTTGTAAATCCATTGGTTGCACTCGAGGCTAGGATGAAAGCTGAGTCTCTCAGTAAAAATGAGGGGTGTGGACAGAAACTGTATTTATTTAGTACTTTAAAAGATATATAATTACTTAAATGACGTTTTACAGAAATAAAGGAATGTGTGATGTTTGTAACCATAAACACAGCAGCACTTATAAAGGATCCCCATAAAATGAACTCTAGGAGTAGCTGGACACATGATTTAGACCCATGTAAAAAATAACTTGTGTTTTTTAACATATTTAGATTAGACATATGGATATCCAATTTGAAATTCAAGTAAAATCAACGAACAACAATAAACTAAAGAAAAGACCTTAAAATCGAAAATTCTCCATGTGTCATATCAGGGGCACATGATTAGAACATCATTACTTAGCATTATGAAGAATTTTGGCCTGTTTAAACTTACAACTTTTAACTGGTGCTCCTGATTGTTGAAGTAAGAGTGACCCCCCTGGTAAGATGTAGAGAGCTGTCTAAGGTCTTCAGAAAGAAGACTGTAGCAGCTTTTGACACTGGTAAAGGGTTAAAAAAGGTCTAAAAAGAATTTAAAATCAGCACTTGTACTGTACAGAAAACAGTCAACAGGTGGAGGATATACACATGCCATCAAGCCCAAATATGGCTGTTTACCTCGAAAGCACACAGCAGGATGCTAAAAGAAGCCTCCAAAAACCCTAAAATGTCTTCACTGTACATACAACCGGATCTTGCTACTGTTGACATGAATGTGCTTACATGAACAATCAAAACTAGACTGCACATGTTTAATTTTCATGTGAGATGTGCATGAAGTTTGCTAGAGAGAAACTATACAAAGACCAGGACTTCTGGAACAAAGTTCTTTGGACAGATGGGTCTAAATTGAAAAATTGGGACACCAGAACAGAGGATATGTTTGGTGCTGACCAAATCCGGCATTCCATAAAAAATCCCATGCCAACTGTGAAGCTGAAATTGTCATGGTTTGGGGATGCTTTGTTGCAGTAAGACTTCACCAGCTCACCATTATAGGCTATCCCAACTTTGCCCGAAACATTTGTCTTGTTGAAATCTTTTGTTAATGAATTAAACAAGATTCCTTTTAGATGTTAACCTGCAATTTAAAAACTTCCTTTACCATAGATAATTTAATTGATATTTGAAATGACATTTATTTTTATTTTCATTTTGTGGCACTAGTGGCCTTTATTTCCCAGTACACAGACAGGAAATGGACAGAGAGAAGGAGGGAAGACATGCAGTGAAGGTCCCAGGGTTGGGAACTGAACCATGAACAGCTGCATGGGGACTCATTGCCTCTGTATATGGTGGTACGCCCTACCCTTACACCATGCACCATGCACCAAGATATTGAACAATTCACTCTATATACACAGGCTTTTTTTGCAGCCACGTTAGCCTCCAAGCCATAGGCCATGGTCCTCAGATGGTTAAAGAATAGACTGACAATTCCACACTCTGACCCAAATGCTACCTTATTTGGGTGACTTCTGCTTTAAGCTTTTAATTTAACCGTTGATCGGCCTTTTTCTGTGGTCGTGAACTAGAGATGGTGATTATAAGAGTAAACGTATTTGTCCATTCTAGCAGTAAATTGATCTCAAGCATGTCTTTGATTCATTTGAGTTTTATGGCAAATGTTTGCCCTAAATATCTTATTACCAGGCTTTTTCGATTGAAAACATCAAAATTCCACAACGTACAACACGTAGGGAAACTAGAAATGACGAGGAGATAAAAGGAGCAGAATGGTGCCAATGAAGCCAACAGCCATTACACCCCTGTGACAATATATTGATCTTCCTTTCATTTCAACAGCGAACAAAGAGTTGACACTGTGACATACAAAGTTTGATCAACACATCAATCAGGCTGCCACAGATTTTTAGGACATGTTGCAAAATTCCACTGGATGAGCCCCACAGTTTTCACACATGTATACTACATGGATATGCCATCACTACAGAACTGATGCAAATGCAAAATCACAGCAATAATCCAATAATAACATTACTTAGTCTCATGCTACACTATACAAATGCTTCACAAACCCCAGCATGCATAAAACATTGAAATCAAATGGTTAGCTGATCTTTAAAGATGAGGGTTAAATATATATTGATGACTACGTCTGGGTTAAGAGTTAATGATTCACATACACTATTTTTAATGGGAAAACTTAACATTAATTGGTTAATTCACCAGCTTGCATGGTCAGATTGAAAACGGTGTCAGCAGCTTTAGAATGAAGAAACTGATTGGTGCATGTCAAATGTTAACAGATTTTCCTTTCACTTCTTTCAGTCAGAAAACAGATTCTATGACATTTTCTGAGTAAACTGCCTAAATTCAAATTCAATTGAGAAATTCAATTCAATTCAAAAATGTAAATGGTGTAACTCATATTATGCAGGTTTCTTCAAAGAGCCGTTGTAGATGCTGATGGCTGTGAGCGGGAAGGATCTCCTGTAGTGGTCTGTCTTACAGCAGATCTGAAGAAGCCTCTGACAGAAACCACTCTGTTGTTGTATGACAGTCTGATGAAGAGGATGCTCAGGGTTGTCTATAATGTTCTTCATTTTATGAATAATTCAGTATTTGCACAATCATTCAAGATAACATGATTGTTCCCACACCATGGCACAAAGAGGTCCACCTGCTCTCTGTACTCATCTTCTTGCCCATCTCTGATACACCTGACAACTGCAGAATCATCTGAGTATTTCTGCAAATGACAGTACAAGTGACAGCACGGTCACCTGTGGTGCTCCTGTGCTGCTGACCACATGGTTATACACACAAACCTGTAGTCTTAGAAACTGTGGTCTGTTTGGCAGGTAGTCTTTGATCCAGGAGATTGTTGAGTCTTCTGGAGTTTCTGACAAAGCAATTTAGGGTGATTTGTGTTAAATGCACTGGAGAAATAAAAGAACATGATCCTCACAGCACTGCCTGCGAAGTCCAGATGATAGTGGATTTGTTGAAGCATATGTACTATGGCATCTTTAACTCCATGGTGATAAGCAAAGTGCAGGAGGTCCTGATGGTAGCTTGTTTGCTTACTGAGGTGGACCAACAGGAGTCTTTTTATTACCTTCATGATGTGGAATGTCATTGCTACTGATCTATAGTCATTGAGGACTGATGGGTGAGTTTTCTTTGGTATTTTAACAAGGCAGGAGGTCTTCCAAAACACTGGAATCTTCTCCTGGTTCAGGCTGGTTGAAAAGGTCTCTTGAGTTGACACTATCTGAACCTGCAGCATTATTCCGGTTTCGTCTCTCCAGCTGACCCTTCACCTGAACTCTAGAGACAGATAGGCAGAAGGGGGAGGCAAAGGGAGCATTAGAATCTTCTGATGTGTTTGAAGACAAACATGTAGAAGCAGAAGGTTTCATGACTGAAGTGAAAGAAAACATTTCAGGTGTGACAAGAAAGATGTGTGTCAAAATACGGTGGGATGTCTGTGAGTAGGAGAGGAGGATGCTGAGCTTGTTACTGAACTGAACCTATTGAAGAATGTGCTTAGTTCATTTGCTCTGTCCAGACTTTTATTTGTCTGATCCTTCCTTCTGCTTGAAGTCTGTGATCTTCTTCATTCCTGCTCTCTCTTATCTTGACTTTAAATTGCTACCGTATACTCTTTAATAATTTCATGTCTCTCTTCCTCAGTGCTTCTCAATTGTTTTTTGTTAAGCCCCTCCCCAAGGAAGACGAAAACCTTTTGTGGCCCTCCACTCTCTGTCACAACTATAAATAGAATAATTTGTCTATAAAGTTGTTATAAGACTTATAACAATGGTGTGAGGTGTACTTATAATATAAGTACACCTCTGCATAACATTGTATCCGTATTATCATTAAAGAAAACAAAAAAGAAAGAAATATAGATCAACTTAAAACAAAGAATAACTTTATTAACATTGTTTTTTAGTCTGTAACAGAAAAAATTTAAAGTGCATCAAAGTGCTTGCAATTTGCAAAAAATAAATAAATAAATAAATCCTTATTTAAACTATAAACATTTTTTAACCAACTTATTCAGTCCTTCTCAAATACTTGGGTACGCCCCATTTTATACTGAAAAATAAAATTTAATAAAGTCAATAAATAATAATAAATTCAAATTGATCTGCAACATTAACTCAGGAGCACAATATATAAAACATTTTAACATACCAAACAAAAATGAATAAAACAATTTGTGCTGATATTTTTTTTATAAAAATGAGGAAGTCAGGATCAATGGCTACAATGAGCACGTTCTGCAGTGCACAGCTTTTCGAAAGGGGTTTGAAGCATGATACTGCAACTCTCATCTCCTGCTCAATGTTTAGCTGGGACCTGTACTTGGTCTTCAGTGCAGCAACAACAGAGAAGCCAGTCTCACAAAGATAAGATGTTGCAAAAGTAAGAAGAATGCCCATAGCCCTCTGCCCTAAGAGTGGATACTGCCTCTCTACACTCAGCCAGAATTCACTCAGTGTCTGTGATGTGAACCTCAGTCTCAATGTGGAGTCAGATGTCATGTCACTGATCTGGTCCTCCTCTGCAGAGCTGAAACCAGTTGGAGCATTGAAAGAATCTCTCACCCAGTCGTACTGGAAACTGTTTTCAGGGAAGTACTTTAAAAAAAAATCCCATCAGTGATGAGATATGCTGTTTAATACATGGAATCACTGAGGTGGCATCATAGTCAGTTGTGTCAACGAATTCATGCAGGTTCTCGAATTAATCAGTATTTCTTTCAAGTCGCCTGCCTCACATTGCAAGCTCTCGAGTAAAAGAGCTGATCTTGTATGTGACCTGAGGGAGCTGTTTGTCTTTTCCTAGATGCTGTAGATTTAGTCCATTTAGCAAATATGTCACTCAGGTAGGCCAATCTCACCAGGAAGTTCTCATCACTAAATTTTTCTGCGACTTCATACTTGTGCTCCGGCTCCAAAAAAATTCTTATCTGCCCTCTAAGCTCAAAAACTCGAGACAAGACTTTTCCTCATGACAGCACCCTTGCTTCACTGTGAAAAAACACAGCTTGATGTTCAGCTCCCATCTCCTCACAGATAGCAGATAAACCTCTTGTTTTTAGTGGTTTGGTTTTTATACAATTGACTACATTTAAAATGTCAGTCATAACCTCACTTAATTCGGAGGAAATGTGCCTTGATGCCAGTTCTTCTGTGTATAACAATGTGTCCACTCAACATTAGGTGAGGCCTTCTTGATAAGTGCCCAAAGTCCTTTTCTTATCCCTGCCATGGTCTGTGCACCATCACTGTAAACACCAATGCAGTTCTCCCACTTTAGCTCATTCTCAGTCAGGAAGCAGTCCAGCATTTTGAATAGCTTTTCAGCCATGTCTCTGCCTCTGACATATTTACAAAAAAGTGGATCTTCTCACAGGGAGTTTCTCATGTCAAAACGTACATAAGCAAGTCTTTGTTGCTGTCAGTTGTTTCATCGAATTGTAAGGCAAAACGTTTGTCTCTGAGTTTGTTTACGAGCTGTTCTTGAAGATCGTTAGCAATGTCAATTATACGTCTGCAGACAGTGTCATTGGACAGAGGGGTAGTTTTTAATTTTGCAGCACTTGCATCATCCAGCATGACAGAAACCATGTCTAATGCTGCAGGCAGTATCAACTCCTCTGCTATGGTGTGGGGTTTTTTGCACTGAACAATTTGGTATGCCACCTTATATGATGCTATCAGTTTACTGAAGTAGCCTTCACAAAGTAGGATGATTGTTGGCAATATTCGGTGCTTTTTCACAGAAAAAACTCAAGTGGCTTATCAGTGTGATTAGGGTGTAATGTCTTTAAGTGACGCCTTAATTTATTTGGCATCATGCTGTCTGCTGCCAACATTTTTAGACACAGTAAACACACCAGTGTTTCCTCGTTTCCCACCATAGTCACAGTGAAGCCAAGAGTTACATACGCTTCGTCATATTTCCTCATCTTAGCTTTCGCGAGACTGTCGTTTGTCTCATCAACTCCATCTCTCTCCGCCTTTCTTTTCATCCTTGTTAAATATTTTTCCATTGTGTCTCTTGAGTGTTTGTTTACTGCACTTCATATCTCGTGCTGTATGCTGTGTGTACGCAAGAAACCCCTACACCATAGCGCTAACACTCCCTACGCACACTCTGACAATGAGAGCGCCAATGCCACCTACTGTAGAGGATGCGCAATTACACTTTATTCTAGTACGGCAAAAAAAACCTGAAGGCTCTTTTTCTTGTTTAGCAGTTCCTTCAGGTTCCTGATGATCCAGGGGTTAGCTGCTGGAGAAATACCTTACTGTTTTGATGGGGATGGTGTTTATATTGTCGGTCACATCCTCAATCATGGCAGTGATGTCCTCCCCGTGTGGTTGCCACAGTGCATCCCATTGTGTAGCCTGAAAACCACCCTCCAGGGGCTTCTTTAGCCCTCTGACAATCTTTTCACAGTCATCTTACTTACAGGTTCCCTCTGAACAAGGGGTTTACATTATGAGCATAGAAAAAAGAGCATAGAAAAACAAGACCGTGATCTGATTTGTCCAGAGATGTATGAATCCTTGACATTTACATAAAACAAATCCAGTGTTTTGTTTTTTCTGGTAGAGCAGGATGAATGAAATCAACAGATATTGGAACAAACACATTGAGGTTTTATATCTGTAGCTTAGCACAACTGAGCTGATGACATCACAAGCAGTGTCGGCAACAGCAGCTGGTGGAATCTAAGTGGTTGCCAAAACAACTCTCTTTGGTAAATAATATGAACGGTAATTTACTGCTAACAGTTCAATATTAGGCCGGCAAAGCGAAAACACAAGCACTGCTAATCCACCTCTTTTGCTTCTGCAGCTTAAATCTCTGTATGCACGTACGGTCAGAAAGCCCGGCAGAGAGACGCTGGAGTCAGGAATCCTGCAGCCATGTCTCAGTGAAACACATAACGGTGGTCAATGAGCCCGGTGGCGCCGACTGTATGGCAGCCCCACTTTTTGGCTACATAGTAGCTACCACTGTCAGTGTGTGAATGTGTGTATGAATGGGTGAATGTGAGTATAAATGGGTGGATGACTGATGACAATGTCACATTGCCTATCATAATTGATGAAAGAGATGGTTTAAACTTCCTCCATCTTTCTCTCCTCTTTGCTCCTGCTCTGCATCCACAGTGCCTCTTTTTCAACCCATCTGGGATTTGTGGCTGCAGTTGAGGCATTATTTGAGCTTTTGAGATGTTAATCAGCTACTCCCAGTTGCAAAAAAAAAACACATTGTTGCTATGGGTACGCATCATATTAAATGTCTAAAAGTATAAAATGTATCTGCACAAATCCTTACCAGAGGGTATGTCCTAAAAAGCGATTTTCAGCTACTCCAACATGCTTCCACCTTCAGCTGCACAATTCTAGAATTAATTATTAATTCTAAAATTAATTAATAACTTTAACACTAGAAACTTCTTCTTTGACCTTGAACATTTAGGTGATCAGCAGTGCTGTTATTGACTGACCATCCTGTTCTTTGCTCCTCTGCAAGAGGGCAGATAGAACAGGCCAGAATTAAATGATATAATGAGCTATCATGCTGTGTGGTGCATGTACTCCTCAGTGTATGCTTATCTTTTACTCCACTTGTATCTTCTTTATTGTTGACATTTGTCTGCAGTTTATCTTTCATTCTTACTTACATTGTTAGTGGTCAGCATGTCTTTGCTGTTATCTTTTTAAACAGAAAAAGTGGTTTTGGTTTTATTCTATCAAACCACAAGCGACAACACAGAGAAGACCAGAGAAACATTAACCTTTTCATTCAACTCCCAGCAGGTTGGTGACATTGATAAGAGCAGAGTTTACCAAAAACTGGAACCTGCCTTGACAAATGGCTTTGGGTAGCTTGACAAGAATTAAAACTATGGGCATTCATTTCTGGTACTTCCCAGATGTGTTTATTAACAGTGTTTATGGATATTAGAACCTTACTTTGTCAATCTGACACTGTCAAACACGGAATAAATAAATAGTTCTTAAATGATGCTAAAGCTATGTGTGTTTAAATCCCTTATTTATTATGTGTGAAACAAAAATATTTGTAAGGCATCACTTACCAAACAAAGCCATGGCTTTGATATCTCCAGACATTCCATATGACTATTCGTATGCACCAATGCAACATTTACCAACAACACACAGGGGTTTGGTTAGGCCGAGGGACATGGCCTCCTTCCTTCTGCCTCTTTGTTTCTCTGTCACTCCTTCCCACCTTTCTGCTGCTATCTTTCCTGACATGGCTCATTACACACACACACGCGCGCGCGCGCACGCATGCACTTGTTCATTGTACTGAAGCCATGCTCCTTTCACAGATGAGGAAAGGGGAGAGGAAAGGTTTGACAAGAGACTGCAGGCTGTTGCTTGACAGACAAATGGTGAAATGCAGGCAGTAAAATTGCAATAAAGGGATAATTTGACTGGTGCTTGGTTATGATAGCTGGCAATTCTCTTATTCTCTGAAAATCCCTATACTAACACACTTCTGTATACAGACACACAAAGTGCATACAAACATAAAGCTGAAACTAACCCTTAACAGCACTGTCGATGCCTGTTCTGTCATGTTTTCTTCTCCTAAAACTATTACAGTGTATATACAATAGACTGTAGATAGACATTTTGTTGAAATATGACTTACAGTGCATACTTGTAAAATGGAGGGAAATGGAGGCATGATTTCCTATTTTTGTTTAGCAGAAAACTACCCTGAGAAGTCTGTCTTCTATATTTTTAACTTTTCTCCTAGACATAGCTATTGATTGAGCTTTTACTGTGACTAACTGTAAGTGCTCTCTTTCATACTCTAAACTTGAAAACTGGCTCAGAATTTATCTGTTTTTTCTTCCTGCAGCCACTAAAGGAGCTACATCCATTTACATTTACATTTCCTTCCCATAGAAAATACTCCTGGATCAGTACTTCTGTGTTCTTTTTGTGTCTCTGCTCTGTTCACTCAAACCCCCAGTCGGTCGTGGCAGATGGCCGCTCACATTGAGCCTGGTTTTTCCTCTCCACTCTTGCTACATGCATGCTCAGTATGAGGTATTGCTTCAAAGTCAACACCAGTGACTGTCCACTGGCGCTACATGCTCATCCAGGAGGAGTGACTCGAGTCTCTGACTCGATGCAATCTGCCGGGTTTCCCTAGATAGAAAAACTTTTTATCCAATTTGAATAAATAACTGAATCTGACTGCACTGTTTGATAGTTAGGATTAATTGGAATGTATGTACCTGAATTGAAATCTGTATGATTAGATTGAATTGACTTTGTGAAGTGCCTTGAGACGACATGTGTTGTTATGAATTGGCGCTATATAAATAAAACTGAATTGAACTGAAGTATGGCATGTAATTATATTAAGCCCCCTGAGTAAATGTTAGAACCACCCTTTCACTTTAGTTACAGTTACAAGTCCTTGTGGGTATCTCTACCACCTTTGCACATCTAGAGACTGAGATCGGTTGGCACATTCTTCTTTTCAAAATAGCTCCATTAGACTGAATGTCTAAGTCATGCCACACATTCTGAAATGGATTTTAGTCTAGGCATTGACTAGGCCTTTCTAAAACACGAATCTGAGTCAGTCAATGTATCTCTACCTGTATGTTTAACGCCAATTTACACTGCGTCTGTCTCCACTCTGTATGTTTAGAGTCATTGCAGTGTTGAAAGGTGAACCTCCAACCCAGTCTTAAAAGTTTTGCTGCCTCTGACATGTTTTCTCCTAACATGTTTACCCTGTATTTAGCTCCATCTATCGACTCTGACCAAATTCCTTGTCCCCATTGAAGACAAGCATCCCCACAGCATGATGCTGCCATCACGATGTTTCATAGTGGGGATGGTGTGTTCAGGATAATGTCCAGCTTTCTCCCATCACAGATTTCTACATGTTGGCCAAAAAGGTTTAATTTTTGTGTCATTTGAATGATTTTCTTTAGCAATAGCCTTTTTCTTTCAACTCCTCCATGAATGCAACTAACAGTACACAATAATCGTCTTTTTGACAGATTCTTCCTCCTCCTGGATGTCACCTCTGAGGCCTTCACAGAATAGATACATTTAAAAACATTTCTACTGAGACCAGATTACAGACAGGTTAACTTTATTTACTAATAAGATGAAGGCAATTGGTTGCATCATTCATTATTTAGGGGTATCAGAGTAAAGGGAGATGAACATAAATGCATTGCACACAAAATATTTGGAATTCATGTTTCCTTTTCCTTTCACATCACAGATATGCATCACGTTATGCATAGATATCACATGAAATCCCAACAAAAGTTTAAGCTTGTAATTGGTCAAAATGTGAAAATCTTCTAGAGATATGAATACTTACAAGGCAATGTAAACATTATTTCCACCATGGTAGGTTCTCAGAGGCTTCAGTTTGTATTTCACCACCTCTGAAAGCAAAATGCGTCACTTTCAGGTCTTCTTGAATGCTGTTTTTGAACAATGTCGGCACATCATTGCTCAAGGACTGAAGGAATAAGCACTGCATACCAGCCAAATATTTCATCTAGCTGCTTTTCTGTCTTGTTTCTGGAAAAAAAATGAAGCCGTCTCTCTCGGGGTTCTGCGTGCTCCGCTCAAGGACATTGATGGACCTAATAAAACATTACAAACATCTTGTCACCACAAAGGCCAGGCTAAGAATGAGAGAGGAAATAGAAGAATCTCACCTCCGCTTCTCTGTTATTAAATAAATCAAAGTGCAGTAAAGTTCAACTTTTTTTCCAGACTTCCCTGATACAAATTAAAGGATTTCCAAACATGACGGGAGAGGGAAAAGTTCCCAGCCCGTCTGCTTTCATCAGATCACTCTGACATCTTCAGCCTATAAATTATGACTGTAGATCCATAGATTATTCAGGCAATTTCACAGCCCTGTCAGGGCTCTGTTAATGGTTATGTTTTATGTTTCAGTAATCACAATGTAATCTTCTTCTGATCTTAATCAAACACTGATTTTATCCCTTGTTGAACATTCTCCTTGCACCCTTGGCGCTCTCGGCTCTTTACCCACTAACTCTCTTAATTTGTTCTCCCACATGAGACAGAGTACCAACTCAGACCACACACATTCCACTCTCAGCTAAAGTGTCACTATGTGTGGCTTTACAATCAGACCTTCTGGCCGTCACCAAGCTGACGTTCTGTAGTGAGATTACAGATTTCTTCAGTTTTTGCTTTACAGTCTCACTTCAATGTTTCAGATCATCCAACAGATTTTGCCTCCAAACATAGCTTGAGTAAATACATTAAAGCAGCTTTTAAAGAATGGAAAAATTTAAAATTTATTTTTCCTCTTAAATCCTGTTTTTTTCTTTACTTTCAGACCCTGGCCTGATTATTGCCTGAGCCGAAGAATCTCTTAAATAGAACCTGTCTAACAACATATGGATACATCATGCCCTGATCCAAAGAAATTAAAGAACAGATGATAAACACAAGTCAGTCACATCTAAGGCTTTGGGAATCAGGGGACAAGGGAGAGCCCCTATCAAAAAATGAAGAAAACATGGAAATACAGCTAACTTCCCCAGGAGTGGCCAGCCTACCATAATTATTCTAAAAGTGCATTGATGACTCATTCAGCATTACAAAAAACCTCAGAACAACATCTGAGCCAAAAAAAAACCCCACAAAGGTGAGTCTAATATTTGTGAAAATTATCTGGATGATTCCTAATACTCTGGAGAAAATATTCTCTGGACTGATGAGATAGTGGAACCTTTTAAGGGTCTGTATTCCGTTGGCTCAAAACTAACACTGCATTTTAGAAAAAAAAAAACATCATGAATACAGGCAAACATGGTAGTGGTAGTGTGATGGTCTGGGATAAACAGCTGCTTCAGGAACTGGATGATTTGCTGTAACTGATGGATATATGAATTCTGTTCTCAAGCAGAAAATCCTGAAGGACAATGTCTGGCCGTTAGATAGTTACCTGAAGCTCAAGAGCACTTGGGTAATGCAGCAGGCCAGAGATCAGAAGCATATCAGCAACTCCACATCTAAATGGTTGAAAAAACATAGGAGTGGATTTATCATTGCCGGGGCTTAAGTTCAATTGAGATGCTGCCTTAAAAAACCTTAAAAAAGGCGGTTCATGCTCAGAAAAAATTCTGCAAGGGTGGGCCAAAATCCTCCACAGTGGCTGCTGTTGCTGCCAGTGGTGATTTAGAGGGCAGTTACTTTTCCTATATGGCCAGGTTGGTCAGAATAGTTTTGTCCTAAATAAATAAAAAATTGTTTTTTCATTTCTTTGATGACCTGTAACATTTAAGTGTCATAAAAAGGCACAGTTTGAAGAAGGAGAGCATTTTATGGCACAGTAGGTTAATGTAAGATGTACAATTTTCAACCTCATTCACTGAATTTTGTAACATTCTGTTGCTGACCTTATGAGCATGTTGCAGGGATCTGGAGGACCACAACTGGACATAGATTTCTTTTGGCTCAGTTAAATGCAGTTAGGAGGATCATGTGTGTGAATTGTCAGCTCACAGTATTTCAGTGTGCTTCTCACTGATATGCAAAGCATTGTGACCTGGCTCCATCTCCCCTCGATCTGTTGTTTAATGGCAGGCTACAGATGAACTTCCCTTTCTGTGGTGAATCTGCTTGGACAGACCCTTAGAGATTTCTTACAGTTCAAATGACTCTGTCACGGTATTACAGCATGTCAAACGGATACACTACGGACTTTCACCTTACAGTGTATTACACAATATACCTAGTTCATATTCAACCAGGTGTCATTCTAGTCAAAGCATCACCCCCAACAGACTTATTGCAATGGAAAGACATGTGCATACATACAAAGCCTTGCAGAAGTATTTGTACCTTTGCACTATTTCACATTTTGCTATGTACCAGCTAACTACAATATACTTTATTGGGATTTTAAGTTATAGACCAACAGAAAGTAGAGTGAAGTTAAAGGAAAAGGATACAGCAAATACGTGGAAGAATGTGTTTGGGTCAGAAGAGACTTAAATTCAAATGCTATGTGGGGAAAAAAGTAACACTGGACATCAACACACCGTCACACCGTCCCCACAGTAACACATGACGGTGGCAGCATCATGTTGAGGAATGCTAAAAATTCTGTCTTTAGGTGAACAAGATTGTTAGAGACACACCCCATGATTTAGGAAAGCTGAATGAAAACACTCTTGCTTCTCAGTCTGCCACCCTGACGTCCTCCTGAAAACCCTATATCTGCCTTTCTCTCATTTTACGCAAAAGCTGACAGCTGTAAAACACTGTGTGGCAGGACTTGGACCTAAGTGGGTAAATAAAGTGAAATTGAAGTTGATGGTAGGCTAAATATGAATGCACTCAAGCTTTTGATTATTATTTGTAAAAATAATTTCCTACCACTTCAAAAGGTTGTTCTCCTTTGTGTTGGCTTGTCATATAAAATCACAATAAAATACATTGTAGTTTGTGGTTTTAACATGACAAAATGTTAACAAGTTCGAGTTGTGTGAATACTTTGGCAGCTCATATTTTTCAGATCCTGGTGAAATGTTTTTAATCGAAGCCTTCTTTTCAGTCTCTCCTGTTTGTTCAATGCTCTCAGCATCCTATATTTATTAATGTTCCGTGTGGGCCCATTGGAATCTTCAGGACTACCCCATTACCTGTGGAGCTGTGAGATTGTGCATGTAGCTACAAGCTGTGATGACAACCCCCAGCTCAGGGACAAAGAGTGAAAAAAGTCCCCTGTGGCATTCCCACTGTGTTTTTATGTGTCACAGCTGGTTAATAGACCCTAATTTATCTTTGAAACACAATTTTCAAATTGCTTATGTACACACTCAAAAATCAGCTCATTATGCAACACCTTGCCCCTGTAGATCTCATTCCAGTCTTTTACACTGGAGCAATGTTTTTTTTAAACTCCCTGCTGCATTGCTTCATTATTTACCCTGGCTTTGAAAGGAAACAATGGGCTTTTACAAAGACGAACAGTTAATGTTAACACTGAAACAGAGTCTTGTGCTGTTTGCTGTGGTTTCATTTTGATCCCTAAATTGCTGGTCTCTCAGAACACAGTTGTTTCTAGCTGAGGGGTTTGGGTTTAAACAAAAGCAGCAGCAGATGATGTCAGAGGAGCCACAGTTGATGATGGGTTCAGATTTTTGCTTCGACAAAAGTCACTAACAGAACCAAACTACAAGCATTTTACCCTCTTTTACATTTTACTTTAAATATACTCATCCTGGGCATGACCTGATAATTTGAGATTTTAATGATGTACGTATTTGAGACGCTTATTTTTCAAGGTGGAATAATTTTGCAGACCACATCTTCTTTGGATTAAGAAAAAAAGGATTTGAAGTACATATTTGTAATTTATTGTGAAGTTTTTCTAATCTACTCAGAGGCAGAGCTCATTTGAATTGGTTGGGTTTCTGGTAAGCTCATAGTCCCTGTTGTGTTCAAGTTTCAATCCTCCAGCTGTTGATTTCATGTGAAGAATTGGGAGGTTGTCCTCTGTCTTCATAATTCCACCCATTTTGTGCACCACTACCTGTGGCAGTAAAACCGACCCTATGTATGATGCTACCACCACCATGCATCATAGGTGGTGCAGTGTTACCGGGTTTGAAGCCTCATTTTAACTCCCCACACATTTGTGTCGTCATTGTGCCCAAATAGCTCAACCTTTATGTTAACTGACTATTAATCTTTTCTCTTCTGCTTGAAAGCGCTGATTTTGAAGCTGGTGTTTCTTTCAAGGTCATCCCCCTATCAGTCTATCTTGATGTTGGACTCATTTCACTGTGACACTGGTTTTAAGCCATCACCCAGTTTGTGATAGTCTTAAAGATCAGTGATTGCAGGGTTGTTCTTACACATTTAACCTGTTTACTTTCTTGAGATGACAATTTGGTCAGATGGTTGAAACTTGGACAGAATCAGGTATTTCAATGGCACAATGTTCCCAAACAAACATCAAAACTGGTTTGGCAATGGAGAAAGCAGGCCCACATTAAGCTTATGAAATTGCCCCAGCCCCATTGAGAATTTTTGTATAAGTCCTAAAAGCCTGGTTAGTGCCAGGATACCAACCAATTTAAATTAGCTCTACCAATTCTGGATTAAATATCCAGCTGGAATGCCAGGCAAAGATTGATGGTTACAAAAAGAGGATGGTTTCTCTGCAACTTGCTAATGGAAATTTAACCCTATATTCGTGGGGGTATGTATACATTTGGCCCTATGTGGATTTAAACAGATCCATATTAATTTTAAACTTGCTCACCCAATTCTTCTTTTTAAAATCTGTTGAAGCTGTATGTTGAATGATCATTCCATCCTAAAAACAGTTGAAATGCATAATTTAAAGTCCAAAATTAATGTAACATTCATTATTATGATACATTTATGTAAACTTCTGACTGCTTCATGTGTTTGAACTCTCAACATGAAATGCAAATGAATCATTCAGTCGAATACATTGACTATCATTGTACCTATGAGATGAGAGAAATTCCCTTTCAATAAATTTGTTGAACAAATCTTGTAAAAAAATCACTTTTTTCTCTGCAGCAACTGTCATGTAAATAAATAATCCCTCTTAGCACTCCTGCTGTTAAAGTTGTTCATTTGCATATTTAGTTGGTAGTAATATGCTGCCAGGAGAAATATTGATTAAAAAGAAAATTAAATATCAACAAACCTTATATTACTTGAATAGGCTTCAGTAGCATACTTTTTTTCTAAGGCTCATACAAATGTCCTCATATAACCTCTCCCAGGAAAGAAAGGTGGTGAAGAGAGGCAAGTAAGAGTGTGCACCTGCTTTATCAGACAGTTTACCTCATGTTGTGCATCTAGTGCAGATGAGGCTTAGGTTATGAGGGAATTTTTTCATCTGATTTGAGAATTCCACTTCTGGTTCAGTGCATGGAGTGTTTTTGAACCGTTACATTGGCTACTAAGGCAGTGGAAACAAAACCTGTGAACCATATACCAGTTTACTCAGACAGACAGCAAGGTCAAAGAAACTGGCTCCCTTACAATGTGTCACCAAGGTTGCTCAACCTTCAGAATAAACAGCTGCGGTGCCATGTACCAGTTTCTCCTGTGTGCTAAAACTGATTTCTAAAGCCCTTTTCCACTTCCACCTATTCAGCATGGCTCGTCTTTGCTCTACTCTGTTATTAGGGTTTTCCACTAGTATTAGTTACTTAGTACCAGTTCTTTTTTAGTACCTATTTGTAGTAACTACTAGTTAGCATTAATTCTAATTCTGTGCTGTTCTCGCTGTCTCTTATGAATATTGCAATTACTTGTTGTGCGTGTACTTAAGTTGTGTTTTTTTTTCATTCCAGAATCTCTTTTTACATGTGAGGGGTATTCTTTCACCTCTCTTAAATTGGACCCTCCAAGCTTCCCTGTATCTGCCCCGCGCTATCCGTGGCTTCAACACCGGCACCACCCCCGATACAGCCAATGTCCAACACAACGCAACAATGTGGCCCCTCCCACATTTTTTATTTAAGGGACATGAAAATGGATATATCTTAAGTTAATTGCTCTCTGTTGTAGGATAGGTTGTCCTAATTTGCTCAATGTACATGTACAACAAAAGAAATGCAGAAAAGTTTGCATTTTGCTGCTGTCAATAATAAAAAAATGGTTATCTATGTGCTTGCATTGTAATTTTCTATTTTAGCTGAGCATACACTGGTGGGAGGAGTCAGTAGTCTGTTGACCAAATCATACTAAACCTAAAACGATTTATCCAACTGTTGGATTATTCTTAGCTTTTCCTCTTCTAGCATTCCATATATCATAATGTCTTTGTAATATGTACAAAACAAAAGTTGAGACATTTTTAAAAGACTAAAAAATGTATTGTAAAAATTCATAGTAAGATACAATGACACATTTGGGCAAAGGGCTGGGAAGGCAACAACAATATTTTTATATCTGCAGCATCACAAAACACCTGCACACACCTGCACATAATTGTGATGCTGACTCCAAAAATATGTCTGGTACTCCTGTACTCTAAGTCGGTGGCTAGCCTTCACAGTGCAATGGCCCTATTCTTCCTTAAGGCCACAACTTCACTCAAAATTGTTTTTTGTCGTTCCACAGCTAAATGCAGTTTGTTGCACAAACAGCTAAACATTCTGAAGTTTTTTTTAACTACTGTGCATTCGTGAAACTTGGATCTAATAACGTCACACCACTAGGAGGCTTGTTTAAAAGCCTACACTGACAGTCTGCAGTGATAAATGTGCAACAGGGTAGCCATTTGAAACACACAGCATATATATCTAATAAAATAATTAAAATATTCAACCATTAAATCCTTTTACGCTAGGCCTACTGTGTAAATGACCACTATAGCAATCTAGCATTAGTTACCATTAGCTTACCCTCACAGGTTGTCTAGCTAATACCCTTCGGTTTGACACCTCTTTATGGCTTCCTACACGCTCTTCTACTTTTCCCGTGTTTCATCAAGGGGAAAATATAGAGGCACTTTTTTAAGCCAGCAGTGTGCAGCAACAGGTTGGGGAGGGGAGCGCTGAGTGTTATATGCTCCAAAAAGCCAAAGAAAACTCATTAAAAGGATTCAAAGCCATAGGCACAGCATGACAGGATGTACCTGTCATACCAGGAATTGTCCCATGTTCTTCTCTGAAGTCTGAACTTTGATCTGAGAATGACATTAAACCAAAGTTATCCATATTTGAGGTTCGAGTTTCAGTGATAAGCTGCTTGCTATGCCAATGGCAATGTATGTCTCTCCAATTTGTGCTTTATAACACTGCAGCAACATGTTTGCAGAATGATTGAATGATTTGTTAAGAAACAAAACACCAGAAGTGCAAATAAGTTGTTAATTTATTGTAGATATTCCAGTATGTAAGTTTAATTTCATATTTCATATTTTAGTATTGGATTTTGAATCGGACTGGGTTGGTAAGAAAGCTCTGATTCTTTCCATTTAATCTTAAATTATGTTGAACTACAAACTTGAAAATAATAATAATTTTCAAGTTTGTCATGTTCATTTTCCACACTGATGTTTAAGAGCAAATAGTTTAGCCCACACCTCTTTAACATTAGTTATTCTTCTCCACATTGCAGTCACATTCAATAACTTAGAGTATGCTTTCCGATGAGGCTCATTTGTGAAATTAAAAGTGAAAATAACTATAACTAATATTAACATACTTTTCATTTAACCCATATTTCTGTATTAAAACAGTTTTTAATTGGTCTGATTTGTTATTCTTAAATGTCTTGTTTTTATTATCTGTAAGCAGAAAATCATTATAGTTAACAGATATAAAGGCTTTAAAACATCTTACAACATATATGTGTAATTAATATATGTAATGTTTCAATTCAATTGATTGAATATGACTGTATATACATCAGAGCTTTCTATGTTGTTTCAATTTTCTTTTATGTTTCCTCATCCCTTTCTGTCTCTTTCCAACTCTATTTTCCTGACATGCTGTTTAGATGTTTCATTTCTAGTAACATTTTGGAGAATATCTTCCCAAATGAAGTTGTTCCTCCTGCAACTCACTGAAACAGAAATAATATTTATATTTAAATCAAGTTATATATATTATATATAATTATAATTATAAGCTAATTCAAGCTGTACTTCATCACACTTATCAATTAAGACTGCAAAATACGCTTGATTTATTTTCAATTTTTATACTTTACGTATTTGCTAATTGCGGACCATATGAAATGGGGGCTAAACAAAAATCCAAATCCTATTCTTTTTGAAGAAGGAGCATACCCGAAACAGATAATCCTCCTGATCCTTTTAATCTTTCCAATTCTTTGGGAGTCATTCCTCTCTGTTATGAAAGATCCAAAACATAAATAATAAAATTTTTCCCCAGGCTTTCTAGCTGCGAAATCCTCTGATCCACCATTACTGCACAGTACACTGTTTTTTTTTTTTTAATCTCAGTAAACTGTTTCCTTATTTCTATTACAGGTTGTTTATGGGCACGTAACGGAACATGCAGTAAAACCACCCTGTGGTTCTGTTCTGATGACGGCAGCTCCCTCTATAATGGCCTGCTTCACAAGGTGGGCCACTAAATTAATGACTGTGAAACGACTCATCTCCAGTAATGCAAGCCGGCAACATATTACTGCAGGAGAGAAAGAGGAATGAAATGCAGCTGTAGTGTATTCACCACATTCGTTTCACTTTCTTGCTCTTATTTTGCTCCCTGCAAGAGATTTTGCTTTCCTGAAGTGAAAAAAAGAAGAAAAACAAACCTTTATCATGTCACTTACAATCCAGTTCAGATGCAGGATTTACAAATTCTATTAGAATGATCATGTGCTTAGATTGCTTACAAAATGCTCCAGTGTGGAACAAGGGGAAGGCTGCCTGTAAGGGGGATAGGTGAACTCCACTTTGCCACCCTCCCTTCACTCCTTGATGCAAGGGGACATGAGAAGAGTAATTGGAAAATATCACAGCCTCCCACTACAGAAAGACCCCCACCTATACATTCGTACACAAGCCCCCTTCTCTTCTCCATTGCTCAAAAACACAATTTCTCCTGGACGACATGAGTGCAAGGGCATTTTTGTTTAATTTAAAATATCTAAGACCATGGTTTTCTAACTGTAGTCCTGCCTTTAATGGTATACAGAAGAAACCTTGGCAGTACTTATTTGGAAGGTAAACAAAAAATTTAGCATACCAACTGGATCAGAACCAGGAATGATTACCCTCAGCGCCATTAAAAAGTATTTGCCCCCTTATAGATTTCATGTTTACATGTTTCAGATCATCAAACAAATACAAAAGACAGTTTCATTTAATAAGGAAAAAAGCTATATAAACACACCTGGTCCTATGTCACCAAGGTTTTGCCCAATTAACCTAATAACTGGTTGTAGCACCCTTGACAGCAACGTCTGCCATCAAGCACTTACGATAACTAGAAATAGGTTTTTTATATTGCAGTGGAAGAATTTTAGCCTACTCGTCTTTACAGAACTGTTATATTCAGCCACATGGGAGGGTTTTCAAGAACAATTTGTTTAAGATCAGATGTAGTTCTATACTTCTACAGGCTACTTCAAAACATTGTTTTTGTTGTTTTTTACCTTTTACTAGAGGAACTGCTGGAGTGGCTTAGATCATTGTCCTACCGCATAACACCAACTGTGAGTGAGCTTGAGGTTACAAACTGATTGCTGAAATATTTTCAAAGAATTCTACCATAGATACCATTTTTGCCCAGTCTCTTTCATTTTGTTAAATAATTAGCTTAACCGAGTCAAGTGAAGACTGCTGTACTTTAGATGTTGTTCTCGGTTCTTTTTCGACCTCCTGGATAGGACAATGACGTGTTTTTCAGTAGACTGATCTTCTTGACTGATCAACTTTCTTCTACGAAATCCAATTTCAGTTGGTCTAATTTCTTTCTGTGCATAGTGGAGAAAGGAGTAACGGTCAATTGATAATGGGGCTAATGTGGGCCATCCAGGAAAATCAAGACCCAGTTAAATGGGCATCTTGTTTTTGGTGGTGTTAAAGGAAAAAAACACTTGGGTTATTAGAGGATCAAATACCCCAGAAATGACACTAGACTGGAGAAAAAATGATCCAGGTCTAAATATTTTACACACATCTGCTGTAGCTGAGTGAAATTCCAGCTTTAATTTCAAGCCATCATTATTTATGAATTTGACATAGAAATACTAAATTCCCAACCTCATGGTCCCTCTGAATGCTCTCTATGACTTCACTATATTGGAATTCAGAACCCATGTTTCTATCTGGCCTCAGTTATTTTAACATGAGTAATGGAACCCTAACTCTTCCTCTTTTTCCACATCAGGGTGAGCTTTATGCTGAATCTCTCATGAATAAGCTAATGTTGAATGTTTCTGGGATTGAGCTGTACATGTGCTCCTCACTCAAAGCAGTTTTTTTTGAGCAGCAGTCTTGGCTTAATGTTCACACAGTTATTTTAGGGATGGATTTGCAGAATTGACTTTGGTTTCACATTGATCAAGGTAAACATAGAACCATGTAAAGTTTGGTATTTTCTGTGTCCATCATCTTATTCCTCTCTTTCCGTGAGGCTATATTTCGAAGCTCTTTTATCGGCACAGATGTCAGACAGAAAATTGCTGTGCAGGAGTGCAAGAATAGAAGAATACCACTGATATTCAGAGGAAAAAAAGAAAAAAAATGCACATATTCGCCTCCTGAAATGGTGGCAATAAAGGTCTATGATGACATTTTGGCATTGATATGTGCACTGAAAGGTCATCCTTGCTATTTTAAATGGGTGGACTTGCACAGAAAGGCCTTCAGGACAACACATATCAAAACCTGTTGTGAAACAAGCTGAAAAATTCAGATGTCATCCAGAATCAGTTAATGCTTGCTCTGCATTTCACCTTGTAAGCATTAAACAATTGTTTGGCATATCCCTATTCCCAATACTTTTTCAGAAAACATATAATGTTACAAATAATAAAAGAATGCTGCTGAGCCAGGATAGTTTACACTGGAAAGGCCTCGGGTAAGGGTTGAAATGGGAAGTTTTAGGTGTGGTAAATTAGAAGTCCATTTCTAAGAAAGGTTGATGCACCTTAAAATACAAACTGTAGAAATTGCTGAATGTGGCCTGTAAACTCAATTTTAATTTATTATGCAACACATGTTTAAAAAACACTGGGACAGAGTGTGTAAAGTGTGTATTTTTAACAGGTAAGAAAAATAACTTGACATATAAAAAGATTATTCCAAAAACTTCTTGGAAGTGAACAAAAATGTAATCAGTGTAGAAAGTAGTCCTTTATATGTGTCTGAAAAAGATAGTATATATTTACGGCATAAAAAATGTGAAATCATGTTTCTGTAAGATAAAACTACAAATCATTTGGCATGAAAACAGAATAGTGTTTAGTGTTTAAGTCAAAGCAATCATATTGCACGCAGGAACTCAGAAATAAAGAACCTGAAATATGATTACCAATAATCTCCTCAAAAAGGAATCTGAGTAGGTGTGTGCCATCTAAAGGGGATAAACCCAATACTGAATAGCGATCATCTTTGGACCATGCATTAAAAACAGATATAGAAAATGTACATAAAAAAAAACATACTAGGATTTACATGAGCTGTCTCAATGAGGTTTTAAAAAATCAACACTGAAATGTTTTGTTGTCTTCTTTTGGTTGAAAATAAGGAAATTGTGAAAGGGATTATGTGTTATGTTATTTTATATAAAACACAACAACCAATTTAATAATTTCCTAAATAGATAAATATGTTTTATCACAGTAGTGGTTACACTATTCAAGCGTTTTCAGGCAAATATCAAGGGGTTTACTTTTTCTTATTGTTGAAATAAGTCAAAATAAAAAACAGGTCCATAACCCTAAAGGGACTTGGTTCACACACCATCCTTCCTGAAATGATTGGCGTAAACTTGTCCGCATTTTCTTTTAACTCTGGGGTTATATTTGGAAGATAACACAATTTCCCTTCAGTAAGGCACTTTTGTCACTCCTTGTTGGAGTACTAACTCGGTAAATACCACATTTTCCAAGAAGCACCACATTGACGGAAATTTTTAAAGAGTTTTGCTACTGTTTTGTGTGTTATGTCACAAAAAAAAACAACAGAAAAAAAATTCTTATCATTTGGAATTTGTTAAAGGATGCACTTCAGTTAGTAATATTTATATACACTTTTTTTTTAAAAGTGGATACTGACAAATCTTGGCACTTTCAGTTGTTATGCGAGCCTACGATGTGAAAGCACGCTTTGTTTTTACTCTTCTCAATGAGCAGTGGGTGCTGCCTTGGGCTCCTCCTCCATCCTGAATCACTCATAGATGGCTCAGTCCTTGCACAGCAGGCTCTCACAGCTGCAGTTAGAGCCCCGTCGTGCCCACACTGCAGATGAATTACACATCCCAGAGTCACAGCTGACTGGTTCTCCTGCACTCAGAGCCAATGTCAATGTTACATTTTCTTTTTACAAAATAATTAACTACACTGAATCAAATTGCTGCATTTCTGTTGCCTCTTTTTTGATCCAGTTAGAAAGACAAAATTGGGTTTATTTTTATTTCCAAACATATTTAAAGGCTTTCTTTAACTCACTTTTTGTCTTTCCCACAATGTCATTTTCTCTCTCCTACTGGACATTTACCTGGCCAAATATGTCAGTTAGGTCATTGGCATAATTACCTAATTATTAGAAGTAACCTAAGTTTTAAAAAGTTTCTTCTATTGGCAACTTTTAGAAGCTAAAATCTCATTTCCTAATAGCTACCAACCCAGAACTAATCAAATATGGCATAGTTGTGGGTGAAAAAGATAAAAAGTTTTATCTGCACCTCCAACAATTTGTGTCTCATTAAGAGTTTCACATACTTTACAACCTCCATTAGTAAATATGTTGCGACACCATTTGAAAAACCTGAGATACATTGTTATTAGCATATTTTGCTAACAGTAGTTCACTGATGTAACATCTCATTTACCTTTTGCCTTAGCTTTTAAACTGGCAATGACACATTACACAATACATCACACTATAAATCAAGCTTATTGTAACTGGTGTGTGAGTCAAATCGAGTTTAAATCATGCAAAAATAAAAATAATGCGAAGTACGTCTCATTTACCCCATTCTTGTAGTGGTAAATGTAGGTCTCACTTTATCCAAAGCCTAAACAGTCAACAGTGATTGATGGTGTAAGCCAGCAGAGAAACCACGAGCTAAGAGGATTTTGACAGTCCCCATATATTAAGGCCAGAGAGCTTTTTCAGTCCCTGCCGTCATCATTACAAGCACAAGCCTCACTCAAACTGATCTTCTAGCCTATAATACATCACTCTAATTCAACTTTTTGTTATAAGAACAATTCAGTCTGTGTGCTGATCCTATTTCTTCAATCTGACGGCGGAGACACACTGACATTATTCATAATGTAGGTCAGCTTTTGAACAGCAGTTCACGTGTCGCAATTTACTGGTGAATATGTCATGCGCCTGTCATGTATTACGGGCACGTTAAGGGCATTAAACACTTGTAAGGCCTTCGGGGACAAGTCATTAGTGATGAATATTAAAGCTCCCATATGCACTGTGTAAGAGACACTAAAGTCCCTACTATACCTTTGATAAATAGCATCATCTAATCATATTTGCCATTGGAACATAACAGGGAAGAACAAAGCTTCATCTCTGGTAACTGCACAGCTTCAGAGGGGAATATCTAAGCATTATTGTTCTGCAGGGGCTATTATGAGGCTCATAGGTACATCTGTAGGAGGAGGACATTAGAATTTGAGACTACCCAGAAAATCTTTGTTTCCACAAGTACCCAGCAATTGAGCATGCATTATGAACATAGTGCCAATACATGCCACTTGAGTCTCCCTCCTGACAAGCAGAGGTAATAAGAATGAAGAGTCTCAAATAAGATAAAGATAAAAGCTAGAAAAAGGCAGGTAAGAATGTTTTCATTTTGCAAATCAGATCCTCTAATTACCACCATCTGTTCTCTGAAGAGGGAATGAAGTGTTGCGTTCTGAATTGGCAATCAAAGATAAATAAGGAGTGTAACAGGAGGAATCTATTATTTTTCCTATGAGGGTAACACGTGCATATTAGTTGTGTTTGACACCTTTTGGTTTATTTAAAAAACACTCTCTTGTTCTTCGGTTATTTTTTTTTCTCATATGGTCTCTGTTAAACTGATTGTAAATACAGCTTTGAATTCATACATCCCTTCTGAATTCACAATAATAGTTCCAGTGCTGTCAAAAAGTGCAGATTTCTTTATTCTTTTTTGCCACACTTTAATGTTTCTGATAATCAATCACATGTTAATTTTAGACAAAATTTATCTAAAGCATAAAGCAGTTTCGAATTATAATTTCATTTATTAAGAGAAAAAAAATAAACCAACCTAAACACATGTTAAAAGTAATTGACCCCTAAATGTAATAACTGGTTGTACCATCCTTGGTAAAAACAACTGATAATGAGGCCTTTAGTCCTTTAGAGGTTCTGTATTCGTTTGTGACACACTGAATGAATTGTAGACATGCTCTTGGAGAAATTTTGGAAGACCAGCCACTCCTGGGAAAGTTCATCACTATTGCATGTTTTCTTATTTATGAATAATGGGCTGTACAGTACCACAGTTGCACTATTTTCCTGCAGCAAGAAGGTCCTATAGATAGATAGAGATAGATAGATAGATAGATAGATAGATAGATAGATAGATAGATAGATAGATAGATAGATAGATAGATAGATAGATAGATAAAATAGATAGATAGATAGATAGATAGTAGATAGATAGATAGATAGATAGATAGATAGATAGATAGATAGATAGATAGATAGATAGATAGATAGATAGATAGATAGATAGATAGATAGATAGATATAAAAATAGGTAAATAGGTAAATTTATGACTGAACAAAAACTTTATCATTATATTCATATATATAGATATATATAAATATTATTTATCTATATATAGATATATACAGGGGTTGGACAATGAAACTGAAACACCTGATTTTAGACCACAATAATTTATTAGTATGGTGTAGGGCCTCCTTTTGCGGCCAATACAGCGTCAATTCGTCTTGGGAATGACATATACAAGTCCTGCACAGTGGTCAGAGGGATTTTAAGCCATTCTTCTTGCAGGATATGTGGCCAGGTCACTACGTGATACTGGTGGAGAAAACGTTTCCTGACTCGCTCCTCCAAAAACACCCCAAAGTGGTTCAATAATATTTAGATCTGGTGACTGTGCAGGCCATGGGAGATGTTTCAACTTCACTTTCATGTTCATCAAACCAATCTTTCACCAGTCTTGTGTGTGTATTGGTGCATTGTCCATCCTGATACACGGCACCGCCTTCAGGATACAATGTTTGAACCATTGGATGCACATGGTCCTCAAGAATGGTTCGGTAGTCCTTGGCAGTGACACGCCCATCTAGCACAAGTATTGGGCCAAGGGAATGCCATGATATGGCAGCCCAAACCATCACTGATCCACCCCCATGCTTCACTCTGGGCATGCAACAGTCTGGGTGGTACGCTTCTTTGGGGCTTCTCCACACCGTAACTCTCCCGGATGTGGGGAAAACAGTAAAGGTGGACTCATCAGAGAACAATACATGTTTCACATTGTCCACAGCCCAAGATTTGTGCTCCTTGCACCATTGAAACTGAAGTTTGGCATTGGCATGAGTGATCGAAGGTTTGGCTATAGCAGTGTATATTGACCCTGTGGAGCTCCCGACGGACAGTTCTGGTGGAAACAGGAGAGTTCAGGTGCACATTTAATTCTGCCGTGATTTGGGCAGCCGTGGTTTTATGTTTTTTGGATACAATCCGGGTTAGCACCCGAACATCCCTTTCAGACAGCTTCCTCTTGCGTCCACAGTTAATCCTGTTGGATGTGGTTCATCCTTCTTGGTGGTATGCTGACATTACCCTGGATACCGTGGCTCTTGATACATCACAAAGACTTGATGTCTTGGTCACAGATGCGCCAGCAAGACGTGCACCAACAATTTGTCCTCTTTTGAACTCTGGTATGTCACCCATAATGTTGTGTGCATTTCAATATTTTGAGCAAAACTGTGCTGTTACCCTGCCAATTGAACCTTCACACTCTGCTCTTACTGGTGCAATGTGCAATCAATGAAGACTGGCTACCAGGCTGGTCCAATTTAGCCATGAAACCTCCCACACTAAAATGACAGGTGTTTCAGTTTCATTCTCCAACCCCTGTATATATATGCATGTGTGTGTGGGGGGGTGCATGCATATCTTCTTTGATGATCTTAAACACTGAAATGTGGGACAAAAAACAAGGCCAAAACAGAACAAATCTGTTAACGGGTAAATACTTTTTCGCCCCACCGTATATTTACTTCTGATCAGTCTTCAAGAGTTTGTTATGTGGCAGTTAGTGAAGCCGTGGAGGCAGACAAAGATTAGGCGAAGGTGTAATTAAAGCTGATTATAGCTAGGCAGACGGGAGGGGAGAGCGGCACATTTGTCTTCCCCACAAATGAGCTGAGTCTGGGGGGAGCTAAGAATTAGCTGCCTCTCTGTCGCCTGGTCTCCACCACGCCACTTTGTCTCAAGGACCCTCCTCCCAGACGATCAGACGGGGTCAAGTGCATGTGTACCACTGGACATTATTCTTACGGATGATCGGGCGGACTCACCATTGCACCATGCACATTGAACTGAGGCAGTTTCAGCAAGCTCTGAGCTACACCATTCAGCCCCTGTATAACAAACTAGACTAAAAATACACAACCCACACTTGGTCCTCTGTTCATATTGGACCTCTTTAAAAAAACAAAGTGAACTTTGTTTATGAGATGTATAACATCAATTACTCAATAGTGTGATGTTACAAAGTTATGTTGGGTGTATATCCAACATTAGAGTATAGTTATCTATCTATCTGTCTGCCTGCCTGCCTGCCTGCCTGTCCGTCCGTCTGTCCAACCGACTAACTGTGTTGTTGTAGACAAGTTACATTGTACAAATAATTTTCTTTCTTGTTTTGGGTTCTACTTGGGGCGTAATTAATGGTGAATAAGAGAGGGTACAAGGAAAGGCCTTACATCCTCTCTTATTCACCGTTATTTATTTGTATTAAGAGTGATCACGAAGGTCACATCAATGTGTTGCTATTAATGCTACTCATAACTCCAGAATTAATATTTTTTCTATCACTTTTATCAACTGGTTTAATTATACTGTTTAATAAAAATGTAAAGTTTACTTGTATAAACAAAGGCATTAAGAGATCCATCTATCTGTTGTGGGGGTGGTGGTGGTGGTGGTGGTGAGGTGTTGAATGTGTGCAGGTGGGGTGCCTATTTCCAGCGGTCCTCAGGCGAGATGCGGGGTACACCCTGTACAGGTTGTCAAAGGTATTTAGATATTAGGATACGCACGTATGCACACATTCTGTCACAGTCACAACCCTGCTTTAAATGTGATTCTTCTTTCATCTCTTTGTTGATTAAATATTGACAACCATTTAAAACCGCAGTCATTTGCCTAAGAAAAAATGACCAACCGATGAACCGAACATTTGTTGCTTACCAATGACACTAAAAAAATACTAGGCAAGGTACCCTCTTTGGAGAAAGGTGGAAAAAGTGGGAATATGGATTTGTTCCAAGCAAATGATGCATTTTATAGATTTGGAATAACTGCACTTTTACATAATCATGTTTGTCTCTCTCATTCTCTCAGGGGCAACATCAATACAACATGAACTGCAACATCAATATAACACAATTCACAAAAAATGAATAAGCCAAAGACCCTTCAATTTCTAACAACTGTATTACTTGTCTGTTAGATATGTAGTTACCTGCCATTCGGCAGGCTAGAACTGGAAGATCATGGAAATACATAAAAAAACATCTCTCTAAGGTAAAGTTTTTCTTCAAATGCTGGAAGGAGATTCTAAAAATATTCTGTGCTTACATTGAATTACATTATTTACTGCTGCATTTCCTGAGGTCAGACTTCTGGCGGTGTTTGTTACATGAGGTGGTGAAGTTAGCTGGCCCCAGGTGTCCCTGAAGCAAAAAGCTTAGGATGCTTTCATGAGACAAATGATGAGCTGATGCTGAACTATAGCATTAATCCTACAGAGAAGTTTTCCAGCCATATGTTGGCAACGTAAGAAAAAATCATATATCAGGTTTTTCTTTGCATATACCAGTTTCTGACATGGCAATTCCTATTTTAAAGGGAGAGACTGCAGAATCATTCGAGTATTTCTGCAGATGGCAGGACTCCGTCTTATGCTGGATGTCTGAGGTGCACAGAGCGAAAAGGAATGGTGAGAGTTCCTTGTGCCTACTACCTGGTTAGACACACAACCCTTCAATCTCAAAAACTGTGGTCTGTTTGTCAGGTAGTCATTTATTCAGCTGATCTTTGAAGCCTCCACCTGTGTTTTCTGGAGTTTCTGACTAAGAAAATCAGGTTGAATTGTGTTAAATGCACTCAAGAAATCAGAGAAAATGATTCTCAAAGTGCTACTGGCTTTGTCCAGCCGACAGTGGGTTTGTTGAAGCAGGTGCATGATGGCATCTTCAACTCCAACTCCGTGGCAATAAGCAAACTGCAGGGGGTCCAGAAAGGTTCTTGTTTGCTTACTCAGGTGGTTATAGTCAGGAATGAAACAGGGTGTTCATCACTGCTTGTTAGCTTTCCACCACTCTGAGGATTACTGATAACTTTACAGAACTGTCCCTTTAACATACCACTACTGTTGTTAAGAACTTAGTTCACATATATTGTCACAATTAGTTACCTTTATTGTTCCTTCTTTGCATTCTTGACACACATGGGTGGTAAATCATTTATGCCAGACTTTTAAAGCCTTGTATTTACTGTATCGTATTAGAAACAGAGCAGAAAAGAAGCAGGTAGATTTGGGCCAAGTAGAACGTTTTTTTTTGTCTATATAGAAACCCTGCTGCATTGCCAGTATCACTGGATCAAAGACTATGTCCCTAACCTTGATCTGTTTTTTTGAGGAACATCGAGGTATATACTGTTATTTCATGTATTCAGTTCTTTTTCTAACCAGATATAATGAATAGTGGAAACAAAATTCTGGTGTATTTTTTGTATTTAACCTGCTGCTCACTGATCAGAACCAATCAATGAAAATGTGGCTGATTCTGATTTCTGACTAGTTTATTGGTGCATCTGTACAACTTCTTGAATATTCCAGTATCACTGGGATATTATGAAAAGGGAATTTGCTTATATTTATTGCGCATATTTTCTCTTTTATTTTCATCTTTTGATGAAAATAACAGAAATGCAGCTTTTTTGATGATAAAAAATTACAATCAGTATATACAGTCATATTCAATAAATTAGAATATTACTGAAAAGTTCATTTATTTTTAATAACTCAATTCACTAAGTAAAACACATTATATAGACTATTTACACAAAGACTGATGTTTTAAAGCCTGCAATTCTGTTAATTATGATAACTTCTGGCTTACAGCTAATAAAAACAAGACATTTAAGATTACAATATTACATCAGACCAATAAAAAACAACATTTTAATGCAGAAATGTGGGGTTAACGAAATGTATGTATGCTTAAAGGTTAGTTTAGGAAGGTAATTTTAATGACAATCGAATATGGATATATATAGCACAGCAACTACACTTTTCTTATGTGAAAGAGAAGTTCACAAAGTGAGTGATTAAAAAATCCCTACTATTTTTAAATAGTAAAATAAATTATTTTTATACACAGTAGTATTACAAACTTCACACCTGTACTGTCGTATTGTTGTATTCGCAATTATTACTACTTTTTTAGTATTCTTGACAGATATGGATTCCGAAGTCATAAAGCCTTATATCCACTGTATCTCATTGGAACCTCTGGCTATGCCACCCGTTACATGCTGCTGTTGCTATACTCGTCTAAATTGTGACCCAACGTGTGTCCAGAGGCAGCACTATTTGCGCCGAGGAGGAAGCGCTCAGCCTGTAAAGCGGCACTGCGGCATCGCCAGTATCACTGCGCCCCGGTCTCCCTTCTCCGGGATCCTGAAGCTCGGATCTGGGGAGAGGAGGAGGAGGAGGAGGAGGAGGTGGCCTATGGTTTTCCTTTGCGGGATTTATTTCGCCAGCTCCAAACCTTCTTGTGCGTTATCTATTTTTTTCCTCTTCTGACCAAAGGCCTTCAACTTGTCCGGACGGTCCCTTCCTCACTCGCAAGGGTTTGCATTTCTTGGTTTTGCATGACGTGTTTTGGAGCTCAAAAAAACAGGCTTGCTTTTGTTGTGTGTTCTTATAGTGGAAAATGAGGCTTAGAGAGGGAGCGGAGCAGGAGGCAGTGCCAGTCCGCTGCTGCTGCCGCTGCTGTTGGCTTACAGAGCCAGAGATCTGTACTGACAGCACAGGCGGACAAAAAGGGACTGTTAGTGAAGACGAGGCAAAGAGTCTCCACTGAGGAGGAAAAGCCAGGGAGAGTGCTGGAGCACAGTTTGTTTCAAATAAGCAATGTACTGGGAGCTGTGTGTGCAGGATGTGCGTGTCACCAGATGAGTGTCGGCACGAGGCTTCAGGGTTAAATGCATAGTTTTAAAAATGGTGACGTTACATTAAAGGTGCATTAGGTGTTTGTTTTTTTTTTCTTTAGATTGACACAACTGCATGAAAGAATGTCATTCAATGGTTCCTGCATCTTTAAACGTTTGCATGATGGTTTATTAGATGTGCCTTTGTTATGTTTTTTAATATTAAAACTGAACATTTGTAGCAGAGTGTGTGTGCATGTGCTGCAGAATTCCAGATGAGCTACATTGCATTGTCTCCTTGGACACACTGGCTGTCATGTAAAGTTGGAGATGATGGTTGACTGAGACAAATCGGTTCTGGTTTGTCTGGTGATGCAGGGAGATATGTCTCCTCTTTGTTCCAAGCTA
This sequence comes from Crenichthys baileyi, assembly GCA_036173005.1. NCBI lineage: Eukaryota > Metazoa > Chordata > Actinopteri > Cyprinodontiformes > Goodeidae > Crenichthys > Crenichthys baileyi. The sequence goes on along the minus strand of JAHHUM010001790.1, from coordinate 368,161 downwards.
TTTCATTGAGTTTTCAGCATTTCAGTCATCTTTTGCTCCCTACTATTTGAGTGATGTAATGAATCAGAAATGTTATTCTTGGATGCATTAAGTAGCTGTATGTGTTTTATTCGACAATATCAGAATGATTTTTGTTGCTTTATTACTACAGCATTGGCTAATTCTTGAGAACGACTCAAAATAGGCCTGCAAGCTGTTGAATGTTGCAGAGTAATCTCATAAAGCATCCAGATGCCTTCAGTGTCAGATAGTGAAGGTATGCACTCCTGAGCTGTGTGATTCAGTGCAGAATGACTTTATTAAAGGGTCATGGTATTTGTCTGGATTTCATTTCTCTTTAAGTCTTTATTTCATTGCTAGATGACAGAAATACAAGAGAAACAACAGAGGTGTTCATTAAGTGTATATTGTATTATTATTTTCTGTCAACCCCAAGTCAAATGTGTTTTATTCAAGAGTGACTTTGTAACTGCCGATCAGTTAATGTTAGGAGCTAATGTTTAGCCTGAAATCCTTCAGGTTTATCTTTAATATTAAAGATATGTAAAGATACAGGACACTGACAGATATCTAAATAATCTAATTGGCAAGCAAATTATGCACAGAATTTAACTGAAGTGTTTTAGTTTTATATCTAGGAACATCTGCCAGTATAGTTATTTTGATTTTAGGCATGCAAAGGTATGAAATTGTCATGGAATGGTAACCTTGAGTAAATATACAATAGTATCATGGCATCTATAAAAAGTGTATAATATGATCTATCTTTTATGTAAAACAGAAATGCAGCTTCTAAAATAGGATATTGGTTATACTTTTTCATGACATCTTTTGTCATTCTGATTTTAAAATATAGACTTATAAAAATATGGTGTAGTTGTGAAAAGTTTATTCTGCAAGATATCCCCGCCTGCTGTTTTGTTCTCTATAGAGTAACAAAACCCAACCTGTCTCCTCGAGTAGTGAGTCTGCAGTCAGGCTTTTACTTGGTCATGATTAGATGTGCTCTTTGCCCCTTTCCAACTGCAGTCCTTAGCAGAATTATTTTAATTAGAGTGATGGATGCTGCTCGATGAGTTTACACACCTTTCAGGAACAGACTTTTTTTCCAACAGCTAAATTTATATTTCTTTTGGCCAGCTATTGGACCAGTAATGTGCAGCAACAGGTTGGGGACGGGGCAATGCTGGGTTACTGTATGGTTTATACAGCTGGAAAAATTCACAGTCACATAATGCTTTGGGATCTCATTGAAATTATTTTAAACCATGGAAATGGTATGATAACGGTTTTTAGCAGCTTTGAAACCATAAATTCTTTAAACTTTGGTAAATACCAAGCTTTCAGAATACTAACAGTGGCATGTCATAAATAAAAGCAAACGTGTTTTTAGAACCTTTGGAGAAGTATTCCTTTTCTTGTTCAAGAAAGTTCCTCATTAGAAAGTCTCTTTCACAGAGCACTTAAAGCCAGGATTTAGTCTCAGTGTGTTTTCGGAAAGTCTACACGGGCAATCCTAAAGTATTTATAAAGTACGAAGTATTTATATTTTTCCAAAAATTCCTTATAAGTGGTTATGCCCTGGCCAGGGAGGTTTTCAGCCAATGGTAGTTTCTTCAATTACGGTTATGCTAGAAAGTAATCATACACAACTACTACGTTTAACCCTTTGGAATAAGAGATGTCAGACAAATATTTTATGATTACCACTCTATATAGTAGAAGAACCAAACCTATGTAGCAGTTTTTTAGTCATACTGTCCTCACACAGCACTGTTATTCTATGACTCTCATCCACCAAGCCAAACTCACAAACCTTGATACACCAATCTGTTGGCAGCTTTGGTTTTAATGCCGCACCTCGCAAGAGGATATATACATATACATGTGGTGGAGAAAGCTGCAATCAAACCCTCAACCTTCTAATTGTTGCCCCCTCTATTGACTTCCACTCCACATCTTTTGTTCTGCGATGCTGGCTTCGTCTTTGGAAGCTCACATGTGTGCATGATGCATGCGGGTTGATTGGTGATTTAGGAATGACCAGAGGCAGCTAGGAGAGAATCTCATTGCTGTGGGTTTATGAGCGACCTTCATTTTGTGAAAGAGGCTACAATTTATGAACATCCAGTTTGGCAAAGGCTCTAACAATTAAAACTGACACATTACAATCTCTTTTTTGAGCTCAAAGACCTCGTAGTGTGAGAAACAAGTTTACTCACTGGATGTGATTTCAGCTGTCCTTATAAAACATTCATATTGCATTGTGCACTGTAGCAAAAGCCTTGAGCGTAGCATGCAGCACCTTTACAACAGTGACTCATTGACTAAATGCATTGTTGACCTTTGCCGAGTGAACATATTACAGTCATGCTCTCCCACTCACCTTTTCTGTCTTGATTTTTGCAGGTGTGAGTTTGCGGTCCCTGGGCTGGAGGTGTTAGTCAGAGAAGAACAATGTGGCAGCACCTGCTCATCTTACTATGGAGGAATAAGTTCACTGAACAGATATTTGCTTTAACTTGAAGAGCCCCTCCTCTGATGGAATTGGGAGCTTGGTGATAGCATGATGGATTTGATGGTCTGCCTTTGTGGATCTTAGAGTGGAATCTGGCTCGATTGATTGACTTGATGCAGTTTGGAATTTCCTTTAAACGGCTTTATCTCTTGGATATTTACCCTGGATCTAACTGACTGACACTAATTTCTGGGATATTGTAGAGATTTTTCTCTAGAGACTTTTCACTTAAGGGTTCGAGTCCTTCAGGGAGTTGGGTTTATTTGGATGTACGCCATGAAGGACATGGACGGACCTCGATCCAGCGGCCTGCGGAAAAAGAGGAAGTCGAGGTCAGAAAGGGATCGGGAAAGGAGATCAAATGGGATCAACCACAGCAACCACATTAAAGGCTCAGTGTTTCGACTTTCCTCTGACTCTGAACGGGAGCCCTCCTCGTCCCGGCCTCGTCCCCCGCGGAGGAAGCGAAAAGACTCTACTTCTGCTGAGGAGGACATCATTGATGGCTTCTCCATCACAGGCTTTGTCACCTTTGAGGCTCTGGAGGTGAGTCTTTTTCTGTTTTTTTATTTGTTTTTGGTCCTTGACTTAAAAATGAACCTGAGCCTTTAATGTTCAAGATAAGGATTGCCTTTGTGCTTGGCTGTCCCAGCGTGTTGACTTCTCTCTGCATATTTGGCTGCTCTGTGAGGTGATGTTGGGCAGATGTTGCTTTAGATGCACTGCTGTAGCCAGAGATTACTATCTGTGTTACAAAAAGGCTGCTATTGTAGCTGTGTACAATGCTCTGGGTATGCTTTCAAAACTTCTCCAGCTGCTAAGGAGCTGTGCAGCTATGGCAATAGTGGCACTTTGTGCACTTCGAAGAGAAAAACCAATTTGATCCACACTACGACGATTTATTCTGAGTGGAAGTGATTTAGTGTGCGCTGGCCATCCATTTTCCTCGAAATCCAAGCGCAGCCAAGGCTGTGTTCCAGAGGTCTGAATTATGACTTGTAAAGCACAACTGTTACATTTTTCTATTATAAATATGTGATGGCCAAGGGAGCAATGTTTTAGTAAGACACCAGACCTCCGTAAGCCGCTAGAGCATCTTAAGGGATTTTTCTTGGGTATAGAATATAATATCTTTTGTAAAATATATCAATTGTACAAAATATTTTCAAATACAGTACATCTGTTGTTTTGGTGATAAACAGTGATGCTATGAAATATATCAGACTTGTTAATCTGCTGCCTGCAAAGGTGAATTACATCAGGGCCCTGTAGGAGAGGCACCGTATTTTTAGTTCCATGTGTGTCTATGTGTCTAAGGTTTGCTGTTGATAGTAATCTACCAATGAGGCTTTTCTTTGACAATTCCAATATCCAGTTTTTTTTAAAGGTCTGACCAGCTGATTTTAATTTTGACCGATTCTGGTTATTTTTTTCTAGGACTAGAGCATATAATGAGATAAAAAAAAAACAATATCCAAAGATTATCCGTATTTATGTGTCAGTACATATGTTTTTATCTCATTTCTATTAGAAAAAAAAATGTTTCAAAGTACATTCTGTTGATGTGTTCCTAGACCAAAACATTGTGAAAGGTCTTTGTTTAATGCCTTTAATAAATAATAAAAAAATAAAGACTATTCAGTATTTTACCTGCTGACCACCAATCAGATCCGATCCTGGGAAAAATGTCCGGTTCCAAATTCTGGCCAGTTGTTCGGTGCATCTCTAGCTATTGCTAGTTAAATATGCAGATATTTTGTGTTTTTTTGAAGTTCTTGGGGAGATACAGTATTTGAAGTCTGATTTAACAATCACAGAGGCGACTGTGGCTTAGTAGGAAGAGTAGTCGGCTTGCAATCAGAAGGTTGTGGGTTCGATTCCAGCTTCCTCCTGCCATATGTTGATGTGCCCCTGGGCAAGGCACTTAACCTCAAGTTGCCTACCGATCTGCGTATCGGTGTTTAAATGTGTGAGCGTTAGTGAGTGCGAATGGGTGAATGTGGCTTCAGTGTAAAGCGCTTTGCAGATATTTGTATAACTGTCCTATCCTGTATAACTGGAAAAGCGCTATATAAGTTCAGTCCATTTACCATCTCTAGAATCTTACCTGATCTGGCTTTTTTTTGTGAAAACACTGTGGGTCTTCAGGGATGAGTTACACAGTCTGAGTTACAGTTTCTAACATTTTGTAATATATTTTGATAATCTCTTAGGGACAACTGTGACCCATATTTAAGATATTTACAGTTCACTTGGTTCAGTCTACTGTATGTTTGCCAGCTAGATCCACACTTCACACAGCTTAAGAGGATCTTTTGTTACTTTCTCTTAATTCAGATGGACAGTGTTGAAAAGAGATCATTCTCTGCTTTCTTTCTTTTCCTATTTGTTCTGCTAGGTATTTATTGCTGATATAGTGCATTAGCCCAGTACAGTGTAAGACCAAATTAGTCGAAATGAGACAAAATTAGTCAAAATTAGTCAAACATGGAAAATAATTTTAGCCAGCTCCACAGTTTTTTTTATTTTGTTAAATTTAGTCTCATTTAGCTAAAAAACATCATGAGTATGATTATTCACAGTTACCTTTGTGAATAAAATGTTGTCAATAGTCTGACTGTAAATAAAAATGTTAAATGAAAAAAAAATTTTTTTCTTATAAAAGCTGTAGCTGAAAAAAGCTGAGAAAAGGAGATATTAAAGTAACCTGATACCTAATCAGAGTTATTTAGAGACAATCTTTTAACTAAATCATGTGGTTATGTAGTAGTTATATGATCTGGGTTAAAGTAAAAGCAAAAGGAAAGCAATTAGGCAGGGGAGCCTTTAAATGATAAAGTACATTAAGTATTTTATTTTCTGTTCACCACAATGAACAAATATTAAACAGATCTCGTCATACTGTCTTTAGTCTGCTTGTTAGACTAGCATGGGCTTCATGGGTTTGTGAAGTGCTTTCCTAGTTCAGCAAATTATTTGTTAAAAAAAGAAAAAGGCTAAACCTTAGGCCGATATTAAGGGAAAGAAGGTTGGTATACTTGTTAAAGTCAGTAGTTGTGCTGCATGTTTTGTTTGTCTGTGAAGGGAAATTTGGTTACAAAAAGAAGTCAATCGAACTGCGCAGGTGTATTTCTGTGATCTTGTGTTGAAAGCTGAAAGCTCTCATTAAGCTGCATTAAATTTAGAGTAAGTAGTGTATACCTGGATGCCCTCCCAGAAACCCTGCCAGCTTGCCCTGGTCTCAAAGGGGCACCAGGTGGTTGCTCGTACTGTCTCTACAGAGATGTTCTTTAGTTTAAAAGATTTATTTAGTTTATTACTTGATATTGTCTGAGTTTTCTACTTTTGTGTAGCGCCAGCTGAAAGTACAACACTATAAACAATGTACTATGATTATGCCTCTAGAATTTTATATATAGTTAGCAACATAGACTATACAGCTTTATTGCTTGTGTCACATAAGCAGAGGAGAGACCATCAGCATTTGTGACTACAATGTCATCCTAGTTGTCTCTTACCTTCATATTGATTTGTCTCTGCGACTAACTGATTCAGCTTTAACGTCTCTCTCTGCTGCAGCAGCTGGAGCTGAGAGCAACAACAGTGGTGCTATGGACCAGCTATGGGCCACAGCAAACAGGGAGACACACCATGTACGAGAGCTCCTAAATAAATTTATCCAACCCAATTAGGCTTAAGAAATAAGTTTTTAATGTGACGTGTGAAATATGTGGTGTGAGTGGAGGATATGTGTGTAAGTGTTAAAATGTGCAGGCAAAATAATCCTAAGTAAAAAGGCGACAGCATACCTGTGGAGGAGAGCAGAGACAGGTTAGTTGGTAAAAACTAAGGGCTTTACCAGATCCTCAGGTGTCCCATATCAGTTTTCAGGGCTGCATATGAAAGGTAACTGTCCAACCTAACCACAAGGGACCTGCACAGGTCCAAAAATAGTGACGTAGTTTAAAATGCTCAATGAGCGTGACTTTTTTGCTTTGGCCATGAGACTAACTAAACTGATGATGGACAAGTGGATAGTCAGTCAGGATATACAGGGGTTGGACAATGAAACTGAAACACCTGGTTTTAGACCACAATAATTTATTAGTATGGTGTAGGGCCTCCTTTTGTGGCCAATACAGCGTCAATTCGTCTTGGGAATGACATATACAAGTCCTGCACAGTGGTCAGAGGGATTTTAAGCCATTCTTCTTGCAGGATAGTGGCCAGGTCACTACGTGATACTGGTGGGGAGGGAAAACGTTTCCTGACTCGCTCCTCCAAAACACCCCAAAGTGGCTCAATAATATTTTAGATCTGGTGACTGTGCAGGCCATGGGAGATGTTCAACTTCACTTTCATGTTCATCAAACCAATCTTTCACCAGTCTTGCTGTGTGTATTGGTGCATTGTCATCCTGATACACGGCACCGCCTTCAGGATACAATGTTTGAACCATTGGATGCACATGGTCCTCAAGAATGGTTCGGTAGTCCTTGGTAGTGACGCGCCCATCTAGCACAAGTATTGGGCCAAGGGAATGCCATGATATGGCAGCCCAAACCATCACTGATCCACCCCCATGCTTCACTCTGGGCATGCAACAGTCTGGGTGGTACGCTTCTTTGGGGCTTCTCCACACCTTAACTCTCCCGGATGTAGGGAAAACAGTAAAGGTGGACTCATCAGAGAACAATACATGTTTCACATTGTCCACAGCCCAAGATTTGCGCCCCTTGCACCATTGAAACTGAAGTTTGGCATTGGCATGAGTGATCGAAGGTTTGGCTATAGCAGCCCGGCTGTGTATATTGACCCTGTGGAGCTCCCGACGGACAGTTCTGGTGGAAACAGGAGAGTTGAGGTGCACATTTAATTCTGCCGTGATTTGGGCAGCCGTGGTTTTATGTTTTTTGGATACAATCCAGGTTAGCACCCGAACATCCCTTTCAGACAGCTTCCTCTTGCGTCCACAGTTAATCCTATTGGATGTGGTTCGTCCTTCTTGGTGGTATGCTGACATTACCCTGGATACCGTGGCTCTTGATACATCACAAAGACTTGCTGTCTTGGTCACAGATGCGCCAGCAAGACGTGCACCAACAATTTGTCCTCTTTTGAACTCTGGTATGTCACCCATAATGTTGTGTGCATTTCAATATTTTGAGCAAAAGTGTGCTCTTACCCTGCTAATTGAACCTTCACACTCTGCTCTTACTGGTGCAATGTGCAATCAATGAAGACTGGCTACCAGGCTGGTCCAATTTAGCCATGAAACCTCCCACACTAAAATGACAGGTGTTTCCGTTTCATTGTCTAACCCCTGTATATATACAGCCTGAGTATGAAACATACTTTTCGCATTTCACCTCACATTACTGTATTAAAATATATATTTTTATTAGTCTGATGTTATATTCTAACCTTAAGTGTCATGTTTTCATAAGCTGTAAGCGAAAAATCATCAAAATGAACAGAAATAAAGGGTTGAAAACGTCAGTCTGTGTGGAATAGTTGCATTAGACAGTCTGCATCCATCAGCGCCAATCATGCTGTCAGCCGTCCCATGAAGGGTGGTTGTAAAGGCTTCCTTGAAACTCTGGTTTCCTGGAGCAGCTATGTGTGGTTCCACTTGAACCAGTTTTTTTCAGCTACAGGTTCTGGTTGTAGAAGGTTGCCATCAACCAGCAGAGTTCCTTTGTGAAACTCTTTTTTTTCTATCTCAATGATAAGTGTGTGTAGAGCCAAGGGTATTCCTTTTAGATGACAGTGTTTATGGGCTCTTTAGTGTTTAAATGCAAGCACATAAAATTTCACTAGTGGCTCTTTTTCTTCTCGGGGTAAAGTTAAATTCTGATGAGGTCAGACCCCTGGAGGTATTCGCCTGTGCTTTCCATCTGTCACCATAGAGCTGCTCCCAGAGCTGCCTTTCATATGCATGCTGATATCTGAGCTTAGCATTTTTCTTTTGTTGTGTCAAGTATTTCCTAAAAGGTATTCAAGATAATAAAATTGCTTTTGGAAGATTCTGCATTTATAACTTATTTCTTGCTGTTTAATTGGACTCTCTTGAGTTGCTTACATTGTTAGAAACGTTTAAAGTAGTTTGTGAAAGACAGTTCACCACCAGCGGGATTCTGCCAATAGACATTTTTGTTATTGGTTTGACTTTACATATTTACATTTATTTATGTAAACCGGGAGTTGGCAGCTTCTGAAAGAGAAGCAGACACCATTTACCAATTGTTATTCAGGAGATTTGACTTGTCCAATGTCTCATTACACAGCAAATAAGAAAAATGAAACTTTTCCAATAGCTTTGTTCAAACCCATGGAGAGAATGGAATTTGAAAACAAACTGTGGATAAAATGCCTACAAAGTCAATGCAGTCAAAATTGTGCAGAATCCAAATTAAGAACATACACTCCAATTGATCGTAGTTATCAAACAGTGCAGTCAAATTCAGTTTATTATTCAAATTGGCTAAACGTTTTTCTTTCTAAGGAAACCCAGCAGATTGCATTGAGTCAGTGGCTTGCAGCCTTCACTCCTCCTGGATGAGCATGGAGAGACAGTGGACTGTTGCTTGTGAAACATTAATGGTTATAGCCCCTTTAGTGGCTTCATCAGGGGAGAAAGACAGCTAAACAGATGAACTCTGAGCCAGTTTTTAAGTCTAGAGTAATAAAGAGAGCACATACAGTTAGTCACAGTAGAAGCTCAGCCAGTAGCTACATCCATTTATTCTGAGCTTATCACATTATTCATAACCTAAAGTTTAGTTAAAATGAAGTAGTTATGGATTGTTTCAAAAGCTCTAAACTTGGGGAATATGATCATTAACAGAAATACTCTTAAGATGTATTCACAAGCATCTAAACAACCAGAACACTTAAGGACCAGCACACTTAAAGATCACAAGAACATCATGTGTGGAAAAAGAGATTATTGTAGTTCAACATAAAGTCACGATGCTGGTCATGTAGAAGTAACTAAATGTTGAAGAAATGTCAGAATTGGTTCATTCTTATACATAACATAAAAACTGTAATGGAACAAAAATGTTGACTATGACTGAATGGATGACTTCAGCCTTTGAACTGAGATCAATCTATCTTAGCTCTTGTAGCCCTCTGCTGTGCATTCATCTGAGAGAGATTTCCACTGCTCACCCCGCCTCCTCTAACCTGAAAAGTTTTATTTACTGGTTAACTTAAAGTGATGTTCCTTAACCTTTTTGGCTTGTTAAGTATACTTTTAATGCTGCTCATTAAATGCAAAAAAATGTTTTTCTCATTGTTTTGATGAATTCTAAATTTATGTTTGTGTATCTTGTTACTTTGTAACTCTGTAACACGCATCTGAACTTCTTACAGAAGCTCAGTTTCTTGCTGACCTAAAGGAAACAACAAATCAGTTGAAAAATGTTTCAAGTAGGGCCCTGTGATTCCTGCAGTTAGGAAAATATGGACGGAGTTGCAGAATACGACAGATACATTGGAATCCATTACAAAACATGGAATATTGAAGAAATTGTGGATCTGGTCCTACGAGTATGGATCTAATCTAAGTGAATCTAAATATTTTTACCCTTTACACTGACAGTAAGAGTGGAGCTGCTGAAGTTCCCTATTTGATGTGATGCTCTTAGATGGAAGGGAGAGAATTAGGAACAGCACGCTGCTTTAACAATAGTCTGTTTGTTTTCCCTTAACTTGAAAGACCAGAAAAACATGTTATGAGCCATATTATCAACAGGGCTTATTAAAAGAGAAATAATTTATGCTAATGTTAGTCACTGAAACAGGTGCTACCTTTTAACAAAAAATATTAAAAAAAACAGAAAGTAGGGTTTAAAGAGCTTTTTAGACACATAAAGTCATTCAGTTTAAGTTTATTCCAATACATTTTTTTTATTATAAACTGTTAACATTTTATTAAGTGTAAAATTAAATACTTTTAAGGTATTTGGACTATGTTTACTTTGTAAACCACAGAATTCAGAAAATTAAAACTGAAAGGATTGTATTTTGAAAACAAATGGAATGAAATGTGGGAAATAAAAATGAAAGATAACATAGGGCCGTATTTGAATGTATTTTACTGGATTCTAAACATCCTTCTGACAAAAAGTCAATGAGAGGGATCAATAAAAACTGCTTCTGCTGGAAGAGAAATGTTATTATAAAGCTGTGAAAATCCTCCACTTGTCTTTTTCTGCTCTTAACGTTTTGTTTTCCTTCCACTAACACACCACCAGGATTTGGTTTACTCTATTAACCTTCCAGCTTCGATTTAATGTGTGCTGCCCCAAACAATCTTAAGCTTTAAAATCCAGTTTCACACCCCTTTGTCTCATGGACACACACAGGTGGGGGAATTATGAGGGATTCCAGCTGAAACAAGGTGGAGAACACTGGGTTTACGTAGAGATTTCATTTTGTTACTGTGTTTGTGTGTGTGGGATGTTAAGTTCATTGATACATTGTTATACCTGCAAATATCAAATAATGGGTTGGCTACTCACACTGAAAGTAAAAGGGGAGTTAAAAGGGACAGGTCACCATTAGAGATCCTCCAGTCAATTGTCCAGAGATGGATTGATCAATTTTCGCTTGATTTGTTATCAGCAGTTCAAATGCTGGAGGTTTTGAATATTATCTCCTATTCATTAAATGCATAAAAGCTAAGAACTCCTATCATTTATGGTCTATAAATATATTGGCTAACAGGACGTACTTTGATGCATTTTTGAGTATAATTAAAATGACATAAAGGTTAGGGACACAGGCTTTGATGCATAGATGGAGATCATGATGTTACCTTACATGTTCTGTTGGATTCAAAACTAACACCTCTAAAAAAACTGGAATCATTTAAAGTCAGAATTCCTAGGCAAGTTCTTAAAGAGGACCGTATCAGCTTGGAAAGCCTTATCTGTGCAACAGCCTTTTCTGAGAGAATAGACAAAGAGCATTCCTCTCACACAGCTATGAAAGGGCGATTGGTTTCCATTTATTAATGTGGCATTTTCTGGTCTGTGCTGTTAATGGGATGTTTCTGTCAGCATGCCAGCTTTTTAGAAACAATTGATTTCTCTGGCACAGCCCCAGAAGTCTGCTGGGTGGAGGTCCTAAACACTGGCGGTGAGAAACACGCTGATTAATAATGCACAGTAAGAAACAAGCTAATGACATGTCACATGTATTGGCAGAAGGTTTCTGAAAACATGCAAAAACATGACATTTCAAAGAAAGAGGCAGCGTCTTAAGCTTTGTTTCTCAAAGAAAGCAAGTTGGATAAGGACACTCAGATCTTTGTCAGTAATGACAAATCATTTGTCTGTGTGTGTCTTTTTAATTCCACTGCAATTAAAGAAATCAAAGAAACAAGTCTATGCTCTCAAGACTTTCCCAGTCCTGACAGATTTTGAAAAGACCAGGTGTTCACAATAACAGGCTGGGTTTGGTTTTACGACTGAAAGGCTGGGGATCATATTCTTAACAAGTGGACCTCCTGAGTGATCACAGACAACAGGATTTATCAGACCAACTAAAGCCAAGTGTGAGCATAAAACTCTCGTGGAAACATTTTGTGAGGGCGATAGTTTGAAGTTGGAAGCGATATACCAGTAGGTGGCGGTAATAGAAGATATTGTCAGTATTCAGAAGGGATATTTTTCTTTGCCACTCCCCCATACAATGAAAGAGAGGCAGTTTAGTGTATGTTAAGTTCAACCCACAAGTAAATATGGTATGGATGTTGTTGACTGCATTCTTAGTTATACTCATTTTGGAAGTGTGGACCATTTATTTGAGGTTGTTTGTGGGTTTTTAAATGACCTAACCTGTGCACCTATGCCCATAATGTTGTGTGGTTACAGAGAAGTCGGCTCGTGGCTGATGCTGTATCCCAGCCTCTGTTTTCATTGGCTGTCAGCAACACTCTCCACAGCTGTTTTTATTAAGGTGGGCTACTGGGATGTTTTTTTTTGTTTGCCACCTACATGTATCCCAGGTGATGGAGCCTTATCCTATTTAAGCAAATAAAACACTAATTATTGGGAAGAAATAAGAAACAATGACACATTTAGAAACTAATGTTTCCTGCTGCTGTTTGGCCCTGCTTGAATAAACTGACTTTAAGTGGAAAAGACACATTTAAACAAACACTAAGATATCAAACAACATTATTTCAAGCACCACTTTGCTGCTTAATAAGTTTGATCTGGTTTTGTGATTAGTTAACATTTTGTCCCAGATTTTGAAGCACTGCTTTCTCACTGGGCATTTTATGTGATCTTGAGTAGTTTTTAATAAACAGCCTTCGAGCTAAACACGTTCCCTCCACTCTCCCCTTCTTTAAAATTCTTGTCCTTTTCTTTAACTTTAGGTGAGAGAGATTGCAGTGATTAATCTCAGCAAATGCTGGTAAGATAAACAGTATCTTCGCATGCATCATTTGTGCTTCCACAAAATAATGAAGGTGCTGGTAGAGTCTGTATACTGGAAAAGATCCTGATTTTCTGATTCTAAGTAAAAGGTAATCTTTAGTTATGTATTGCATAGCATGAATTCTGTATGTCAGAACAGTGTTGACTTGTTTGTATCATGAAATAGGATCATTAAGTTTAATTAACTGGTTATGTGTGGGGCTGCACGGTGACGCAGTTGGTAGCACCGTTGCCGTGCAGCAAGAAGGTGCTGGGTTCGACTCATACCCGGGGGTCTTTCTCCCCGTGCATGCGTGGGTTCTCTCCAGGTTCTCCGGCTTCTTCCCATAGTCCAAAAACATGACTGTTAGGTTAATTTGTCTCTCTAAATTAGGTACGAATGAGTGTATGGATGTTTATTTGTCCTGTGTGTGTCTGTGTTGCCCTGGGATGGACTGGCGACCTGTCCAGGGTGTACCCCACCTCTCACCTGTAGACTGCTGGAGATAGGGACCAGCTCCCCTGCAACCCTGTATGGAAGAAGCAGGTTTAGAAAATGGATGGATGGATGGTTATGTGTGTTTGCTATTTAATGTTAATTTGGTTTTACTAAAACAAAGAAATTAAAATAAATATTAGTCTTTGAACTTTTACAACTTTAATTTCTCTTTAGATATTTATAATAGAAGATGATGTTAAAACAGTCTTAAAAATAAATTTTAGCCTTCATGCTGTAAACAATCATTGACTTTTCCTTTTAGGAGCAGAGGCGACATCATGCTACTGTGAGTAAAAAGGGGAGTTACTGTTTTAACAAAGCTTTACTAAGTTAAAAGAATGAAAATTAACTTTTTAAACTGTTTTGGCATCTTGTCTTAGTGGTTAGCGAGGATAGCTTTACTAAAAAAATAAAGCTACTATTAAAATATTATTATATTATCATTATTTAACTGGTTATGTGTGGGGCTGCATCTGAAGGCTTTAATGTTTGTCAAGCCCACAGATGTGTTATTATGGGCTGCCATTATTTTCTAATAAAACATGCTTCATGACAGACAGGGGTTCTCGTGAGTGTGATTAATAGGTATTAACAAATCAATCTGTTAATACTACAAATGTAAAGTCCCTCAAAGTCCCAGTTTGGTATATTTCAATCAAGAGAAACACATACATTTTGATCAAAAAATTGTAAAGTTTTCTGACAAAAAGCATTCGTAAAAGTTACCAATGAGCCAAACTGACTGTAGATAATGTATTATTTTGTCAATTAACATCATTATTATACAGCAATAGAACCACTGGAAAATGGCCCATGTTGATTTTCAGGATTATTTTAATAAGACTTTGCAGATATTTGAGGAAAAAAAGCTTAAGTTGCTTTGGAGACAATCTGGTGTACAAGTTGTACTGTAATGCCCCTTAGAAGTGCCCTTGTCTGGGAAAACCTCTCCGGTCGGATGGACTCCAATGTGTGGTCGGAGGTCTGCTGATGTAAAGACCACCATTGTTTTCGGGCCTGGTTGAATGCGACAGGCAACTGGATTTGCTTCCTGGCCTATTTTTGTCTGCACCACTGTGATGTCTGCATTTAACTTGACGTTGTTTCCGGTAAGTAATTAAGTTTAGAGGAAGCTTATAGCCCTAATACTATCTTTTGCTGTTGAAAATCGCTGACATAAAGGTTTGGTTCAGTCCGCTTCTGTTTCTACATCACTGTAGCTGAAAAAAATTGTAACGTTCTCAAATAGCAGACTTAAGTAATAGCTGGGAGTCCTTTCTACTGTGTCTTTATGCTGCTTTTTAAAGTTGTCTGGTGGAACAATTAGTTCTGGACTTCGGTTAATGTTCAGCATGTGTTCAGGTTTAAAACAAGAATGTATTAATTTGGTACACGAATGTAGTGACATTTTCAGTTGGAATACATGTACTGTTACACCTCTACTATATACATTTTGATTGTAGTGTCCTTAGTTAAGAAATTAATTTCCCTGATTTGAATGCCATCAGCTCACTGAGTCTAGGGGATTTTTTGTCCAATTTAATCTCCAGAAATCTCCAGAATTATTCTGCTAGGTGCTTGGGCACATGTGAAAAAGGAAAATACGAATGTTTGTCAAGACTGAATGTGAAAAGATGTCTTTAAAGTAGTATCGTGGTTGGTGACACACTCTGCTTCCTGTCCTGCACACTCTGATAAACTTGGTCCGGTAACTACAGTCTTAGATGAAGGTTTTATTTATACTTTCATAACTTCCTAAGTGTAGTCCTACAATCCATCGTCAACATAGGGGATATGAAGGTACAATTTTATCATGCAACTTTTTTGTAGTATTTATTATTATAATATGTAACAGGTTAGGTTTCTTTACATCGTTTAAACCACTTACTTAACATTTAATCCTATGCCCTTAAGGAAAGTTAAAGTGAAAATATATAACATTGTCAGTCATAAAGACGCACTGATCAGGGACTTTGGCACCAATTTCTGATCATGGAATTTGCAAAGCTATGATCTGCTGAAATTGAATTTAGCTGACTCTGATATCTCAGTAAAAGCTACAAATAAAAAAAAAAATACTATTCTTTGCTGCCCTCCGGAAAATTTTAAATTTAACTGTCTTAACAATGAAATGTTAATGACACAGATAGCGTTTTCAAACAGCCCAGAATTACAGAGCTGTCTCTCTCTGCAGCACTGAAAATCTACAAATAAAATCAAATCTTCCAGATTATTGGACAGAGGGGTCTGAAAATAAAACCAAAAAAAAGAAGTAACACATTCCTCCTTCACTCTTTTACAAGACACATTATGACTCATTATTTTCTTTGTACATCTGAAATGTAACTTGGACAAACTCTGGACAAATTCTTCAAAACAAAAGCTTTGATTTGCTGTTATGTGTGAGACGATTAAATGCCTCATTCAGTTATTAGAACTTTACAGGAGCCATAAGGAACCTTTCTGTGATGGATCATTAACTTTATAATAATCATTTATATCAGAAACAGAGGCAGCATTACACAGTGTGTGTGCTAGAGTGAGCAGTTGGTGTTAAACAGCACAGTGTGTAACTGTGACAGTATTGCTTTCAGCACAACTTGATAGCACTAAGGTATGGTGCAGCCACTGATTGGGAATGCAATGGATTTTTAGTTTCTAGCCATCCAATCACAGGTCAAGCATTAAAAACATCTTATTCTAATCATCATTTGATTTCTTAGTGCATCTCTTGCTCTTTACTCTAGTACCTCACAAGACCTCATCACCAGCACTGTCAGAGCCGGAAACTAAGAACAAACTGGCAATATTTAAAAAATAAGAACTTTCGACTCTCTGATGGAGTTATCATGAAGTGAGTAAATAGCACCTATTCATATCTTGCACAGTTTTATTTGGGACCCATTTGGGTTTTGTCATTGTCAGTCCAAACACAGATATAATAAAATAAAATCCTGTTAGTAGTCTTTAGCCCAGCCTTTGTAAATATTTGGATAAAAAAATGCTCAACCAGATATAAGATATATGAAAGATGAAGACATGTAAGTCACTTAAAGAATGGTAATAAATTTAAAGTAACACTAAAGACTTTAAAAATATTTTAAACTAACAATTCCTCCTATTTTTAGTTTTCTAACACAGAGGTTTTACAAATCAGGACTGTCAAAAAAAGTGCTAAACCTTTATTATGTATTTTTTATTTGTCCTGACTAGTGAGAGTTTTGTAGGACAACGTTTGGATCAGTGGAAGACCTTAATTATGTGTATGCTGCACAGTTCAGTGGTACTATATTGGCCTGTGTAAGAATGTGAAATACTGTGTTTGATGTACAAGAGTTTATTGTACACCAAACGGAGTGCTCACACTCTAGATAGAGAGATGGAAGTTTAACTTTCTATGCCAAAGAAAAAGATTGGGTTATATTGTTTTCATATACTATTTTACTCATGTGCCTTCTGCTGTTATTGGGAAAAAGTAAAGGCAAGAACGATATCCTCAAACTCAGTCATCATTCAAAAATATTGTCTTGGGAGCACTTTTATGATTTCATGACAAAGTCCACCTAAAGATTCTAAAGAGTAAATAGAGCTGCTGTTTTATTTCAATTGTTTTATACTTTTTTTGTGTGTGTGTTCTGATCTTTATTCAAACAAAGTGTCCACTTCATAAGAATTTTAGGCTTTTCCAACTTTTCCAAGGAAGTTATATATAGCTTAAAAGCACATTTAGAGATGCGTATTGATGGTTAACAACATGTTAAAATTTTTAAGCCCACAGTGCCCAGAGCCTTCAGCATCTTGGGCCACATCTCATCCTCTCTTGGCACCCTGATGTCAGGAAGCTGTAAAGGTACCTCAGCGACTGCTAAGATGCTGATGTAAGATCAGTACAGACCTCCTTCTATCGTCTGTGACCCCAATCGCCCCACCCCCTCACTCCAACCAAACACAGTTCAGGATGGTCACAAACATGCCTGTCTAATCATACACTTACAAAATTGACCTAAACCTTTTGGCCTAAGGTGTCCTGGTACCAACTACACCTATGGATCACCTTGGATCGAACATAGTGTATTTATGGACATCCAAAGCCTAACATAAAAATTCAAAATACAACTCATATTCAGCTTGGGGCAGCTTTTCCTTCCAATCACACCTCTCCTGGTGACTCCATCTAAACCTACATGGGCACTGACGGGCCTTGGGAGCACAACAAAATCCCCAGATGGCACCCATTCTAGATTACCATGCAAAGTCTCCAAGGAGGTCCAGTAATCTAAAATGCTGTTCAATGCACAGGCACAGATAACAGTCAGAACCCCCTCTCTTACTACTTGAAGCCTCAAAAAGGTGACCCTTCCACACATCGAAGAGACCTCCCAACACCAAGGTGTTCTGGGTTCTTGAGTATCCCCAAACTCCCAGAATGGAAGAAGTGTGATTGGCCACTTTAAATTGAAAAGGCAGAGTCTTATAGTATGTATGGGTGTGGCATGGTGTGAGGCAATGTATGGGCTGCCATTTTGGAAGCTGCTGCTTAGTGTGAAGACTTGAGAAAAAATAAACAGAGTTCTCTCACTTTACTAGAGATGAAGTGATTTCTCCTCTTTTCCACAAAACACCTTTCTGTGTAACATCTGGTTAAGTCTAATTCTATCTAGCTGGTATCTCTTAACCTCATATATCAGCTCTGATTCGTCTCCACAGTGTGGTGACATGTCATGCCCCCAAAAGTCAGATTCTGATACTGGGAGTCATGCCCAACCTTGCCTACTGCCTGGCTCGCATTGTACCCATCCCTACTGTCTCTCCCTGTAGGTGGTGGGCTAATGTATGGCGGGCTTCCTATTTCTTTTTGGTGTGAGGCTCAGGAGACAAAGATCAACTACCAGGTCACTGCCAGCAAGCATTTCCCCAAGCCTGGCTCCTAGAGGGTGCCCTGGTCCCCCTAATCCAGGTGAGGTTTGCCTGGAAGTGGTCACATAGTCTGACCCATCCCCTGAGGCCTAATTACCATGGGAGACCCCACAAGGGGCTGAAAGCTGAGACAACAAAGCCCCAAGGATTATAAGATTTCCCAGTTCAAGGGGGGTGTTTCATCAGAGGGGACAATTAATAGTGGTTAATCCAAACTGAATTTGATTTAAATATAGATGGATATGAACGATTTTGTATAATTTTGTAGTTTTTCTTAGCTTTAGAACTGTGCACACACCGTTTATGAGACTTGAGCCTGCTGATTGTGTGTTTCATTAAGTGTGTTTTGTAAACGGGAGGTTTGCTCAGCGAATCAAAAGGTTCTCTTATGTAAATGCCAGCAGGGTCTTTGTTGATTTAGCACTTCTCAGGGTGTGTGTTATGTGAAGGACACACATAAACTCACAGGCATGCCTGCTTGCATTATTAACCTCTATCTAGAAAAGCAGGGTCGTAGGATGGGTCTAATTTTGCCAGTTAATAGCAGGGTGTCTGCTGTATAGTAGAGGCAGTGTGAGGAAGCATCCCGCAGGGTATCCATACAGGTCTTATCACTCAGAAAGCAGACCCAATGAAAAGCTATTATGTTTTTCTCAATAGTGGGCTCTGTTTTCTCCTGTTTATGCAGTTACCCTGCAGCACATGCCATAACAACCCAAGGCTGCCAATTAAATAGACTGACTGTGTTAGCGATATTTAAGACTCTGCTGTTATATCCATCGGATTTGGAAGCTTGGTACTAGTTGAGTAGTTGGAGTGTTTCTCTGTGTGGATGTCAGGAACCTGGAAGTCTGGGTTTTGGTATTTTTTCCACAAAAAAAATAATTTGTCATCTTTACAGTTAAAACTCGATTCTGGTTTTGTACATTATCCGCTCAGCAAGGTGATTCTTAGCAAAAACAGAAAATGGATACCTTGGCAGTTTTTTTCTTTGGTGTGTCCCGTCTGCATTTGCCAAAACGTGCAACTATACCAAATGACCCCATTCTGAGAGTAAATTATGTTTATATATTTATTTAAACAAAGGTGTTGCTAAAACTCTTAGCAGAGAAATTAGAATTAAGTATTTCACTGTAGTTCACAGTAGCCTATTTTTTTTCGGTGTACAGAACCAGTCAAACTTAATAATCTCCATTTATTAGTCACATATTTAAACTATTTACATCTATTTAATTAATGCAACCTTAAAAACACACAATGCAGTATGTATAGACTATTCATTTTCTTTTACATACAATAGCCAATGGAGTTCCCCTCTCTGTGATGGCCCAGCTTTCAGTGCTGGATAAATGGGCCTGTAACTGCAGCTCCAAGGAAAAGAGTGATTTCTGTTGATATTGCTTGCTGTTTGTCAACTGCTCTTCAGTGTCTGCAGGGCTATCATCATCTTGATTTCCCCTCAGGGACTCAAGCTTCAGCCCAGCCCTGGAGTCTGCGTATCTTTAAGATGGTCGATCCCCATCTCTTTTCCTCCTCTGAGTGGCCTTTCCCCCAATAGGACTCCTGTGAAATGAAGCATTGATTGCCCCTGTGCAGACAGAGCATAATACATAATGATATTGCCCTGCTTCCCACCTTTTTCTTTCAAAGGTTAGACAAACCATCATGGCCAATTTAGGTGACATTAGACCATTAGATTGCCTTAGAAAATAACAGTTTTCCTCGGTCTGTTGAGAAAGTTTTTAGCTGGCCTACAGAAACATATTTTCTAACTCATGAAACTGTTCGGAAACACTTACCCCCTAATAGCCAGTGTTACCCCTCTTAACTGAAATATCACTGACTCTTCTTGTAAGCATCTATGATACTCTGACTTCGGTTTGAGGGAAGTTTGCTCCACTCCCAACAGCTGTGAGATGTTTGAGGAGTTTCATTCATGTCTAGCCTTTTTCAAGACACCCTTACAGCATGTCAGTGAGATCAAGACCTGGGACCTCATGTAAGAAAGAGTGCGCAGCTTTCATACTAAAGGTTTGCGGTAGGGAGAAATTCTGAAACTTGCACTGCAAAAAAAATCAGATGTACGAAACCGTGCGTAGAGATGTCATCCATACGTAGCCTTCAAAAATCCCAATTTCGTGGTGAATTTGGCACAGCTTTACATGGTGCTTGGACCGCCCGGTCAACCAACAACTTTAATGACAATTAGCAACTCAAATCTGATTGAAAATAAAACATTTGTCATCTTGAACCTGTTTAGTTCTACAATGTGTGTATCTAAACCCAACGGCACTGTCTAGCTGCTGGACTGAGCTCATTTATAGCTTCATGCTGATCATGGTAATGACGTGAAAATGCCTCTTGTGTTTTCTATTAGGTAGACTGTCCCCACACACACTATGTGAAGAACTGTAAATCTTTATGTCACATAAAAAATAAAAAATTACCTAGAACCCAGCCATTGCGCAGGGAGGTTTGTTCCCAACACAACTATTATTATTAGATTAATTATAATTGTATTGATAGTATAAAGGAATCATAAGTTGAGGAGGCCATTGTGCCATTGTATTTGTGAGACACATATTCGCATCACCAATAGGTTGCACTTATATAGAATGACAATGGCTTTTATTCATAAAAGCATATTTATATACAGCTGGGAGCCTTATAGCAGTAAGGATGCAGTCCATAGCTCTAATTACATTCAGAAATCAGCTCCTCGCTGCAAATGAGAGCCACGGTTTTAGGGGAACTTTCTATATCTTATCAACATACGGATGAGGCCGACCCATATGGCTGGCATGGCCCGGCTCAGGGATGACTGTTAAATACCCGTCCTGTCAGTCAGCTCCCTCTGAAAAGCTCTGGTTGAAAGCACCACCTCGTAAGTGAGAACTTGAACTGGCACGCGACGCACGGTTCCTCCTGGTTTCCCTCTGTAACACTGAGACCAGCTCCATGCAGAGCTCCAAAATAATTGCCCTGGGAAATATAAACCGGCCAATAAGCCATTCATCATCATGTGCCAGCAGGTCAGTATGATCTCTAAATAAAATGGTCCCTCCGACTTCTTCCATTGGCGATCTCCACCAGCTGTGTCAAAGTTTCCATCGTTCCACAACTTTACGTAGCTATTTATGGACATGTGTGATTTTCTACAGCTTGTCCACCTTACGAATCATTAAACCTGACTTGTTAGAAAATAATCCGAAACAGTTTTCTTTTTTACATGCATTTTATGCTCCTCAACACACAGACCGATGTGCATTTACATCTACTGATTACAAAAACAGACAAAGTTTTACAGTTTACATCCGACTGAGGTTGTTCACATTATTTTCTGAGGGGTGTTACGTTATTGTATGAGGCTAAAGGTGATTCAGTTTCATCGCTCGTGTTTAAACCATAAAAGCCCAAACTCATGCAAAAACATTAGGTTTGATGCTCCTTGCATTAAATAAAGCTGAATGGAGTCATATATCAGTGTATTTAGGAGAGTTTTGGTTCTCTGTAGTTTATTATTGTCGATTGAAAACACTTGCATGGCTACAGCTCATTTTAACGGCAGGTCAAAAATTTGCGTGGATTTCCGCACACTTTTACGCAACGTTTATTTTAGTACATGCCGAGTTGTGCGTTAAACATTGTGCTACAAGGTTTTTGTGCGTATGTAAGCTTCGTACATGAGGCCCCTGGACTTTGAATAGACCCAGACCTTCCCATTTCACCCAGACCTTGGTAGATTTACTGCTATGTTTTGAGTCATTGTCCTGTTGCAGGGTCCAGTTCTGCGTCAGCTTTAATGTTTTTACAGAAAAAAATTTAATCAAGCACCCTCTGATACATGGTAAAATTCATGGTGGTGTCTATGATGGTGAGCTGGTCAGGTCCTGTTGCAACAAAGCATCCCGAAACTCTGACACATCCACCTCAATGCTTCACAAATAGTATAAAGTTCTTTTCCTGAAATGCTTTATTTTGATCATGCCAAACAGGTTCTCTGTTCTAGTGTGCAAATGATTGAATTTTAGACCCATCTGTCCGAAGACCATTATTTCAGAAGTAGTTCCAGTAGGTCCTGTGATGTCATTTTAGGCTTTTTGGAAAATTGTTTTAGCATCTTGTGGTCTGCTCTCAGGCTTAACTCGCTTGGACAGTCAGGCCTGGACATGTTGGCAGGTGTTTTGAATGTCTTCCACTACGAAACTATTTTCTATACAGTAGAATGGCTGTTTAGGCGGGCGACGGGAAAGGAGCCCTTAATATCTGAGGTGCAGGAGCTTTGGAGGCCGACGGTGGCAGAGACGGAGAATAGGGTTCGTCTGGAGATGCAGATGATGATAAAGATAATAACAGAGTCAGGGATGTAGATGGTGATGGCGATGACGGATGCGCCAGGGGAGTCTGCAGTAAAAACAGCAGACATGAGAACTGCAGCTACTGCTAAAGTTACTGCTGTGAGAGTTGTAAAAAACAATTTTCCACTGTTGACCACTGGAGGGCACTGAAAGAGTGGCGAAGGGCAGGGAAGAATCCTGGGTTTGGGTACGCTGAGCAGTAGCCTGTGTAGCCTGAGACGAGCTCGGAAACGCCGGGGGAAGGAGGAAGGCATTGACCAGACCCTTTGGAAGAGGATTGAAGGCATCAGTGTAACCCTCTGGAGAAAAAGTAGAGGACTCCAGATTCTCTGGAATGGGGATGGGAGCGTCTCAATAATGGCGTTGTCTCCAGCGGGAAGAGGAGGAAACAGGAGGCACAGAGATGGGAGGTGGAGAAGACAGCTGTGGTGGAGGTGTGGAGCTGTGCTGACCCTAACAGAGGAATTGTGAGGCACCGAGCACAGGTTCTGGTAGCGAGGTGAGTGGATGATGTCGGCGTCCTCGACGACGGGTTGGTGGTTTACATTTGGGAGAAGGAGAGGGGTAGTATCACCACAGGTTGGTTCAAGGAGAAGGGATCGCCAGCTTAGAGCTCCAGAATGGCGATTGCTGCTCCACCAGATCCTCAGACCAGCGTATACTTTCTCAGTCTCACGCTGGAAATATTCCTGCAATGTGATCATCTCCGCTCCTGCTGCTTGGTCCAAGTGACTGGATCCTTCTGTTATATTACAATGGTGTTTAGCAGGACCAACGTGCAAGCAGGAGTGTGGGAGCTGCAGCCAAGTCGGAAGTTTTTAATAACACAACTGACCTAGAAACTTACATGGAATACAGGACACAGAAGATGGGCAGAGTTGCAGGCATGAACCGGGCAGGCAAACAGTGACATGGAGCAGGTAAACCAAGAGGAGGATCCAGTGATGAGCAATGACAACCAGAGAGTTTAAACACAATGAGGACATGAGACACAGCCGAAACCAATAAAGGGAGAAAAAGCAGAAGGAGAAAACATGGAAAGAGTAGACAGGAAGGAACACAGAGACACTGGAAGAAATCTAAATGTAACACAAGAAGGAACAAATAACCTCATCTACAATAAATGAAATGAAATAAATGGAATTACAGCAACTTAAACAGGAAAGTGCAGAGAAGCAGACAAGGAAACTCAAAAACCTAACACAGGAGAATCACGACAATTTCTGCTTCAGTCAGGGTGGATGTTGTTGCTGGGCTGGGCAGAGCAGGACCAAACTAGTGAATTAGTATAATAGTAAATAAACAACATAAATATTTAGACACTGTGTAGAGAGGCTCAGAGGAAAAAGCTACATCTAGACACTTTCATGCAGAATCATTTGTCTGTCTAGAATTAGGTCCACTCTGTCACTTTGTTAGAACCATTTCTAATTGGAAATCTCCTGCTTCTGCTTATAAATTAATTAGTCATTGAGAGCTATTCGACCTGTTTCTCAGCGTTGTTGCATCATCTGCTGTAGTGCAGTGCATGAAGTGTGCCCAATTCAAATACATTTAAAAAAAGGACTATGTACTTCAACACCAGCAGCTATCAGGATCAAGTGGATGTGTATGTGGTACAGTGGTGCCTGCCAGCCAACGGTTTGGCTAAAAAGTTTACTTCACAGTGGTCTGTGGACTGAGAATACAGCTCCCAAGGACATTCGAAGGAAAACAGACACAGAAGTGCACACATAGTGTATTTGAGTTATTTTAACACAGGCTCTGCATTCCCACAAATTTTCTAAACATGCTCTGGAGAGGTTGGATGTCAGAAAACAAGTGCATCTACCAGAGTCTTACCAGTTTCCTGTGGTATTTATTTACTACTTTACCAGCCTCCAAGTGAAAGTCCATCAGATGAGAGGGTGGGTGAGGCCGAAGCAGTTTTTGTCAGAAGAGTTTGTAGTTACCGGGTGATAGCCTGATCATTGGCTGTATGCGAATATGTATGTTTTTATTGCCTTCTGGCAATAGTAAACATTGCACCTGAAGTATAAAATGTGACTGACCACTCTGTATGTTTTCATGTTGTGCTCCACCTGTGTTCCTTGAATACACAAAAATGTTTTTAAGGATTGTGAAACAAAAATAATGTACTAATATTTAGTTTTTTTCATTTATTTGTACAAATACCATTATCAGCTACAGTCCCCATCATACAAATATACTATAGTTTTCTCTAATTTTAATCTCTAGATGCTTTGTTTTATAGAAAGAAGTCAAGCCTTCCCACATGGGATACAAGGGTACTCTTGCCCCATCCCATGGTCCAAATTCGTCGAGTCATAATAGCGCCTGATCAATGTATGATTTTTAGTTTTGTTGTTTATTGGTCGATGACATCTGAAGTGGCTTGAAATGCCCATTTTTTATTAATCTAGACCAGGTTTAAACAGTCTTTATATTGTCTGGATTTTAGCTGGTTATAATTCCAAAAAAGCTTTGGAAATTCTCCTTTTACCAATGCAGTGAAGGTTGCTTAAATTTAAATTTTAAATAGTTCAGTGTAGCAATCATGTTTTGCCAACAACTTTGAAAGACTATGATTCAGGAACCAATCAGAAACTGGTAAAGAAGGCTTTTGTTTAAAAAAAGTAAGTATGTGATTGAGAAACAGCTCTGAAGCAAAAGGGACTGGGGTTTGTTTCTGCCAGAGAGAAGATAAGTGTTAGTGACTGATCCAAAGAGAACATTTATGATAAATATTGTACAAATGATCTAGGATATGTTGATGAGTTGGAGAGGAACTGCAGATTGCCAGGTAGTTAGAGATCAGAGTAGCGGTGGCAGATGAAAAGCAAAGTATGAGGCAGCTGAAGGACAGGCAGGTCAGTAGGATAGAGCAAACAGACCAGTAGATGATGATTCAAAGGAGATCCAGGTGAGTAACTGACTGGGGAGGAAGACCAGCGAGGATTATTGCAGGAGCACTGGTCAGGTGAGTACACTGAGGTAGGCTGAGGAAGCAATCAGTTGAAGCGCAAAGGAGATGTCGGTAGGTTTAAGCTAAGACACTGGAGAGCTTTGGAATATTTCTTGGAAGTAAACTTGATACATAAAAGATTAATAGCCAAATTGCCAGACTTAATGCATTCCTGATCAAAGCCTGACAGAAAAGGTATGCTTGTTGCAAGTGCTCCAAATTGTCTGATGGGAATGTTGTGCCATTTGGTGAAGATGGATCCACATTCTGGAACATTTCCTGACCTTCAATCTCTAAATGTTTTCAGTGGAACAAGCAGGATGGGCCTTTGGTAGATTGGCGTTGTGAATTGCAGCATTGCCCTGCTGAAAGACCCTGTTATCACCACACAGACAAGAGCCTTCCGTCAAAAAGGACGCAGTCTCAACATCTCTACATAGTAAGGACTACAAGTAAGGACATTTGTGTTTGGTCAATTATTTCTTTGTTGTAGGCATACTTCTGTCGTAAATCTGCTTGTGTCAGGGGTTTTGACAAGCTTGTCTTGACAGCTTCTTGGCAATAAATCCCTTATTACAGGAAAGCCTGTTTGTTTCTCTTTAAATGGTGCCACATTTGTAAGGAAAATGCATTTGTGGGTTAAGTAGCACGTTCAGAGTGTGTGGGTTGCAACCATAAAAAACATTCTTGCCAAATCCTTTCTGCCAGTGTCAAACAGCTTTTGGTGGTGGCAGTGTGATGGTGTGGGTTGGTATCTCCTTCACTGATAAAACATGACTTGTCAGCAGTGCAGGTAATCTTAACATAGAGAACTATCAAAATGAGATTATGCAACCAGGTCCGATGCTGTAGGGATCAGTCTCTATCCACCAATACGGTACTGCTTGCCCCCAGAGAGAAAGGTTTTTTTAGAGACTACCTCCATAATTTGGGAGTAGAGAGGAGGGAATGGCCTCCCTGCAGTTCTTACCTCAACCCCATTGAACAACGCTTGGTCCACTTGGACATGCTTTTTTTGCCAGAGTAATCAAAACAACCATATTGGCCTACTTGCAACAAATGCTGATTGAAAAGTGGGGTGCCATCCTAGAGCAGCAACAGGTACCAGGCTGTTGTGTTTGTGTATTGTTCTTCCACGCACATTTGAGGCTCCCAGTTTGTTAAATTAATAAACTGTTAAACTGCCTATATGTCTTGTTTCTTTAAAGTTTTATCATCCAATCTAAACACTGACGCCAAACAATAGTCAATAGCAGAACAGGCTGTTTGGCATTGGCTTGGCAAGTTTTTTATGCATGCTCAACTCAGCTGCTCAACCCACAAATTTTCCTTACAGATATGGCACAGTTAGAAGGAAAATAAACAGTAAATTTTTTATTGCCAAGAAGGATTGTTACAACAAATAAATAAAAAAACAGGCAAAAATGTCCTTACTTTTTATGCTAGAAGTATACCTATAAGCACCTTTATTTTAAACCCACTGAAATCTGTAGAAAGCTAAAGTGGTTGTTAAACATTTGTCTAATCTTCTCATCCATCTTTCTGCCAGCACGATATCCATTTGGCTTGTGAAGACATTAAATTCCTGAGGGAATTTCTTTGAAGTGTTAAGAAGAATCTTTGCCAAAGACTTTAAACACAATAACTAATGTCCATCATTGTTGTCTCCCTCTGATCTGTGAGACGTAATGTTATGACTGAAATCAGTCCAGCAAAGTACTTAGTAGGGTTCTGTTCTCTGCAGTTCCTGCAACTGAACCTTATTATTCTTTTTTCTGACAGGCGTTGAAGAATGGCAATCTTTTTCAGTAGAAAAGGAGACAGTACAGGGTACAGCACATTGATTCAAATCTAATTCTAGTGTGGGTGTTTGAGCGTAACAACGTGTCTTTTGGTGAAGGTGATTAGACTTTTTTCATGTTTTTCTGTTGTTTTGTTCAGTCTGGTGGCACCTGTCTGTTGTTAAGGGGAAATTAAATTAACGTGTGGATGCGCTGAGAAGACAGCTGGCAGAATCGACCAAGTTGTAGCATGACCTGCATGGCCAGTGACTGCACAGCAAGAAAATCTAAAACCATATTTATTTTACAGTCAGTAAATGCATTATAGCAAATGTGTGAGGTGTTTAGAAGCAAAGTTAGAGGAAGCACAAAAGGATGAGAAGATACTAAAAAGAAAGCTGTATTTTCTGTGGAGGCACGTTTCATTCAATTAAACCGGGACTTTAGCAGATAACAGGAAGGCTGATTGGAGAAAAGCAGGGAGGCTTGATTTGATACTAATGTGCTTTCATCCTCTGTCTGTGTTGGTTAATCGTTGATTTAGATCTGAAGGCAATCAATCTGATACTTAAGGTAATTCTACATAGATATTCTACATGGATTACACACAGTGACTGTCGTTTACAGTTAGTGCTGCTCCTGCTGATCACTATTAGAAGATGTGAGACAGTTTAAAATGTTTAGTTATGTTACCTTTCTCCTGTTTATCTGCAGAGCTGTGTAACAGCAAACATCTCTCTCTGTCACACATGTCACTCTGCCTCTGCTCCTATTATTATTAATGTTTACCACAGAAGGGCTTCTTAAAGGCTCCTACGTAGCAAGAATAAATCAGTGATGGACCTATTAGCTAATTAATTGTTTAAGCTGCTGCAGGAATGGGGGATAGGCTTGCCATTTTTGTCATCCAGGGTCAGACTTGTTTTCATTTTGGTTTTCTTAATGTAACACTTATTTAAAACATTTACATTCAACATTGTCACCCATTCACATTGACATGGTTGATTTTACTGCTTTGGACTACCCACCACCGCTATGATAAAGTTACCTCTAGCTGTTTCGAATATTCGTTAGAATAAAATGTTGGTTACTAGTTAACAAATTAACTCGTTAAGTTAAATCTGAGCTTTTTCTTACAACGCAGCCCAGCACACGCAGTTAGACGACTGTATGATGACATGTAACGCTACCTGCGCCAAAAGAACGTCGACACATGTGGATTTTTTAACTAGCAAACAGCTACGAGCCTTTCATTGGATAATTACTGCCTGGGCGATTATGTTTCAGCTGGCAATAAATTATTTAACCCCAACTGGTACAATAAGTTGCTTCTCATTTCTTAAACAACCATGTCGAAAGACACAGAAGATGTCAGTCTGTTTCAGAAGGGTCAAATCATTGGCATGCATCAAGCAGAGAAAACATCTACGGAGATTGCAGAAACTACCAAACATATTATTAAAAACTGGAATGACAGTGGGGACCCTTCGTCTTCGAGGAAGAAATGTGGCCAGACAAAAATCCTGAACGATCGTGATCGGCGATCCCTTAAACGTTTGATGAAATCAAATCGAAGAAAAACAACAGTAGAACTCCACGCTATGTTTAATAGTGAAAGAAAGAGCATTTCTGTGATCGGTGCATCTATATAAACAATACATCATTTTGGTTTAGGACAGTTAATTGGTCGTATGATTTTTATGGGGTTTGTGAAGTGACCTGAACACTGATTGGTTGCCAGTATTGAACAAAGACTAAAAAAGAAATATTGGGTATTGTAAGTGCCTTTGATGCAAAAACTAATGGAACGCTGGAGTTTGGTTGCTTTTATATATTTTTCTTCACAAATTCATTTAAATAAATATTATTTTTTATCATGTTTGTGATGCTGTACAATAATGGGCAAACCCCTTTTTTAAGATTTAGGAATTTGTAGCATTACCTAATCAGCAACGTACTGTAGAAAACACACCTCATTTAAGACAATTAAGGAATCCTGGTTTATCTCTCTACACATTTCTGTGCAGTTGAAGTTTCTTATTAGGGTCTAATGGCAGCTAGAAAATTACGTTAAACCTGACTGTCAGGAAAGGCAGCGGTGAGAGATCGAGAGATGAGACTGATTTCCATTTAGATCAAAGTGTCACCCGTACACTTTGTCTTCTGTCTGCTAATCCGATGCCTCTGTAAAAGACTGCTTAATAGAATAAGACTTGAAAGGATGTGTCATTTACTACTTTATCTTAGCAATGCACGCACCCGGAGCTAAAAAGCAGACAGGGCTTTTAAACTGCAGACCTTGTATCTGGTTTGTAAGCTTGACAATTATACAATATGTTCTATCAGGATTTGTGGTACCTTTACCCTCTTCTTTGTCCTAAACTTAATCCTCTCATTTTGTTGTCAGACGAGGGCTTGTACATTTGCATGCTGATGAGGCCTGGGAGGGACTGAGACTGAGGGTGGTGCACATGTGTTTGTAGAGGAATTACAACTGGGTGCAAGTGTTGGTAGATTAAAAACCCCACTGAGCAATTAGTTCAGTGCTGAGCAATACTGTTAGACAATCTTCATTAGCTGTCAGGAAATGAGCAAGAACCAAATTGACTGTCAATTATAGACAAAAAAGCACTGAAGTTTGTATAAAAGCTATTACTCCCAATTTATTAAACAGGAAATGTGCAGGCAGATGGTAATGATGTGGTACAAGTGCAGAAGTGTCACAATGTATGAGCCAGAACGCTGGATGATATCTTAACAACCATGGTGAAAACCATAGCCGGAGAAGACCCTTAAACATATGGGGCCTGATTTTCAATGATGCCAAATAGGGAGCGCGAAATAGCTTGTACAAAACTGTTGTGATTATAAATATGAATATATTATTTAATATTTAATATTAATACTTCAATCTTTTTAAAATAATATTTACTTCGGTTAAGGGTTGTCCAGTGAATACCAGCCCAATAAGGCGGTGGCATTAGGACAAAATTGAAAGGGATGAGCCAAGCTCTGGCATTATTGAACAGCAAAACTCACACACACATGCTTATAGCTTGTCATCAGAATCAAATACATATCTTTCAACCGTACAACAAAGACACGTTCGGCTCCTTGAGTGGCTGCGATGCGGGGGGTAGCTCTCGCTACCTGGATGTGCACGCTTGAAGGTGTGCAATGTGGTCCCAGCCTTCTTTTCCAGGCCATGGGGGAAATCCGCTTCGATTAGGGCTGCTTCTGGAGGCCTCAGAAGAAAAGCCAAGTCACGCTTGTCTCATTACACCCTCAATATGAATGAATGCCGGATACTCGAACAGCAAATCATTACTTAACTTCATTGCATGTGATCGTAGTTACTTCTGGATCCAAGTTGAGGAGTCATATCTGCTTGCCAGCAAGGAGACATATGCATGTGCCTCTCCTGTCCGGTTCCCGTGGGGATCCGCATGGAAAGAGATCTGTTTGTTGGAACATGGGGTTTTTATTCAAACAGGGACGTCACGGGAAGTCCGCTGTTACCCCTCCTGTTCCTGGCTGTGCTGGAAGTAGGTTAATGCGATTTATTTTGAAAGTTCCAGAAAAGTTCTTACTGGCCTGTAATGTTGTAACCCATGGCTGGGTCCCAACAGAACAAAAATTAAAAGTGCAACAAGTGGGTGTGTTGCATGCGATTGATAACAGGTGCAAAAGAGGTACAGACCACCCTATTTAAATGAGGAAGTTGCGTTTGCCACTGGCTTGCTGCTACTGCCCCCAGCGAAACAAGAGGAAAAGCAAACAAAAGCTGTGTTGCTCAAAACCTGCAGGAGTTGTTGCGCTGCATCATTATGAATGATCCAGTTGCTGTTTTTTTTTCCTTTTGTTCCATTCTGCTCCTGCTTTTCTGGACTGTTGCAATTTCTTAACCTTCCTCGTCGCTATTCACACCGCTATTCACCCACCTTAGCCAGATTATCTCTCTGCTCTGTTCATTTGCACTGGGCGCCTCTGAATGTGTTATTGTGCTTGCAGAAGGCTTAGTTTGAAGTTGTTCTATGAGCAGATGCTTTATGTTTGTGTTCCGGATGGACCCACAGAGGCAAAGACTACATCCTGCTTCGCCTTTAATCAAAATATTAGATTACAGGCTATTGCACACAGCTGTGTCCAGAGTAGGGCGTGGCCTCTGCCATTGGTGCGCACACTTCCACGTAACTCGCAAAAAATTGGCCAATCAATATTAACATTATAAAAGACAAAAGACATGCTCAATAGAAACACATCTTTTTCCAACTCATAGCTCACACCATAAGCATCACTAAGACCATTTTATAGACATGCATATTTAAAATTCAGTTAATTCAGTTAACCCACATTTTGCTTACTGTGCCACTATCAGTCTTTGTGAGTTTTTGCATCCTGGTCACTGAAATCTATTCTAAATGTCAGCATCAAGTAAGGTAAAACACCATCCAACACCATCCAACTGGCTAAATGTGTATGAATGCACAACATATGTTGTTGCTCTAGTTTTTTTTGGTTTGTTTTGCACATTATAATTCAATGTGTTTAAAAGGCTTTAAAAGGCTGTTCTATAGCACTTAACAACACTCCTTCCTTCTCATTTTTTGGAGATGATTGTATAGACAGAAATCACTCTTATTAAAATAGGCGGCCATATCATGCATGGCATAACAGAGAGTTTGCACCACTGTGTGACACCAGTCACACACTGCCTCTTTGGGGGTGTTTTAAACAGTTATAGCTGTTTGGTTTTTGTTAGCTTTCATTATTCCTGCAATATTCCTGGCTGAAAACTAATTCAGAAAATCAGACACAGAAAATAAGAATCATCATTATTATTATTAATAATATTAGTAGTAACTGTAGTAGTAGTAATAGTAGTGGTTGGGATGCTGAAGGCTAATCAAAGACTAATTTTAGCTACTTTGTTGACACATTTTGTATAACGTGTCAATTTGCAGTAAAAAGCAAAGCTATACCTACAGTAAAGGAAGCTGGGAATTGTTTATGCTTAACAATCAGTGTTAACACTGGTTGGCTTTAGGAATTAATAACGTAATGTTTAATGGCAGAGCCTTTATAAAACGCATGATATACTTTGTTCTTACACAGGGCATTTTACAGCCCCTGGGCCACATCCAACCCATTGCACATCCAGAACTGGCCCCAAGTGGTCAATGAATAATCCAAATTTAAATATGCAGAAACTCCATACACAAACCCAAGTATGCCGCTTTTATTTGGAAAGAAAATGTCTCTTATCTTGAGGTTGACCTCTGTCTTTTCTACATGTGCTGCAATATTAGCTTATAGTAGAACCGAACTACTCTAACTAAATCCATGAGCTTCTAAGTCAGGGCTGATAATATTCCATCGTCACTCCAGACATTAATATTATAGCAAAAAACTGTTTTCCAACATTTGTTGGTTGTTATTTCCAAATTTCATGATTTATACTTTGCATGCCAATAAGATATTGAGTCTGTTTGCTGCTGTTGTCAGGGATTAGAGCTTGAATCAACATTATCACACTAAAGATATAATAATTAATAATTAAATACAAGAACTAGCACAATCATATTTCCTTGTTTTTCCTTGTTTCTAAAAAATAATTAAATTAAGGTAATATAATGTTTTATTAGTCAACATGGTATTCCATTTCATTGTTCAGTTACAATGACGATTGTTCCCTGCAACTTGTGAAAATCATATTTAGATTTTATTGTAAAATATATTCTTCCTTGTGGTTAGAAATTTACTGTACGTAATTTTCCATCAGTCTAGTAACATTCTGTTGGAAATCCTACCATGTTGGCGATATACATGCCTTTGATGACAGCTACCAATACAAACCAATGTTATTGTAAAATGAATTGCATGGAGACATTGTTAACTATATAAATGTGTGGTAAATCTTTTTCTCCTTTTCCTAAATATGTCCTTTAGCAACAGTAATTGATATTGATGTCTGCTACGGGCAGTGCTCCTAAATCAAAGCCAGACCCGGGGTGTGCATTTAGCAGTTCCAAAGCACTGTGAGTAATGTGTGAATTAACCAACTTTGTCAATGATATGTTGTTGCTCCGTGCGGCAGCTGTGGAGCCCTGACAGGCCTGATGGATGAACAGGACTTCATGGGCCCTCATGCAGTTACCAAGGTGCTTTTCATCAATAGTCTATTAGAAACTCTGACCATGCTATGGAAAAATTAGCATTTTATTGTTTTTTGATTTAATACATTCAATGCATAATTACACTCAGTTATGTATTTGCTAAATTATTTGGTTTGGGAAAGATTTGGTTTTGTGGCAAAAATAATTGTGTGAAATGTTTTAACATGCCTGGAGGCTCGATTATATCTAAGAAAGCTTTGGATGTATTACAGTCAGTATTTCCAGTACATTGACACTCTCTCCGTTATAATGCATTTAATGACTATTAATACAGTTTATGTTCCAGTAAAATGTTATGCAACCTACTCTGAATGTCCTAGAGAATTCATCTAAATTCAGCAGATGATAAAATGTGTTTTTCTTTCATCGGCATATTAGAACAACAGTTAGAGTGTTTGTAGTTGCAGTATTTGCCCACCAATCTGTTCTTACGTTAACCGCATCATAAATCACACAAAACACATAATGTGTAGTTTGTACGGTGCCTTTTTGAATTACTCTGAAACAAAAACTATTTCTCCACGCTAATAGGCTGAGGTTAATTGAATGACCTCTTGTCAGCTTTCAGGTGCTAATCTGTTCTAATTGAAGGGATTGTGGTAAATCAGGTAAAACATGAGCCTTGAGGTCTGAATTATACAATCCTTCCTAATGGTTACTGGGCTTACTAAAGAAAATAAGTTCTGCAATTCCTTCTGCACACTAGTGGACCAAAAGAAATGTAAAACGAACATCTTACGTTGTCTGAAAAAGAGTTTTCAACTACAACAAGAACCACATTTAGCAGAAATTAAAAAAAAAGTTTTCTGTTTGACTTTATATATATCTTTACTTTGTTGTGAAGTAATTTTGGCCCACTTTTTCTCACAACATTGCTTCAGTTGAGCGTGGCGCATTCATTTATGCACAGCATTTTAATGAGTTTGGGGTCTGCTCTTGGACTGGGCCACTGCAACACACAGAGTTTGATTTTTTTCAACCATTTTTCAACCATTTTAAAACTGTCACTGGCGGTGAAACAAAATCAAAAAATACAGTTGCAACCACCTAGAAACTGATGGAGTGTATTGCACTGGACAATGAGCCCTTTTCATTTGTTAAAGATATTGGATTCCATAGATTTTTGGACTATGTTGAACTGCTCTACACGGACTCTAGTCTGACATGTTTGTCCAACGTAGCCTTACCGGGTAGCATGCGGCCATTTCTGAGACAATTGAGAAGCTCATTGCATTTAGGTTAGTTTTACCACAGACATTTCAACATCAAATGTTAGCCCTGGCATGCTGGGAACGTGAAAAATCCCAAAGGAGTATTATGCATGTTGTTGTGAGAGATAACGTGCATAACATAACTAAGACAATGACGAATTTAGATGTGTCATGTTTGCAGTGCATGGCAAAAAGTACTGTACTGGAGGCTGCTTGCACTTTGATGGTGTAGAAAGCGGAGCTCATTATGCTATTGCAGTTATCCTGAATGCACAATTTTAACACTGTTATTTAGATAGAGAAATGAAGGAGGGAGCTCACAACCTGCTACTAAATGCCTTCAGTGAAATTGCTACCAGCATCAAAGATGTCTCATGCTGTTCACAAGTCGACTGATTGTCTGTTGAGGCATGGCATCCCACTCTTCTTGAAGGGCGGTTCTCAGGTCATTGAGGTTCTGGGGTACAGGGTTAGGAGCCTCTAGACTTCAACTCATCTCATCCCAAAGGTTTTCTATGGAATTCAGGTCTGGAGAAAGTGCAGGCCACTCCATTAGAGGTACCCGAGTCTCCAGCAGCCATTGCCTAATTATGCGACCGCAACGAGCTGGAGCATTTTTGTTAATGAAGAAGATGAAATTAGGTTTGTGTTGTTCATGCAGGAGCACAATAACTGGATTAATGATGTTATTCAGGTAGTATGGGTTTGTCACTGTACCATTCGCAAAGTGTAGGTCAGTTCTGTATTGACTAGACACACCTGCTCACACTGTAACACCGCCACCACCTGCTGTTTTTACAGGGATATTCATATATGATGCTCTTCTGTTTTTTATAGAGGTACACATGTAACTGGATAAACCTTCCATTGCTCAAGCTCCTAGTCCTTTGGAGTACTGGAAACTCAACCAAGCCCGCTTCCCTGCTCTTGCCCATGTAGCATGCAAGTACCTGAGTGCACCCAGCACTAGTGTTGACGGTGAATGGCTGTTCAGTGCTGTTGGCCGTGTCATAGATGAAAAGAGAAACCACATAGCTTGCGAAAAGGCAGAGATGCTCGTTTTTATCCCAAAAACCTGTCTCTCACACAGGGCTCATAGGCTGGAACTACATAAGTCTTTCAGCCTTGTTCAGTGGACAGACTTTGCTGTCACTGAGTACTTAAGATGTTGCTAATATGCAGTGCATGTGGTTCGGCATTTTCTGTCTGTTTGTAGCAAACAAAATAGTGCAGTGAAAACTGAGCCCAAATGAGAGGGTTATGTTCTGACAAAGGAAAGAAACGGACACATTTCTTTGCACTTTGAGTTTGTACAGAGCAGATTTAACTGAGATTTGACTTTAACCTTTTTTAAACTGTGTGCCATAAGCATATCTGGTTACTAATGCACAGCTACTAATGTACTTTTCACATATTGATTGTGAATAGAGGTTCTGTGCTTAGTCATTTGTGAAAATTGCCAAATTTGCATTGTTTGTAAGTATTATGAGGGAGAACAATCTGATATCCTATAGATGATGCAAGTTGAAGTATTTTATTTTTTTTTACATCTGCATTTGGCAGCAAGGCAATTTGTCAAAGGGTGTGAAGAGTAAACAACAAAAATACATTTATTACTGAAATTATTTTTCATTGCATTGCAGGTACACTTAATTTGTTCTTAAAGTGCAAAATAGTAATGAATTGTGAAGAGTCCTATGAAGTCTGAGATGGTTCTCTTGGCTTATTTCTATGAGCCTTTGGTTAAATTTGCTCCCACATTTTCCTAGTAGCATTGGCAACTTTCTTACAACATTTCTCCAATAAATAATCTCTCTTATTGTTAAATAGCAGTTTTTAAATAGTGTGAAAATGACTAAACGCTTTGCAACAAGATGTGCAGCAGCAGTTGCTTCCCTGAGGTCATTGGTGATGTCTATCCTTCCTGGCATTGTATATTCTAGCTCATAACTGCTGCTTTTGCAGTAGTGGTTTCTCTTGCTGATGATCAGTTAATCATATGCATTTGATTATTGGCTTGCTGCAATTTTGCTATTTTTTTCATTGACCATGTTAACGGTCATGGCAACTAACTTCTTCCCATTCCTGAATGATTGGAAGCAGCTTCTCTGAGACTCGGCAATGTTTCCTGGTTTGCTTCTCAGTTTCTTTGAAAATGGGTTGCCTAGTTAAAGTGGATTGTTGTGGGGTGGGCGCAGGCAGCTGAAGGAACAGGGTTGCCTGTACAAAACAGTATTTGTTTTGCTGAAGTGCCCCTGGGGACTTTCATCAGGAGAGGAGCAAAAAAATGGATGTTTCTTTTACAAGAAGACTTTGTTGTTTGTGTGTTGTGGAGAAGCCAGCAGAGAGAGGCAGACATTAGAGTGGCAGGAAGCAGACAGACAAAGGTGTGCGGACAAGATAGATTGGAAGGAGAGCAGGAGCTGACTGACAAGCACGCATCCAGAGAGAGAAAGGCAGATGAACTAACAGACAGCCTAACAGTCAGAGGACATTTGGGCTCAGGGACTGTTGGTGAAGATGGGCAGCTCCTCCTCACTGTTACCAGCACTGTGACAGAACACAAACATGGCGGAGAAGAGAGGAACATAAGCTGCCTTTTCATCTCAGCCGCAGGCAATCAAAGCAAAAATCAGTTTTTCTCCCAATACTTGTTTTGCATTCTGTGCCCCTTCATCTATACCAGAACAAATATCAACAATAATAAGACCTCCCGCCATCCTCCTCTTTTATTTAGACAAGTGCACAATAAAACAAAAATAAAGCAAGGTAAAGCTCTACAGTCAGTCAATTCATACACCATCTATCAGTCAAACTGCTCACATGACTTAGCAGGTTTCAGTCAGCGACAAAATATGTTTTCTGTGCAATATAAGGACTATTTTATTGCCATTGTTTTCTTCCTTAAGCAAATGGCACTAATGTTTTTTTGTGTATGGATAAAAGGCCTTTATTTGTATTGAAATTCAGCAACTATAAATGGGGTTATGTGTGTGTGCTACAGAACTTCACCAATCAGAGATCTGGGAACAACTACCAATTTTGTGAAGTTCTGAACTGCAGATATCAGATTTAGGCAATTCAAGTTTCTCTTTAAAAACTATAAATAACATTTTTTTCTACGTACTGCTTAAACAACAGTGAAAATCTTGTAAGACAGTAAAGGTATTGGTTGAGGGACAAAGAAGAACAGCATTTGTCATTTAGCCTTTCAAAACAGTCAATTTTGTTGGCAAAATGTAGATTTATTTAAAATACATCAAACATCCAAATTTTGATTAAGAATTTTTTAGATAAAGAAGCTCTGATCTGCTATCACATGTTAGATTTTTTTTCAATTATTAAACAGGTTTATTGTAACTGTAAAGTAGCCTTAAGCAACCTTTGTGTTGTGATGGATTAATAAATAGTTTTAGGAACAAAGGCATCTTCCCCCTATATGTGTGAGAGTTACACGGTTTTCCATGAGACCATCTATGCTAGAATACGATCAGGTTTGTGTAATTTACCTATTTAAGGGCTGCTGCCTAAAAAAAAGTCGATACACCTCTGTAGAAATTATAGTTTCTCTTTCCACGTTTTGAGCTTTTTTGATATCATTTTTTAATACCTTGTAATACTGAAAATACCAGAATCATCACTTTTTCATAAGTAATTTTTACACCTAAGGTTGTTGTGGCGAGCAACACCTGTAAGTGCTTACATATGGTGCGTTCACTGAAAAAAAGATCACCATTTTCCGACCAGCCAGTCACCGAACAGGGCCGGATGTAAAATCATCCACGATTATCGTTTTTTTTGTTTGCACTTAGCCTCCCACACCCTTCTCAGTTACTGATCAAAACAATTTAGAAATTTTTGTGTTGTAAATGTTTTTAATAAAGCATGGCTAACGACCTTAGCTACATGGGTACAATAACAGCTACACGTCTAACATTTTTAAGGATACTTATATGAGAACGATTATTACTGGTTAATTTTTATTGTTCTTTTTTTTTCTAGAAAACCTTTATATACATCCGCATACACGTTTATTTTATTTCTTCTGGAGTTTTATTCCCTTCGTGTGGAATTCATACACTAGTGTATGAATAGCCCTGGACTCCACCGAGGCAACATGCATGCATCATTGCTCACACACTAACACGCAGCATACGATTTTCCTCTACTGGCAGAGCAGCGGGGAGACTCTACGGTGAAGTATTCTGTGCCGAGCAGGTAATTGCAGTATCTGTTTCACCTGAACGTTAGTCGTTTCTGGGAGCTGGGAGTCATGTTGATGTGTGTGTGTGTGTGTGTATATGTGTGAAAGTTCAGCTTGTCTTGAAAAGTTGATGGCAACCCAAGCAGCATGGCGAGTCTGACGGCATCTTCCCTGCTGAGCGTTTTGATTAGAATTTCAGATGTGTCATTCATTGATTTTTTTCACCCAGTGTCTCAGCGTCACCAGCATGCTGTTTTTCCCTCTCCCACCTCCAGCCTCTCATGAGAAAGTTATGTCACTGGGAGGGAAGTGACAACAGAGGGGTGTACAAGTTGTTGGCTGTGAACATATGCAATGAGCTGCAATTAACCCACATATTGTTTTAGTGCATTGATGTCTGATAAGTAACAGATGGTTTTTATTACACTGAACATACTGTGTGCCAGCATGTGTGGTGTTCCATTTCTGGCAGACAGCTTTTCTCTCACCTAGAAGCTGCTGAGGATTCAGGCAGAAAGGAGCCTAATCTATTCTTTTGTGTTACTGTGCCTGAAAAATGGGTCAGTGAAGTTTTAAATTCAGCAGATAACATTTGATTTATAGCATGTGTTAATATGTGATAATCTTGTTTGAGATAAAGCATTTAACCTTGATTATGTATGATCCAAGGAGGACCACTTTTTTCCTCTGTTTATGAAGAATGTCATTTTTAAAGCTCTGCGTCGGTTTAAACAGCTTGGTTTTCCTTCTACTACCACAGTCTTAGCAGCATGGGGCTTATAAATGATTATATTTACTACTTTTCTGCTCATATGCCAGATAAAACCAATACAGTGGAAAATTGGCTTTATGGGATTTATTTCAAGGTGAAACTTTTCAGTAAGACACCAAATAAATGGCACTTTATAAAAGGTGAGCTAAAGGGATAGTTTAGATTTTTTGAAGTGAATGAAGATATTATAAGTTACAGCTCCCTAGTAAAACCTGTAACAGACACATTTTCCATCATAGCGAGGTTGTAAAAAAGTGAAGAAAATCATCAGAGTGGCGGAAGGCGTGGTTTGGTTTAAACAGAAAAACAACAATGGTGTCACTATGCCAAAGTCAACTCGGTTCAGGCTGTCTGACAAATCAATCTGCATCTTTAGCTGCACCTTCTCAGTCTGCTCTAAGTTTGCCAAGAGTGGAAATTATCCTGGTGAGCTCACAATCAGCTGATTCCTTACCAAACATGATGCACTTTAAGTAATGTCAGTACTGAACGTATACAAACTGTTTGCTGCAGTTGTGGTAATTCATTTCAGATGTGGTGTGTCAGTAAATGATTTATGATTGGATTAATAAGTTTTATCATTGATTTGACACCAGTGAGGACACAAGCTTTGTCAAGCACTAATTCAAGGAAATGTTCCTAATTGCATTGTGTAGGTGAGACGAATCAGTTAAGTTTAAGCAGCATTGAAATGAAGTCATTTAAATATAAGTAAATTACCATGCACAGATTCATAACAATCAATTCAATTTCAATTCAATTCAATTCAGTTCAGTTTATTTATATAGCGCCAATTCACAGCACATGTCGTCTCAAGGCACTTTACAAAAGTCAGGTACATACATTCCAATTAATCCTAATAAACAGTGCAGTCAGAGTTAGTTATTTATTCAAATTGGATAAAAAGTTTTTCTGTCTAAGGAAACCCAGCAGATTGCATCCAGTCAGTGACTTGCAGCATTCACTCCTCCTGGATGAGCATGTAGAGACAGTGGACGAACCTGGCGTTGACTTTGCAGCAATCCCTCATACTGAGCATGCATGTAGCGACAGTGCAGAGGAAAAACTCCCTTTTAACAGGAAGAAACCTCCAGCAGAACCAGGCTCAGTGTGAGCGGCCATCTGCCACGACCGACTGGGGGTTAGAGAGAACAGAGCAGAGACACAAAGAGAACAAAGAAGCACTGATCCAGGAGTACTTTCTATGGGAAGGAAAAGGTAAATGTTAATGGATGTAGCTCCTTTAGTCGTTTCACCTAGAAAGAAGGAACAGATAAACTCTGAGCCAGTTTTCAAGGTTAGAGTCTGAATGAGAGCACATATAATTAGTCACAGTAAAAGCTCAGTTAGTAGCCATGTCTAGGAGAGAGAAAGGGTTAAACACTGAAAGACAGGGCCATGTGGATCATCGGTAGAGAGTGAGCATTAAGTTGTGGCCAACAGAAGCTTGGACGATGCCCCCCTCCAGAAAGGTGTCACAGGTAGACACAGAGTCAGGCCAGGTGTAGCTTCTAGGAAGAGAAAAGAGAGAGAACAAAGTTAAAAGCTGAAATAACAGCAAATAATACAAAACTGAAGAGTAGTGTGAGAATGTAGCGAAGAGGGTGAAAGTGGTCATTATGTCCTCCAGCAGCCTAAGCATAACTACAGAGATAGCTCAGGATAACCTAAGCCACTCTAACTATAAGCTTTATCAAAAAGGAAAGTTTTAAGCCTAGCCTTAAAAGTAGACAGTTTGTCCATCTAGAGCCCACTGATGGCCATTGTTATACTAAAAACCACAACGAGTGGGATATCTCTCTCTGTCAGATTGACCATAACCATTGGAAAAGAGAGGGGGTCATACAGGTAGCAGAAATGGAGGGTGTGTTTGCACCTCAACCATAACTGAGCCGGTTTAGGCCAAACCTGACTCCCCCTTACTCCATCCAACAAGGGGAGAAGAAGACAGAGGTAAAATAAAGAAGATAGCTCAGGATAACCTAAGCCACTCTAACTATAAGCTTTATCAAAAAGGAAAGTTTTAAGCCTAGCTTTAAAAGTAGACAGGGTGTCCGCCTCACGGACTAAAACTGGGAGCTGGTTCCACAGGAGAGGAGCCTGATAACTAAAGGATCTGCCTCCCATTCTACTTCTAGAGACTCTAGGAACTACCAGTAAACCTGCAGTCTGAGAACGAAGTGCTCTGTTAGGAACATATGGAACAATCAGATCTCTGATGTATGATGGAGCTAAATCATTAAGGGCTTTATATGTGAGGAGGAGAATTTTAAATTCTATTCTGGATTTAACAGGGAGCCAATGAGGGAAGCTAAAGTAGGGGAAAATATGATCTCTCTTTTTAATTTTCATCAGAACTCTTGCTGCAGCATTTTGAATCAGCTGAAGGCTTTTAACTGCATTTTGTGGACATCCTGATAATAAAGAATTACAATAGTCCAGCCTTGAAGTAACAAATGCATGGACTAGTTTTTCAGCATCAATCCTGGACAGGATATTTCTAATTTTGGCAATGTTCCGGAGATGATAAAAGGAAATCCTAGAAACCTGTTTAATATGGGATTTAAATGACATGTCCTGGTTAAAAATAACACCAAGGTTTTTTACTTTATTATCGGAGGTCAATTTAATGCCATCCAGGTTAGGTGATTGACTAAGCAGTTTCTTTTTTAAAGACTCCGGTCCAAAGACGACAACTTCTGTCTTGTCTGAATTTAGAAGCAAAAAATTTAAAGTCATCCAAGTTTTTATGTCTTCAGGACATGCTTGTAGTCTATCTAACTGGTTGGGCTCATCAGGATTTATGGATAAGTAAAGAGTGTCATCAGCGTTACAGTGAAAAATTTTTCTATGCTGACACCAATCCACAACTATTGGAAAAAACTTGGCCTTTAAATGCTCGTTCACATGCTTTGAACTTTGTATGTCTTTAGGGCTGCCAAGCTTAGTCTGTTAGTTCGGGGATGCAATCTTTAGGCTTTTTATTTGATCAAGATTTGGAAGTCTACAAGGTGATTATACACTGATTATTGATGCAACATGATCCAAACATTGTAAGGTGTGGGGCTGGCTGTGTATCTTCAAGATGGGATCTTGTATCTAAAGAACACACAACGGACCAAATGTGCAGTTTCTCAATGATTTTTGACGGTCCAAAATTGCAATAGAAGTTGAAATGAACTTTGTAATTAGCTTCTCCTTTCCCATGTTAGTGGGGAACTTTGACATTGCTCGCTTCATAGTTCTCTGGTTGACAGGGGCAGGTAAGATCCCTCCTCCAGGTGGAAATGTGGAGCATAGCTAAATCTTGTTTTGTTTCCAAATGTTGAATTTAACTTTAACATAGCCTTCCATAAGGTGTAGCTCTTGTTCAAGTCATTTCTCTTTAGTGAACAGAGTCCTGGATGTATTTGCTGCTCATCCACCTCCTCATGACTCTGTTATGTGGTTTGTCATTAACTTACATGCTTCTGGATTTTGCCTTTGGCCTTCCTCAAAATAAGGTTATCAAATTAGCACTAAGATCATTGTGTTCTGACATCAGGAAATCGATTCTGAATCGTCCATGTGCTCATCACAGTGCTTCTGAAAATAGATTTTAACCCCCATCCGTAATATTGGGATATGCTATTTTTTTTAGTATCCTCTTACACCTCTTGTACTTTCTCTGACCGATTTTAAACCAGTTTACTCTGACTCTTGCTCACTCAGTGAGAACCTTCACACAAACATTTTACAGTTTCTCACATTTTAACTCCTTAGTGTGCAGGAGTGTGTAAAGTCGTACATAATACATCAACACTAAAAAATTCAAGCCCTGACAAATGTACTCGGAGTACGGTTCAGTCATTAGTTGTTCTGCCCTTAATTGAACTTTAATATACATTTTTTCCTTTTACATTTGCTAATGTCTATTGATTTTGAAATAGATTAGATCAGAAAATTTCCTCTTTCCATTATGAATTCCTCACTGGCTCTTCATTGTGTTTAATCAAAATGAGGAAGTTTAACATTATTGCTCTGCCTTGTAGCATTGGCAGTGCTTCTAAGCTCTTATTATCCTTCCAAAATACGATGCACAGCAAGTGATGTCTGTGGTAAATGTGTTGTATGTAACTGGGACAACCTAAGGTCTTGATTCATTTGTAGTGTCTCTAAATAATTTATGTTTGGATTAATAGCTTGCTTCCTTTATTTTGACACCGGTGCTGACACAATCCTGTGATTCTGACAAGCAACATCTCCAGTAATTATGTAGAGAAATGGATCCAATTGGATTGTTGTGTAATAATAGGCGGTTAAGTTTAAGTAGTCTATAAATGAAGTCCTTTGATTGTATGTAAATTACGCTGCCCAGATTGACAATCACAACAGAGCAACTTGGCTGCTCATTGACATGATTTGACTTTTTATCTCTTCTTGGCCCCTGAGCTCAGTCAAAGCAGCTGTTAGTGTTCCCCGCCAGCATCTCACTGCACTGTCCTCAGCATTCAGTTCGCATGTTTTCAAGGACAGTCATGCCTTGTCAACACTTTAGGAAATTTTTGC
This sequence comes from Crenichthys baileyi, assembly GCA_036173005.1. Taxonomy (NCBI): domain Eukaryota; kingdom Metazoa; phylum Chordata; class Actinopteri; order Cyprinodontiformes; family Goodeidae; genus Crenichthys; species Crenichthys baileyi. The sequence continues at coordinate 323,779 of JAHHUM010001790.1, read as the reverse complement.
CTTTTTCTCTACTTTTTCACTTTTGTTCTTTGCCTCTTACAGTTGTTGTTTTCATTTGCTGACAGTTCAAATGAGCTTCTTAGGCTATATTCTAATAATTGGCATCAGTGTGATCATTAAGAGCTCATAATCCCTAATTAGCCATTTCTATTTACAATGTTGCCTTGTTATATTAATACTTTGGGTTCTTAGCGAACAGAGCGCACAGAGATGAGGATGTATGTACAAGTTCAGTGTGTAGTGATTTTCAGTGGTTAATTAGGCTTCTAAGGAGTGGAACACTTTATTGGTTTATTGCTAAGGGAGTTAGTCTTAGCCACTGTTTGAAAATAGCTGCATTTACTGCATTGATAATATGCAGCACTATAAATTGCAATATAGTTTCAAATGCTGACGGAATCCCTGTCTTAGAAAAAAGGCTGCACATAGATTTTCATTTATATTTGGTCCCGCTGGACGATACAACTGCTGCTAAAGGTACCTTTTCCATCTGAGATCTGCTAAGCAAAACACTGTATAAAAATGCCAAAAGTAAATCTGCAATGAAGTGACAAATGATTCACATGGCTAATCTTGTGAACAATCCTTAATATGATAAACTGCATAAATGAATCTGCTGCCCTCATTTAGCCTTTATCTGAAGTTCCCAAACATATTTCTTTGGCTTTGTTTCGAACAAGGCTGTGGTTTGAAATAGGGACATCTTTCAGGGTTTAACTTTGTTGTTAAAGAACCTGTTGATTAAAAGAACATGTTTTAGTCTTTTATTGGTGATTTAGTGCATATTTAAATGCATTGATTGGCTAAGATCAAGGTTCTAAAGACTGTGGTACAAATGCATATCAACTGTTTACAATATTGTGAAGCAAATCAGCAACAACGTCACACCAATAAACCGAAACTCTGCTTAAGATATAACTCCAAAGTAGTGGAGAACATTTTTTTTTCTAACTTCTTCTAACATCGCTTCTATGGTCATGGGTGTAAGCAACACCTAAGCATGCAGATTGCTTCTATAAACCTTTATGAAAGAATGACTTGCTCTCAGGAGCTCAGTGAATTGCAGGATGGACCTGGCTGGGCCCTTTCTGTTTCAAAATGATTGACTACAAAGCAAGGGCCATACAGACAGCAATGAGTCAGTCTGGTTTGGAAGAAGTTGTTTGGCCTGCACCCCAGTCTAATAGAACTGCTTTGGATCATATTAGAGCAAGCCCTGCCATTTCTACCAACATCAGTGTCTGTCCTCACAAATGCACATCTGGAAGAATAAATGTAGTGTATCTTGACAGTATGGAGTACTTAGAACACGTAGTATTAAGGTGGGTGGTTTTGATGACTACTGTGGTAAAATACATAGGGACAGCACATATTTCAACAATATTATTGATCTAATGAAATCTGATACAGATCTCTAAATTTCTTAGTTGTTTCTTTTTTAAAGTACAAATGCCAGTGCCATTTTCTATAAATCACCTACCTTCAGATAAAGTATTTCTCTATGGAGCTGTAACACAGTGCTGTCCCTCCCCCACCTGTTGCTGTGCACCATCGGTTGGCTGGCTGAATGAGGGCTGCAAATATTTTGCATTCCCAAAATCATGGAAACTAAAGAGGCGCCACCCATCACTTTTATTAACATAACAGTGTTTTAAAACTACAGTGACATGTTTAGTAGCTGACTGCTGGCTGGCTATCTGAGCGGACAGGCTCACTAACCAGCTAATATCCTCTAAGTTAAGCTTTTTAACCTATGAAGAAAAGGTATAACATTCTGCTCAAAAGCACTTCCAATTACAATGTGTTCACAGTATGAATAAGTGTTGCTTTTTGCTTTAGAAAAATCAAGTAGGTTATGTTATACATTGATATATTACATATTTGTGTAAATACTATGACGTTATGGTGTTTTTACAGTTTTTTTTATATAAAGGATCATTTAGCTAGCTTATACAAATATTATGTTTAAGTTAGAGGTATTGAGCAGGAAACTGACATATGTCACCTGTTGCAGAGAGGATTTGGGAAGTTTTTCATGAGCACAACCCATATTCTACTGCTCAACCCCCAAATGTATTTTCCTTATAAATGTGCCACTATTTAAGGGAAAATAAACAGGCTTTTCAATAGTCCAAAAATAGTTGGACTATTGAAAGAAAAACAAGAAAAACAAAACTATCCATTTTGTGCTATTTTTATATGCATAATTTACAGATTATACAGCTGAAGAAGCATTTTAGACACATTTGTCATAGTGTGGTAGAAGGAGGACCCAAATGCAGAGTGTAGTAGTGTCAAAACATTTGTAAAGTTCTTTAATAACAAAAATAGAAAAAAAACATGAATGGAAACCAGGCAGAGCAATGGAAATACAGGGAGCAAAAACCTCAGACCATCAGGCAGAACAGTGGACTTGAAGCAGGCAGACAAACAGTAGATTCCAGCAAAAAGCAAATGTAAACCAAACAGCTTATATACAGGGAGAGAGTGAAGAGAAAAGCTGGGCAAGCAGGTGAGGGTAATCAGGTGATTATGAGAAACAGCTGAGGCCAATTGAGAGAGGGCTTAGAGAGAGGAGTACATGAGCAGGAGCAGACAGGAGAAACATAAGGAGGAATTCTAACAAAAATATCTAAGGGTGTATTCACACCTGCCACTTTTGGTCAACTTTGAACGGACCAGAGTTTGTTCGCCCCCTTTTTGAGGTGGTCTCGGTCAGCGCGGTGTGTACACAAACCGGCCCTGATCAACTACAGAAAACATATGTCTCTTTGGACTTAACAAGCCACTGTAGCCGATAGCAAAGGTGTACGTTGTACTGAAATCATACCTGATCAGCTGTATGTTGCTTAGCAACGCTGCTACCAGCATGTTGTGGGACAGGGCTCGCAGAGCACGTCGTCTGCTTTGGCTGACAGCAGGCGTTCGCTGACGCCATTTCAAAATTAGAAATAGAACGTCACGAAACATGTTTTGAATTAGCTGCTCTTGACACTCTGTGAAAGTAACTGTGGAATATGCAGAAAAAAATGCAGCAAGCATTACTTCCATGATAGTTTTCCTCTTTGCTCTATCCTGCCCTAGTCATTTCTGTCCAATGGGAGCAAAGATTGTCACGCACGTGGCTATATTTACAAATAATAGTTCACTTGCAAAAAGTACAATGTGAAAGTGAACCGCACCAAACGAAAAAAGACCTTTGGTCCGGACCAAACAAGCGGACCAAAGGACATCCCTGGTGTCAATACACCCTAACTACAATAAATAAGACTAAAATAACAGCAGCTGAAGAATATGAACAACACAGCGATAACAGATCATTAAAGAAATTTAAACACCTGAGAATCACGACGTTATGTATTGATTTTTTCAGATTTCCATTTAGAATAAAATGTTCATTTAGTACTTCAGTATATGCTTATTAAGGCCATAGCAGTTGTAATTTATTTCTAGATAAAGTATCGCAGGATCATAATATAATATAATACATTTTAACACTGCATTATCATTTCATCTGACACATGGCTGACATGACCTTTTCAGACTAAGACAATAACAGTTTTTTTTCCCTTATACCCAATGTCTTGCTCCTTATTTGTGTGCTGAACAGATTTCATACAATAGCAGACCCCCCCCCCCCCCCAGCAGTGACAAACAGTCATCCTGTTATGACAAAAACAGCTCAGTGACACAAGTCTCCTGTTTCCGTCTCATCCCAGGCTCTGTGAGTTTCCCAAAGACACAAACAGCACTTTTACCTCAAGAGGGGATTTTAATGGCTGCAGAGCACATATCCGTCTCGTCCGACATGTCACCTTCAGATGGGTTTGGAGATGGGGGGGTGGGTCTGTATATGGATGCTTGCTTTTAGTGGGTGTGTGAGGACACAGGCTGCTTGGGTAGATTTTTCATTCCTAAGCTCTTCACCCTTGACTGTCACAACAGGGCATTTTATCTTCTTTTTCATTTATCTTGGATACATTAAGCTGCAAAGAGCAGGGAAGCACAAATAATGCACTTTATACCTCTGGCCGATTTGATGCTTCAACAATGCACCTAGGCTATGTATTGGTGCCATTTATGGCTGACCTGCACACGTTGTTGTATGATATAAGGATATGAGATGAAGGCCCACCAGGTGCAGTGATATCTGTGTTTTAGGGGGCGCCATGCTAAGTTGAGGCAGTAATGTAGTTTAATAGTGAACTGTTATGCCCCTCAAGTAAAGACGTCTTTATCCCAACTGAGCTGTTAAAACGTGATCTATGTGTGCTGTGTGTACATACAATAAAAACATTTTTATTTCAACTTATAGTGGACCCAGCATCCTGATCAGATGAAAGAAGATATTCAGTGAATTCAGTGGTGTGGGAAGGTTCAACAGATGGGACATTGTTTTTTGAAGAGTGAGAATAAATCAAGCTGCCTTTTGTTCAGCTGACAGCTTTATTGTGCTGAATGAATAGCACTCAGGTATCAATGATTAAGATGGACAGGGCAATTCAGAAATGATGTAGTCAGATTAGATAGAAAAAGTATATAAATTTCTCTTGGTTCTACTGTGTAATCTTTTTGCCTTACTGTAATTTGAGCACATGCATAGGGATGTTATCAGATGTCCTGCATTTTATCATTTATGGATGAGTTTTAATTGAGCTTTGGATACCATACCCTAATTACTTTACCTATTAAGTAATCTTTGGTTGTGGTCCATACTAATACTAAGTCAAATACTCAATTCTGTTTTCAATACTGCCGTTTTTGAAGGCAAAGACTTCTTTTTAGTTAAGAGCAAAAAATATGTTTAATTACAATTTAACATTTTAACTTTTTAATTAGGGGCAAACCAATAAATAGGGGACAATTCAGCCCTCCTTTAGATAAATATATAACTTAAAAGTGTCATTTCCCTTTTTGACAATACAGTAGGCAACATAGTACTTAGTATAAGTGTAAATATGTTTTATGGAAGTATGTACCTTTGATTCAGTCGTGTAATTATATTATTTTATTATAATGGCTTATCTTTAGTGTGGCACTATGTACTTCCATTTGATTGTCAAGTTTCTGTTGATACAAATACATTTTACTACTAAGGGACAAATAAAGGATTATTCTATACTAAAATAAATTGTGTTTCAAAACAAACATGGCTCTGGTGCACACCAAACATTTTTACTGTGTAAATAAGGATGTGGTCCATGCAGATGTATTCAGCAGCAGCCCTGTACAACTTTTGTCTTCCTGGTCATTATTGCCTGATATTTTCTTTAGTGATGAACTACAGCAGCAGGGTAGGTAGCTACAGGTTCCTAATTTCCTTTTTTTCTGCTCCTATAGTCAGCTTCAGTCTGGCTGCACCATAACCTGTGTTTTTATTAGCCACATTAGTCTCCAATGCCTTTACAAGTTAACAGAGAAGAAATTGAGGGGGTGGATGGGAGTTTCCCTGGGTTGTTTTGTTGCTTCACTGTTTAGTAGCCATCTGGGCTGTCAGCTGATTAACATTTTCTTGTGTTAATTCATACTACAGTAGAACCGTGCGTTGCATGGTTTGGAACTTCGGAACCTCGGAAGCGCATCATGATTCATCTTTCCTGTCCGTCTCAAAGGGAAAATTCCTCTGAACAGCGCTTTTGTGTTTGCCTCGTCGGCTAAAGATGTTCATTTTTTCAGATGTACTCACCATGTTAGTGATAGGCTGCTCAGCTGAAAATGCTATGCTTTGAAATGGAAACCAAAACCTGAAAGAATGAAAAACAAAACTGAAAAAAATTGATGGAGTGATATTATTCATACTGTTTATAGAGTGAAAACAAGTAATGCAACTCAGAAAGTCCTTGGAAAAAGTGGTAGTATCGAAATGTTAGTTCAGGGAATCTATAGGGAAGCATAAAACAGTAAATGCTTGAGATTGTAAAGAAAAATGCATCCATCAATCTTTGGACGGATATATCTTATTTTGGAAAAGTCTTACATTCCGTTCCTTCTTACTTTTCGTAGAATTTGAATAGAATGTGTCTCAATGATTTCTGTGAACTAAAAATGGTTCCAAGGATTTTGTGCTTTACTCACGTTTTTTAAGACACTGTTATTTTGAACACAACTGTATGCCATTGTATTTGAGACGTGCATTTTCAAACTATGTTGTATCTTTTTACAGATCTGCAGTCAGTTCCTTATTAACAGACAGCTTTAAAACAGCATTAATAAAAGTGCTGGCGGTGCTCTGTTAGATTCCTCACCTGATTGTCCATGTTTTTTGTGCATTTATGGCAGGAAATATTCCCAAACGGCTAACCTGGGCTTCTTGTATATAAGGGCAAAGCGAAACTATGGCAGTGTGCATCACTCTATGCTACATACAGCTGGAGAAAATCTGATATTTCATTTGTTTTCTCTGGTATCTTGCTAAGAGGAGTTTAAACCATGAGACGGGTATGACATTAACCTTTTTAAACCCTCCTGGTACCGATAACCAGTCAATGCCTAATATGTTAGCATTTGTCAGTGTGCATGTTTAATGTCAGTAAAAGCTATAGCTCTATTTGCAGTCGACTATCTTCTCTGTGTTATTAGATTACCAGGCACCATATATGAATGAATCTGTTGAGGTTACCTGTTGATCTCCTCAATGAACAATAAAAACTAATAACAAGCATTTGTTTGATGCTTCTTATGCAATATAACCCGTGTAGTAAATGTTTGATGCTGAACATAAGATGGACCTTGCACATTTTTCTGTTGCATTTCTACCTGGTGTATTAAAGTAACATGTCTCCAAACAGGCTCTCTGTCAGCTCTGTAAGACGTCTTTCTGCTGTTACATATGTTCCTTTTAAGTGTTTTCCAGCTACAGTAATGCAAGTGCCTTGTTCTCAGTTGTTTCAAGTCAGCACAGCTTCACTGGCTGCCACACATTGTTATGTGGTGAGTGTTTGTATTTACCTTGGCAGACAGTTCTCTGCTGCAGGCTGATGGAACCTGACTGTCTGGATTTAAGACAGGACTTTGGCCCTTCCATTTGTTTTCAGCAGGGATTGAGCCCAGATAATGAGGGGATTGCTGCATTAGAAGCTGAATTGGTTGGATTCTAAAAGAAATATTTGTTTTTCATCATAGATATGATTGCACAGTTGAGTTGAGTTGTAGCCTTTACTTAGTCCTTAATATTTTCAAACTAAATTCCAACCATTGTAAGCTCAAAGAGTTAAGAGAATGTTTGGATGTAGATTTTTATGGCTTTGTCTTACTATCAAAATACGTGCATGCTAGGTATCTTAGAATTTCTAAATAGACTTTAGATTGAATCTAGTCATGCATAAATATTTTCCCTGTCTACCTCTATGGTGACCCTGCGACACACTCATAGCCTGGATGAACCTCACTTCTACAGTCTCTGTTGTCAAAGATAGCAAGTATGTGTCATGGAAATAAAGATACTGAATCAATGTGCTCAAACGGGCTTAATGATCTAAAAACCTTTACATTAAGGACACATTGAGCACTTTTTAACGCTAAGAGTTGAAGGAAATTTGGAGGATACCTTTTCAACTAAAGAATGTTTATGGAACTGTCATGACTATTTATAACAGTAATGGAAGTTAGATGAAATTGTGCAATATATCTGTCCCTCATACCAACCAGAGTGATTTAAGATTAGATGTTTGGTGTTACTGAGTTCCAGTCCAATCTTATATTAAAGTTAATAGATCAAAGCACTTTATATGTCTGAAAACCCAGAAGATGTGCAGTGAAATAACACACTACTGTGTATTTAATCAGTATTATATTGTAAATATTATTATTGCGACTGTGCCCCTTTAACACTAGAGCAAAAGATATTTTATCCCAGCTGTTGTTTCTGCAGGACAGCCTTAAACTTGGTTAGACATAATATAATATATATAACATAATATTCTGACAACAAATCTCCTAAAAGACATATAGCACATAAAACACATATTGTTGCTAACAGAATATATGAATTTACAGCTTCAGTCTCTAGTAAGTGTATGCCTTGTTTGTGCTGATGATGTTTTAGTGCAGAACAGTTTTCTGAATGCTAGGCTAATGTTAATAAACTCTTTTAATGATTGATTGACAGGGAAAACACACATTTGTTACATCAGTAAACTAGTAATCTCTGCTGTACTGGGCCTGAATTAAGACAGTGAAAATATACAGATACATCCACAACCTAAATAGACCTACATTCTGCATCCATGTATACGATTTATGATTTTAAAGAAAAGGAAACATAAATATGCATTTTAACATATGCACACACAAATGTTGCACAATCAAATAAGTCAGATGAAAAATGTGCTAAAATATCTAAAAATGGTTAAAAAAACAGCCAGTGGCATAGTTTTCCCAGTATTATAAGAGCTGTTCACAAGACAGAGTTGTGTTTTGATGTGCCAAACCTTGCCAATGTAGTCCCCTGGTTAACAGTTTGGGTGCTGCTGAAACTAAGTCACAGACAGTACACCCAAAAGAGGTGTCAACAGTTGAGCTTAGTCAGGAACTCTGACTTTAGGCAACGTCGGATTAGATCAGATTCACTCCACAGTGGTTTAAGAATGCATATCTTGAGCTATTAAAGATCCCAATCCTGTATTTATGGCTCCTTCCGTCACTCTGTCTTCTACCCGACTCTCTCTTGTCCAGTCACTCCTGGTGTAACGTCACCATGACAACCCGGTATGGTAGGTTAAAAGGGACAAATTGATATTTGCTAAATAATCTTCCATTACTTTCTTGTTGGTGTCACCATAGGTGGCAGAAAATCCAAAATGGTCCCACAAACCAGAATGAGCGGTGTTCCTGGGTATCCCGTCATTCCCAGCCTCCTTTCTCTTTCCTCATGTATCTTTAGCTAACTGGAGCTGCCGGAGTCTGCTAAAATGAACACTATGGTTCTTATTTTTTAATGAAACGTTCCCTTATTAATACGTTTTATAAAAGGTTAATACATAACATTAATGTAGTTTTCTTGTCTGAATTTAGCTATCAACATTAACCTTGAAGTGTTTTACGTATTTTAAATACCTGTTTGAGAGTTCTTGGGTACAAACTACCTTCATCCTTGTGCCTTGGTTTTGACCCACAAACTGCATTAAACTATAAAGCCATCTCAGGTTATTGAAAGTGCACATTTGTTCTGCCGGCCGTTTCATCAAGAGCTTTGTCGGTGTAAACTGTTCCAGTTAAAATGTCTTCTTTTGTATTTGTTTCTGCCTGCTTCAGCGGGTGACCCTTATACTGTTGAGGTTCAAGTGATTTTACAGGCCTGGCAGGATGTAAATTGCACTCTGTTCCAAGACAAACACAGGTAATGAGCCAGATCCAGCGGAAAGCAAAGACACAGTCTGTGTCCCCCATTCCCATCCACAGCCTTTGTGAGTGCACTCAGTGGTTGCTTTAGTGTGTGAATGAGTCCAGATGATTGGGGTGTTCTCCATTTAATCTACCCTTGAGACATCGATCAGTCTATCACAGGGCAGAGGGGAAATTATTACAAATGGAAATGGCTTCTGGCTCCATCTCTGTCTCTCACTCTCTCTTTCTTTTCCTCTCCTTTTTCATCATTGTTCATGTCTGCCTTAGTAAAATCAGCGATTCATTGTTGAGCATTCACATTCACAGAAAGATTTCTCGTTTTTATTCTTTCCCAAAGCTTAGTGTGGTTTTTCCACCATCCATAAATTCATTTAATAGCATCTCTGAGAATATAATGCCTTTTTCTATGTACAAGAAATAGTCTTTGGACTGTACACTATTATTCAAATACTGTGTATCTTAGCTATTCAAAAGGAATTTAAGGCCTATAGAAAACGAAATTGTCTACAGTTTCTCCTGTCTTGTTTTACTAGGGAATTACAATATAAACAGCAAATAGATTTTTTGTTCACATAAAACATTAGTAGTCTAGACCATGCAAACTAAGAATAAATATACAATATCCAGAAAAGGAAAAATATTACTGAGATTAATTTTGAGAAATCAAATAAAGGTGAATGCTTAAATGAAACGGCTCAGTGACCTTTTGTTTCCACTGGCGGTTTTTGGTTCAGCGAGTCTTGGAGCACCCAGTGGGAGTTGAAAGGTGGAAATACATAAAACTTCTCTGGGACAAACATCTCTCTCTGTATGAGGCTTCAACATAAGGAATTCCTTACCTGCAGAACCAAGACTGAACTCTTAACTGGCATCAGTTCAGATTAAAGCTAATACCACTATTTCAAACAGATAACAAATAATATAACTCACCAAGAATTGCCAAATTTCAGGATTATTAGGTAAGTCATAATACGTCCCTAAATTCATAATTGACTAATATTTCATTCTTAGTCAGTTCATGCAATTCTTGAGCCATCTGGAATTTGTGGCAAAGGTTTGAGCCGTTCATCATTTTGATGCCGAACTCCCAAATCCTAAACCTATCCTAAAATTTATCATGTCTTGGCGATCTTAGTCGTGAATGTTGATCATCCTTTCTTTAATAATTTCTTGGTATTATGTCTTACTGATAATTGTATTGTTGGGTATTAATGTGTTTTTATTCTGTTCCATATCTGGATTTTAAACCTTGTACAAAATGTTTTCATGTTTTTATGAAAACGAATAACCATCTAGGGAGCACAAAATTAGCTTAGACTTTATAAACATTTGTCCTCATGCAAACTAACTAATAAACTAAACTAAATGAATAAATGTTTTACATTTTCAGTTTTTCATCTTTCTGCAAACCATTTAGCTCTTTGGGTATTTTCTAATGCCACTTTTTCGTCTAAGGCAGAGAGAGCTCTGTACCCTGGTGCTATTTGGGATAAAATTTAAATTGATTTTCATTTTACTTAATTTTTTTTCCTTCTGTGAAAAGCTAAAAGAAAAATTATTTTTGTTGTTACCCATGATTCCTTGGAGGCATCAGAATCAGAAATATGATGGCGAAGAAAGGCAATTAAAGTCAGTTTGAATGTGGCATGGTTGTTGATGCCAGACCGGCTGCTTTGAGTATTTGAGAAACTGGTGATGTACGGTTGTGACATCATCATCTCCCATCCTACGAACATAGATGCTCCAGCAGTCACACCCATCAATGCTGTGACCAATCACTGCTGTCAACAGTCACATCCAGCCAAATCAGCAGCACACTTCAACCCCTCCAAAAAAAAAACATATGTAAATGTAGATGGCCAAGAGCTCTCAGATGAGATTAGTGAAATGAATGACAGAAACTAGCGTGTTCACATACCTCCTCATACCTGCGTGTTTCAGTCCAGAATGATGCGCATGTATGTAGGCAGACTCTTTCCTGGTGTGGACTTTAGCTCCAACCTCGAGCCACACTTCAACTACTTGACTGAATGCTGTAGTCATCTTCTGCTCCCTACGATGGCTGAGTAGGTTATCTGGCTGCTTCGTTTGGAAGACCTTTGTGGTAAAATCTGGACTGGACTTTTAAGTTTCTTTCATGTTTGCTTTGGACTGGAATGGACCAAATTTTTGATTGAATTTTGTTGGTGGATGAAAACGGGCACCCACTAACTACAGCACATTGAAATTCAACTGCCTTGTTGTTTGACTTGCCGTTTGTGTTGCTTGTGGGGTTTTTTTGGTTTATTGCTGTTGTGACTAGTTTATGTAAATATATGGTTCTGGGTTTTTTAAAGGGCTCATACAATAACTAAGACAAAAATTTTCACACATTGTGCTTTCTGGGACTCCCGTTAAAAAGAGTGTGAACTGCTACAGTACTCGGCTTTTGCACACATCATTGAGGCTTCATGGGTCATCAGAATCATGATCTGGCTTAAATGTATAAAGGGAAAACCTTTATAAAATATAAAACATAATTAAAGTTCTTTTACACTTTTTCCTTTGCTAATACTGTATGTGTTTATTCACAGTTTGTATGCCTTCAGTCAGAATCTCATGCAATGTAAATAGTCATAAACATAAAGAAAATCATTAAATGAGAAAGTGTTTCTAAAACTTTTGACCTGTAGTGTATATAAGGAAAAAAAGAAAGCAGTTAAGCTCTGAACTGAATTAAAACCAATTTAACTCAATAAAAGTTAGTAATTATCCATAGATTATTAATAAGTAAAGCATGAATCTCTATCTGTCTTGTATTAACAGAATTCAAACTCAACAATCCTGGACAATTGGGATTGCTTTATTCAGTATCTCAAAAGCATAAACACAAAAAATTATTTTATTTTACTGGTTTAAATTTCTTTAAACGGTTTTGATGATAGTTTTGCTGTCTCTCATTCCATCTCTGTGGAGACCCTCAAAGCGGAGGTGTTCACTTTCTTTAATAAAATATTTTCACTAAGATTTGGTGGATTGTATGAATGTATTTGAATGCAAGCTCTGTACAACCCTGTGATAATCAGCACGGTTGGCTAGGCTTACATCTCGTTTGCAAAACAATTTTTAAAAATACAGAACTCCGGTGGTGTAATTAAAACGTGTAAAATGTGTGTAAAACATATACTGCAGAAGAGAATAAAGTGGAATATTCAGCCAGTGAGAAATGTTTAGCAACCTTCCACTATGAAGCTCCATCTTTAGATCATGTTCCATTCAAAAAGTCCTGCCTCCCTAGCAGGGATATTTGGGGGTAGATTTCCACTTGGTTAAGGAATACACCTGAGAACATAAACAGGTCCAGCAGAGACTGCACTTTCTAAAAAAGCTGAAACAAATGCCAATTTCTTCCACTAACCTCACAGCTTTCTGAAGAGCTGTGTTTGAGAGGGTGTTTACATACTGTCTCTCAGCATGGTTCTCCGGCTGCAGCATGGCAGACAGGAGGGCCCTGCAGAGGACAGTGAGGGGAGCTAAGGAGGTCATTTCAGTGTCCCTACCCTCTGTTCAAAACGTTGATGAGGAGGCCTGTTCCTGCAGTAGCTCTGGAACAGGCCTCCTCATCAACGTTTTGAACTGGTGCCATCAAGCAGATGGTACAACAAGTTTAATATCCAAACCAGCAGACTGCTAAACAACCTTCTGTAACAAGCTGTTAAAATGCTTTACTGTTGTTAAGATTATGCACTTTATGATATTCCTCTTAGTTTAGGTTCGGTAATTGTCATTGTATTAAAAGTATGCCATTAAATGGCAATAAAGTGATTTGAATTTGACTGCACACCACTTTATTCCTTCTGTTTTGCATACAATCTTTATTGGCAGTGTGATAAAGGGAGGATAAGCTGTTTCTTTATTTCAAATGTTGTTTAATTTTCAAGGCAAGAAAAATGAAAACAAAAACGTTGGCACTAAATGAATTTTGAATCTCACTTTTGACAGCTGTTTTCTTTTTGTTAGGGACAGATCTGCTTTTTGTCCGTGTTGCTGCCTAACTTGTCACATGTCCTTGTCTACTTCTGACATCAGAAAAAGTTTCAATGAACCGTCTATCTCTCTGAGTCCCCCCCAATACATTTGAAATGCATCCAGATTCCATATATTTATATATATATATATTTATATACAGGGGTTGGACAATGAAACTGAAACACCTGTCATTATAGTGTGAGAGGTTTCATGGCCAAATTGGACCAGCCTGGTAGCCAGTCTTCATTGATTACACATTGCACCAGTAAGAGCAGAGTGTGAAGGTTCAATTAGCAGGGTAAGAGCACAGTTTTGATCAAAATATTGAAATGCACACAACATTATGGGTGACATACCAGAGTTCAAAACAGGACCAATTGTTGGTGCACGTCTTGCTGGCGCATCTGTGACCAAGACAGCAAGTCTTTGTGATGTATCAAGAGTCACGGTATCCAGGGTAATGTCAGCATACCACCAAGAAGGACGAACCACATCCAACAGGATTAACTGTGGACGCAAGAGGAAGCTGTCTGAAAGGGATGTTCCGGTGCTAACCCAGATTGCATCCAAAAAACATAAAACCATGGCTGCCCAAATCACGGCAGAATTAAATGTGCACCTCAACTCTCCTGTTTCCACCAGAACTGTCCGTCGGGAGCTCCACAGGGTCAATATACACGGCCGAGCTGCTATAGCAAACCTTTGGTTACTCATGCCAATGCCAAACGTCGGTTTCAATGGTGCAAGGAGCGCAAATCTTAGGCTGTGGACAATGTGAAACATGTATTGTTCTCTGTTGAGTCCACCTTTACTGTTCCCCACATCCAGGAGAGTTACGGTGTGGAGAAGCCCCAAAGAAGCGTACCACCCAGACTGTTGCATGCCCAGAGTGAAGCATGGGGGTGGATCAGGGATGGTTTAGGCTGCCATATCATGGCATTCCCTTGGCCCAATACTTGTGCTAGATGGGCGTGTCACTGCCAAGGACTACCGAACCATTCTTGAGGACCATGTGCATCCAGTGGTTCAAACATTGTATCCTGAAGGCGGTGCTGTGTATCAGGATGACAATGCACCAATACACACAGCAAGACTGGTGAAAGATTGGTTTGATGAACATGAAAGTGAAGTTGAACATCTCCCATGGCCTGCACAGTCACCAGATCTAAATATTATTGAGCCACTTTGGGGTGTTTTGGAGGAGCTGTGCAGGACCACTGTGCAGGACATATACAAGTCCTGCACAGTGGTCAGAGGGATTTTGAGCAATTCTTCTTGCAGGATAGTGGCCAGGTCACTACGTGATACTGGTGGAGGAAAACGTTTCCTGACTCGCTCCTCCGATACAATGTTTGAACCACTGGATGCACATGGTCCTCAAGTGTGTGCATTTCAATATTTTGATCAAAACTGTGCTCTTACCCTGCTAATTGAACCTTCACACTCTGCTCTTACTGGTGCAATGTGCAATCAATGAAGACTGGCTACCAGGCTGGTCCAATTTAGCCATGAAACCTCCCACACTAAAATGACAGGTGTTTCAGTTTCATTGTCAAACCCCTGTATATATATATATATATATATATACAAACAATAGCGTTCGCTTTCACTTTACAAATCAGGAGCACCAAACTAAATGTCTAATGTTTAATGAAGACAAACCTCCTTATATGTGTATTTATATCAGTTGTGGGAAATGTTTTACAGAAATCTAATATCTTATCAGTGTACGCCGTCAGTATTCACTGTAGGTGTTTTTGTCCAGTGACTCCAACTCTTTCACTGTAAAGGCAGTGCATGTAATGAAGAGTGTTCTGTGTTTTTCTACAACAAATTATTGCTTCTTTAATTTTGCACATGTTGATTGACAGAAAATAGAACATGGAAAAATAATTGAACAGTTCAGATGAAATCGAAGGAACAAATTTTTTCTGGCAGCCGTGGCAACCAGAAGATGCTGTGAATTTTCTCTCTTTCTGATCTCATTAGTTCTTTTGAGCATGAAATGTCAAGTGCCTGCAGAGGAACTGAATGCTTCTGAGACTACTGTCAGTCCATCTGTGGCTGTTTTTAGTTCTGCTTTCTCACACTCCTTCTCATAAATGCTCGTAGTCAACTAAACATTTTTTTATCTCCAAACATCAGTAATCCTGCATGAAAAACAAAGGACTTGAAGTGATCAACGTCAGTATTGGTTAAATTCTTCCCTTTTATTTTCTCCCATTTACACTTCCTCTCTTCTATGTCGCTATAACAAAATACTGGTCACTACAACAAAGTTAAATATCCCGTTGTCGTGTTCCCCATTAGCCCCTGTTTACATACACCAAATTTTACTAGCTTTAGAGTTCTTCCCTGTCCTCTCCTCACACCCTGGCCATTTATTTCTCCTTTCCCTGTTTCTCTCCATGTCCCCGTCTCTAACCCACTCATAGAATAATGACTTGTTCGTGTTGCAGGCATCATTTGTTGCACATGATTGCAGCCGAATTCAAATTTACTGCAGCATATGAAACAGTTCCCACTGCTAACAAGTTATATATTAAACCAAAAAAAATCCAAAAAAAGGCTTATGCTGTTTTGGAGTGAGGTTGAATCTCAGAGGAGACTGATAAAACATTTATTTGCTGTGTAAGAATGAGCTAAAGCACAAATCAGCTATGCATTGTGTCTCTAAGCTCCATCAATATCAGTGTATTTTAATGCAATTTTATATGATAGACCAACACAAAGCACAAAGTAGTGCATAATTGTGAAGTAGAAGGAAAATTATACGTGTTTTTCAAAATTCCTTGAGGTAGCAATCTGAACAAACTGAAAAGTGTGGTGTGCAGTAGAGGGTGACACGGGAGTGGATTTTCTCTCCTATCCCATTCCGCTCCCACAGAAAAATGTCTTGTCCCATCCCAATCCCAGGCCAGCATAAAAAAAAAATCCTGTCCCATCCCACTCCTGGTAAACTGGCTCCCACTCCCATCCCGCTCCCATTTAGAACAACTCCCACTCCAGTGCCACTCCCATTTTTGTTTTCTTCAGTTAGTCTTTTGGCAATTTCTTTGAAGGACCAGTTAGGTCCCTGTTTTTAACTGTAGTAAAGGCCACTTAAAGTAAAAAGAATAATAATGAAGAAATAATAAAATATCAAACAAGGAAACAGACCATGCCTATCTTAGCTGAATAAACAAAATGTACATAGTTGTATTTTACTCATTTATTAAGTGATTGTTTCCTTTGAACAATGACATTACCTTTATGTTTCAAATTGCTGAAAAGAAAGAAAAATGCACCTAGCAAGAGAACTGTACTTGGTGAAGAAAAGTGCAAAAAGGCATTACCTTCAAAATTTAGAAACTGTACCTCAATGGTTCACAGCCCTGGTCCTCAGGGACCCCTTCCCTGCAAGTTTTAGATGTGTGTCTGCTCCAACACCTGATTCAAATTCTGACATGACCTCATATACAGACATCAAGAATGGAGGGTCAAACTGGACAAAATTAAAACAATAAAATCATCATTAAATAAATAAATGTTGTGAATGTCCCATAAGTAAAGTAAATGTAACATGAAAGAAATGTAACATTAAATGTGCCATTAAATTAAAGGTACCATTTATTTATTTAATACATCATTAGAAACAATAAATGTACCATTATATCATGAAATGGACTATTATGTAATTAAATGTGCCACTGAATAATTAAGTATAATTTTAAAAACGACATGACGTAATTAGTGGTACACTTAATATTTAATGATGTATTAAAATAAAATGTACATTTAATGATACATTCAATTTTTTTCTATTTCACAACATATTTATTTAATATCTTCCCTTAATGAAGCCTTTCTGCGGAGCCCGTGAGGGGACATGGGGGAATTTTTTTTCTTTTGCGTTCCCACGCAATATTTTTTGCGTTCTCACGCAATAGTCTTTGCGTTACCTCGCAATACTTTATGGGATGGTTTCCAAACCAGATAACTGCAAAAATAGAACAAACACTACACCCGTTCAGGGCTGATTCAATCCAGAATTTGCCTTACAAGTGTGCCTTAATCACTGGAGTACTTGATTATGACTAAACACGTTTTACAAGCAGCATACTGCGTGTTAACACCGCTACATTCAACTCTCCTGAAGTTCGGTAATATTTGCGACTTTCCTGTCAGCTCTATGAGTTTAATAGATAAGTCCTAACTTCTGACTTTACGTTGCAAATCCAATTTTACCACGCCCAGTTCTCCACCTGCGTTTGCTCCCTTCATTCTGAACGCAGGTGGAAAACATCGATCAGAAGCACTGTTGGCTTGTGGGTCGTGTAGTTCGTTTGACTCGCATTATAGTATATGCTTCTTGGAAAAAAAACTACACAATGGCGGCATCGATCCAAGTTCTTTTTTTCTTAAAGTTTATAACAAAGTCTCAGTTTTACATTTCCAAAGACAATTTATCCTAGTTTATTTTCCCCCCTATTGGTTAGCTCCCGCTCCCGTCTGCTCCCGTTCATGTTTTATCCTGTACCGTCCCAATCACGTGATCTTTACTAATACTGTCCCCCATCCCGCGGGATTCCCATGGAAATCCCGTGACCCGTGGGATTCCCGAAAAAATGTCAGCCTCTAGTGTGCAAGGGTATCTGCTGGGTTGTTGTCCTGATGGAAGGTGAACCTCTAGCAGCCTTAAACATATTTTGTTTGGTACTATATGCCATTTACCCTCCGATCAACTTTGACCAGCTTCCCTGTCCATGTTGAAGAAAAGCATCCTTGCACCATGATACTGCCACCACCATGTATCACTGGGGTGATGGTGTTGAAGTTAAAGTGCAATGTTAGCTTTACGTCACACGCAGTGTTTTTATGTAGACCAAAAAAGTTCTCATTTGACCAGAACCCCTTCTTCTTCTTGTTAAGTCCTCTACATGAGTTGGGAAACTACTGTATATAAAAAACAGACACCAGATTCTCCCACTTGAGCTGTGGATCTCTGTAGCTCCTCCAGAGTTACCATTGGCCTCATGGCTGTTTGTCTCATCAAAGCTCTCCTTGCCCAGCCTGTCAGTTTAGATAGACGGTTATTTCTTTGTAGATTTGCTGCTGTACCATTCTCTGTCCAGTTTTAGAGGATAGGGTTACCAGAGCTCCCTGAGATGTTCAAAACAAGGGATTTTGTTTTGTAATCTAACTCTGCTTTAACTTCTCCACGGCTTTTTCCCTGTTGGTTGTGTTCCTTGGTCTTCATGATGCTGTTTGTTCGTTATTGTTCTCTGACAAATCTCTCAGGCCTTCACAGGACAGCTGCATTCATACTGAGATTAAATTACACACACATGGATTCTACTTTACCTATTAGGTCACTTCTGAAGGCAATTCGGATTTTATTTAGGGGAATCAGATTAAAATGAGCTACACTTTTCAGATTTTTGATCCACTAAATAGTTTTGCAAGGGAGTGTATAATTATCTGTGTTTAAGCTGCATCTTTTTTGCATGTCACAACTTATACAAAATGTTCTGTCAGGTGCAGCTTACAGGTGTGGAACCTTTTCTCTGAGTGGTATTTGACAGGTGACACAGAATTCACCAGGACCAGCACCTGCAACATGTCCTGATAAGGCTTTAGTTACACTTCCTGTAAACAGTGGTGAAATCAGCTGGATGCAGTTGCTTTGAGTTCATAGCTTCTATGTGTAGTGAGGGCAAGTTTACCTCCTTCTGACACATTACAGCTCACAGCTTTTCTGTGAAAACTGTCATCTTGTGTTGAGCTGCCACCTAAGAGACACCTGACAGACAGGTGCAGGGGATAGAATGGACTGTCGCCAAGGTCCCAGAGCCTTTGGGCTTTGGTGTCGAGGCATTTTGTTCCCCTGGAGACTATCCTGCCACAAAGATGGGGCAGTGCTGCGGGGTAACCTAAGAAGTATAAAGTGACACTCCCTTAAAATGCCTCAGATTCCACTTCTCCACACAAGCTGAGTCATAACCCACAGGATATTAGTCGTAAAATACTGCATAAACCATATTTCTTGCCAGTGTGCTGTGTGTCAGCCGTGTAGTGCATTTTCCAGCAGTTCCATCCAGGCTGTAAAATCTGTCGTTTCCTTGGCGCCACTCAGCTTGCTTCATCCTGTGCGGGTACTCACATCAGCATTAGCGCTTTGGGGCAGGCAAAGGAAGGACCTGTTACATCACAGACTAAAACAAGTGACAAACAAATTAGCAGGCAGTAAATTAGTACCATGTTGAGCAGGGATATAAGCTCTGGGGACTTTGTAAGCACTGTACTCTTGGAGTTTTGTGATGAAATTATCTGCTTGGACAGATTCTGTATTTCTGTGTTTTAGAGGATAATATGTTCTTTGCACTCTTTATATTTTACAGTTTTACTGATAATCTCATGTTGTTTGTGACGTTAAAGAAAAGCTCAGATTAAGGTTTAATTTCTTTAGGGTTTGTTATAATTACATATCCACTCCTCACAATAGGATCAACTGGCAGAGGCAGCATCCTGAATCAAGTAAACTGTAGTTAAATGCTATACAAATATGTCATACATGTGTCTTTTAGCACAGGTTTAAAACATGATTTAGCAGTAGTTAGTTTTCATCCTTATTTCTGATCCCTTCACAGAACCGTGAGGGGAGAAGGCATCTGTTGGTTTTTAAAGACAAAGGCTTATATTATCAATAAAGAAATAATCAATTTGCTAAGTTGTCTTTATACTGTTCAAGCACACACATCTATAAAAAGCCTGAATATCAGAAAAGGTTAAATATTTCTTGCCTCCTCCCGGTGGGACGTGCCTGGAACACCTCCCGAGGAAGGCGTCCAGGAGGCATCCGGTATAGATGCCCGAGCCACCACAACTGGCTCCTCTCCACCCTTGATGTGGAGGAGCAGCGGCTCTACTCCGAGCCCGTCCCGGATGACCGAGCTCCTCACCCTATCTCTAAGGGAGTGCCCGGCCACCCTACGGAGGAAGCTCATTTTAGCCGCTTGTATCCGGATGTAGAATGTAGACCGACCGGTAAATCGAGAGCTTCACTTTTCGGCTCAGCTCTCTCATAATCACAACGGATTGGCACAGCGCCTCCATTACTGTGGCAGCCGCACCGATCCGTCTGTCGATCTCCCGCTCCATTCTTCCCCGGGATACTTGAACTCCTCCACTTGAGGCAGGGACTCCCCTCCAACCTGAAGAGGACAAGCCACCCTTTTCTGGTCGAAAACCATGGCCTCGGACTTGGAGGAGCTGATCTTCATCCCAGCCGATTCACACTTGCCTGCGACCCGCCCCAGCGCATGCTGTAGGTCTTGGCTAGAGGGGGCCAGCAGGACCACGTCATCTGCAAAAAGAAGAGACGAAATCCACTGGTCCCCAAACCAGACCCTCTCCGGCCCTTGGCTGTGTCAGAAATTATAGAGAATGAAAACCCAAAATTCCGTTGCACAGAAAATTATAATATTACATAGAATCAATAAATAGAACATTTTAAACAAAAATGTCCTTTTTATTGTATTTATTGTTCTAAAAAATATTCTCATTTCTATGCACTCAATACATGGTCTGGACTGCTTTCGCGTGAATAACTGCATCAATGCAGTGGGGCATCAACACGCTAAGGTTGGGGTTCTGCTGAGGTGTAATGGAAGCCCAGGTTGTTTTGATAACGTCCTTCAGAATTTTGGGTTTTCATTCTCTGTAAGCCACAATCATCGAAATTACAAGAAATAAAGGCTTGAACACTCTAACAAAAAATGTTCCTGAGTTTCTAACACTCAGCACATTTTAGCTCACTGAAGAGGCACCAACCAAAGCTTTTACTGTACCTGCAGCTTTCCATTTCTTCTTAAAGGACAATAATGTCATTTAACTACTACTCCTGCCTTACAGAGGCACGGCCTGCCTGCAAAGTACAACATCCACTGTCTGCTCACAAAGAAGCAATGGTTTCAGCATCCGCCTGTGTGTGTCTGTGTTGCCCTGGCAACCTGTCCAGGGTGTACCCTGCCTCCCGTCCACAGACTGCTGGAGATAGGCACCAGTCTCCCTGCGACCCACTATGGCAGAAGCAGAAGAAAATGACTGACTGACTGACTGTTCTGTTTTGTTTCCTGGTGTGTGTTTTTTTGTATATTTTTTTGCATAGAGACACAGTAATCAAGATAGGATAGCACCTTAACTGTGATCAGCTGTCATTGGTGAGCAGCAGGGTCGAATACGAAGAATCAGATATTTTTTCCTATTCAATAAACAAATCAAAACTAAGAATTCCACCATATTTGGTTTATAAAGGCATCAACCAACAGCATGTAGTTTGATGCACGTTTCTAGGATAAATAAAAATCAGATAAAGGTTAGGATCATATGATTCAAAAGCCACTCCCTATATTTATGAACATGAGGCACATGTTTTTCTCTTTGTGTTATTTTCATCATACAAATAAATTAGAATTAGTCACAGTCTGAGTCGGCAGGTGAGACGTCCAAGAAAATTAGAATCACTGTTGGCCAAGAAACTCTGCATCTCAAACATTGCTACAGAAATCATATAGATCTGTAGCAGTCACAGCAATGGATCAGGTGTTCAAACCACACACTTTGCCTTTTCAAATAAATCTATGAGAGCATCTGTCCTCCTCTTTGGTTTATCTGCTAAAGTAAACTGCAGCCCTTCCAGAGCATTTGAGCAGCTTGTACTTTGTCTTATTATGTGTCAGTATTTTCAGTTGCTGCCAACCACCAATGTTGAGTTTAACAGCAGCGCTGCAGTTTTTGTTGGCTTCTGATCCTTTTTTTAGTAGCTAGAGAATATTGTTGAGAGACGAGTTTTAAGTTGCTTCTCATCTGACAAACAGCAGTGATCATTCAGAGACAGAGCCACAGTGTATTTGGGTTGACAGCTAAATTACTTTAGTGCTCTGAAACCCTCGCTGACTGTTTGAAAAGCTTTGAAATGAAGAGTTAATAAAGGTAGATAATAAAGATAAAAAATCTGCTGTCATCTGCGTCTAACAAACCCTGAACACTTGTGTTCATATGATATGTTACTGTGATATTCATTAATGCCAGAAAACTGACTCTTTGAGGACTGAAAGCATTATTACAGGCTGCTTCACTTCATGTCCTGGACACATGATACAAAAAAAACTGTTTTTTAACAGCCTGTTTTTATCTGTTGTAAGGTGGCGAGGCTTAGTAGGTGATTAGAAATGTTGTTGCTAATTGTAATGCAGTGCTGATGCATACCTGAGTGGTAGCTGTTAATGAAGTGAAAACATTTTCATCTAAAATGAAATGTATATATGAGGTCGAAGACGTGTGGAAAGATGCACCAAGAGATTGGCCGGTGACAGCTTATCAGTCATGACCGGTGACTGGCCTGACACGAACTCAACATATAATCTTTACCAACACGATATAGCTACAAGAACAGGTTTTTTTTCTTTCTTTGTTTCTAAAATTTCAGTTTGAGATCAATGAAAATTTAGTAAAAAAAAGTCTCCTTCAGCAGAAATTGTGAAAGAACACAATTTCAGCAGCTTTCTCATTTTCCTAAAACATTTAGATAGTTTTAGAAATGTTCTATAATGCTTAATGCAGGACATTCATTGAAGTCACTTACAAACATAGAATGTAAAGAAATCAGACCAAAGTTGCCCTTATTTAACTCGTCATCAAAAACTGCACAAAACTATTATATTCTCCTTTTTATTGCGGTCTTTAAACAGACATGATGAAGTAGCTTTTACTCATACTGAAAATACATCACTTTAGTTTTATTTCTGTAATGCAGTGAAAAAAACCAATGAAGTCAAGTAGTAGTTATGCTGGAATACTAATTAGTTTGACTTTGTGCAAAGATTTCAGCCAAACGACACTTATAATAAACTCCTTTTCTCTCTTAATAAGATTTAAATGAAAAAGGAATGTCTTCCTGATTTTCTGCATTTTCTTTTTGACTGTGATTAAATCAATGATGAGTGAGAAAGAATTAACCTTTAAAAGGTCTAAAAACAGAAAAGACTAAAAAGCTGTTTGGGTAGTTCTTGGGAATTTCTGCTGCTGGTTGAAAATAATCTTGTTAGACTACAGGAGAGCTTCCCTCTGTTTTTCTTCCTCTGTGGTGAACTAATTAGTTCTCACTGGTCTGAAATGATTGCTGTGCCATTCAACTTGACAGGCACACAGAAAACTGTTTATTTATGCCTTTGGTTCCCCTGTTGCTGTCTGTAGACACTGCGGTGAACGTCGTGGTCATGGTTAATGGTTTTTAACACACTGTATGCAGGCTCATCATTGTTCATCATCACAGCAATATCACTAATAAAGATCAGAAAAATATGATCAATAACTCTATTATGGTGTTTTTATTGTTTTAATTAGTGCACAACCTACGAAAAGTCAAAAAAAAGAAAAAATAAAAGAAAAAAGATACATGTTTTAAGACAAAATTCTAAACTTCTTGAAATGACAGTTTGTATAACTGGTCAAATGTTTAGCATGCATGATATTTTCATTACCATCTCTCATTTCATGATTAGCCACAACCACCGATTCTTTTACTACCAATCATCGTATCATTATTTACCATTGTAGTTCTGGTTGCTTCGCACCTGATGAAGCCATCTGCCATCGTACTGACTGTGTATCAATTTGAAATGCTAGGCTAACAGTAGCAGTTAGACTCTCTCTTTCAATGACTCACTGATAATTCGAATTGTTACATATTTCAGCCCAGTTCCGTTGAGGCCGAAAATCACAGAAAAAGTTGTTCTCTTGCTCAGTAATTTGCTTTTAATGTTTTAGAAATTTTAAAAAGTTTTTAACACCCGAGTTACTTTAGTTGCAAATCAAAAACAGTAGTAGATTTTTCTGTTGTTGTGGGGCTAAATGCCATTATCATGTCATTTACTCCATCCTATGGTTTCTCGGAGAGCCCTTGTTTCCCAAATTGGAATTACTACTTCAGCTGCATGACTGTCTACAAATGTGGCTTTGAGTGGTGTTTAGCACTCTGGTAGTGTTTGGTATTTAATAAGCCTGGACTGGAAGAAAAGCCTAGATTAATAAGAGGGCAATACAAAGCAACAGAGAATACCTTAATTCCATAACAACCAAGATGGCGCCGACGATGGCAGCCTCGGAGCTTCGCTCTCTCCTTGTTTTTGTATTTTGTGTGTTTATATGTTTTTCGAGCCACAGTACTGTGGTCTCGGGCCACAATTCGGTGGTCTCATTCAGTAGAGAGGAACTTTTCAACATCAGAGAGTCCTCTCTTGGGATTTTTTCACCATCTTTCATCCATCCGAGGTTCACTGAGCTTCTGGCAAGCGGAGCGGCGGCACTCTACGGGATGCTGCGCCGGAGGTGTCAGAGGGGAAAGCGAGCTGGCACCCTGGTAAAGCTCCGCAAAAGAGGACTTCGCACACCACTGCCTTCAATACATCTGGCAAATGTCCGCTCTCTAAGCAACAAGATGGACGAGCTACTTCTTCTCACCGGTAAAAACACGGACCTCCGCAGATCAGCGGTTCTCTGCTTCAACGAGACATGGCTGAGTGACAACATCCCGGACCGCGCACTGCTGTTGCCGGACTTCCAGCTGTTCAGAGCGGATCGCAGCGCGGAGCTATCAGGGAAGAAGCGAGAAGGCGGAATCTGCTTTTATATAAACGAAGGTTGGTGCAGAGACATAAAAGTGCTGGGGAAACATGTAGTCCGGATCTGGAGTCATTTTCCATAATCTGTAAACCATTTTACTCACCGAGAGAGTTTTCCTCGTTCATAATAATCGGCTCATATTTTCCTCCGCATGGCTGCACTTCTGCCGTGGAAAAACATCTTGCTGAGCTGATTACAGACGTGGAGAAAAAACACCCCGACTCTTTCATCGTAATACTGGGAGATTTTAACGGCGCAGATCTCTCTAATGAGCTCCCAAAATACAGACAGCATATTAAGTGTCCCACCAGAGACAAAAACACACTGGACCACTGTTACACAGCTTTTAAGGACTCATATCATGCTGTTACCAGGGCTGCTCTGGGACTTTCGGATCATTGCCTTATCCACCTCATCCCAACTTACAGACAGAAACTAAGAGCTTCCAAACCCGTGGTTCACACTGTTAAAAAGTGGACTGAGGAATCGAAGCAGACGCTACAGGCCTGCTTTGAATACACAGACTGGACTGTTTTTGAAACCTCAGCCACTGATTTAAACGAACTAACTGATGTGGTGACATCATACATCAGTTTCTGTGAGAACATGTGTGTGCAGACCAAGACCTTCTGCACCTTTGGGAACAACAACCCATGGTTTACTCCACACCTCAGGAATCTGCGCAAGGACAAGGAAGAAGCTCACAGCAGTGGAGATTGGGCGCGGTACAGGTAGGCCAGGAACAGACTTACAAAGGAGATCAAAGCAGCCAAGAGAAGCTACAGTGAGAAGCTGAAAAACAGCCTTTTTACTGGTGACACTTCGGCTGTATGGACTGGTCTGAGAAACCTGACTGCCTACAGAAGCCCCACCACCCTTCCCGAACAAAGTCCTCGCCTGGCCAACCGTCTGAATGGCTTCTACTGCAGACATGACAGGAAGCCATTCATACCTCAAACCAACTCCTCCACATCCCATTCAGGAACAAGTTCGATCAGTAAAGCAACCAACCCCCTACCTTCAGATCCTCTGCCTGCACTAAAGATCTCTGAGGAAGATGTAAATAGGCTCTTTCAGCGCATGAAAACAAAGAAAGCTGGAGGACCTGATAACGTCTCCCCATCATGCCTGAAAGCCTGTGTACATCAACTCGCTCCAATCTTCACCCGGATCTTCAACAAGTCACTGGAGAAGTGTGAGGTCCCCTCCTGCGTCAAACGATCCACCATCATCCCAGTGCCCAAGAAACCCACCATCCTAGGATTAAATGACTACAGGCCTGTAGCCCTGACGTCTGTGGTCATGAAATCCTTTGAGCGGCTGGTGTTGAAGCACCTGAAAGACGTCACAGGCCCTCTACTGGACGCCCTGCAGTTTGCTTACCGAGCAAACAGGTCGGCAGATGATGTTGTTAACTTGGGTCTACACTTCATCCTGCAACACCTCGACCGCCCAGGGACCTACGCCAGGATCCTGTTTGTAGACTTCAGCACGGCCTTCAACACCATCATACCAGACATCCTCCACCAGAAGCTCACCCAGCTCAACGTCCCAGCCTCCACCTGTCAGTGGATCAACAGCTTCCTGACGGACCAACAGCAGCAGGTGAGACTGGGGAGCATCTTCTCCCGAACCAGATCAATAAGTACTGGTGCCCCCCAGGGGTGTGTTCTATCCCCACTCCTCTTCTCCCTGTACACAAATGACTGCACCTCAGCGGACTCGTCCGTGAAATTCCTTAAGTTTGCAGATGACACCACTGTCATTGGACTGATCCAGGACGGTGATGAGTCTGCATACAGACAGGAGGTGAATCGCCTGATACACTGGTGTGGTCAGAACTACCTGGAACTAAACCCACTCAAGACTGTGGAGATGGTAGTGGACTTTCGGAAAACACCACCTCCATACACCCCCCTCACCATACTCAACAACACCGTGTCGGCTGTGGATCACTTCAGGTTCTTAGGAACCACCATCTCTGAGGACCTGAGATGGTCTTCACACATAGACACTGTTCGAAAGAAGGCCCAGCAGAGACTGTACTTCCTGAGGCAACTCAAGAAGTACAACCTTCCACAGGAGCTGCTGGTCATCTTCTACACTGCCATCATTCAGTCTGTCCTGTCTTCATCCATCGTAGTGTGGTTTGGTTCATCCACAAAACAGGACAGGTCCAGACTGCAACGAATAATCAGGACTGCAGAGAGAATCATCAGGGGCTGACCTTCCCCCCATCCAGGACTTATACAGGTCAAAAGGGGCAGGAAAAGAGCTGCTAAAATCTCTGCAGACCCCACACACCCTGCACATAAACTGTTTAGAGTTCTGCCTTCAGGCCGACGCTACAGAGCGCTGTTCACTAAAACCAGCCGCCACAGAGACAGTTTCTTCCCCCAGGCTGTTTCTCTGTTTTAACATTCAAAAAAATACAAAAAAACAGCATACAGATGTTGCAAATGCCCTTTTTTATTTATATATGTGTATATTTTGCATTGTAAAATATGTATATTCTGTAGTGCAAAAACAAAAAACAAAAGAGCAAAGTGTACCGGAGTCAAATTCCTTGTTTGTATGTACAAACTTTGCAATAAAGCTGATTCGGATTCTGATTCTGATGTGTTTGATATTTCTTAATAAACCATAAGATTTATCAGTTCCATTGTTCATTGTACGTTACTGATACCAGTGGTAACAAACTGACTAATTCCTCTTCGAACGAAGATACCTGGCTGGTAAATATGCAAAATATGGAAAAATAACTCATTGCTCTATCAGCTTTTGTTAATTCATTTGTGTATATATGTACATTTAAAAAGATATTCTTTATTTCCACTGTTTTATATATATACACCAAAAAAATAGAGATCCTCACTGAGAATAAAGTGTTACAGAATCAAATTCCTTGTTTGTCTGTAAAAAACTTGGCAATAAAGCTGATTCTGATTTGGATTCTGATTCTGATTCTGTTTAATGCAAAGCTGTAACAGTGCCAGCTGATACCTTTGTGAAAGGTTTTCAGTCTCTTCCTACTGAGTGTGAGCCAGTTATAGAGCAATCATCAAATAAACAAGAAGGTGTAGAATTTCTGTTTAAAATCCTTTAGAAATGAAGACTGGATAATGTACTTGCGAAAAAATGTTCCTGAATTTCTAACATTCAGCACATCCTAGCTTACTGAAGAGGCACCAACCAAAGCTTTTACTGTACCTGCAGCTTTCCATTTCTTTTTAAAGGACAATAAATGTCATTTAACTACTACTCCTGCTTTGCAGAGGCACAGCCTGCCTGCAAAGTACAACATCCACTGTCTGCTCACGAAGAAGCAATGGAGAAGAAGCAACTGTCTCCATACAAAACTCATCATCTCTCAGACATTTGATTCATAAACAGAGCAGGTTGTTTAAACAGGTGTGAAGAATCTAAAAGAATAATGACTAAGTCCCACAAATATGGGACTTAGTCATGGATGTTTCTGTTGTTACTGTCAAGATGGATGCACAGAAAGCACTGAAACTTTAAACTCAAAGCACAAGATAAAAGATCTGTTATCCCCTTACAAGAACAGCTCTAAATTTAGCTCAAACAAATTAAACCTGAATCCTTAATATTCATAATTCATCACAAACAATTGGGAGCTAATTTTACAGTCTTAATGTGAACAAGTTCATGTTCTATTATTAGAACCTATGTTGGTAGATGATGTCATGTGTTAATTAGTATATCATGCTTTTTTCTTCCCTCTGCAAGGTCCAAAAACTGTGATATCATTCAAATATGTTTCTGTGTTTATCAGAATGCCGACAAAGTTGGACTGATGAAGAAAAGGGAAACAATTTTGATGTTTTTTTGGGGGCATGGCTTTTGTTAACAAAACCTCTACTTCACTGATTAATCATTTATATATTAGAACATTTAGGACAATGAATAATTGTTGAATATTGCACAGATTCATTCTTACTACGGCCTACCTTTTTCTGCCGCCTCCCATAAAAACAGTTAAGCCACACAAGGTTTCTTTTACATACCTGCATGAAAAATTGGTTATTAATATATTTCTTTACTTTACTACCAGAGTTGTTAATTTACCTGTATTTTTATAAATTTCTTAAAAACTTGACATTATGAATAATCGTTTTCTTTTCTATCTCTTACAAAAAATATAATTTTGAGTCACTTGTGTAAAGAAATAGTTCACCTGCCTAAATGTTTTGACTTGTTGTTGTGTTAGAAAGTAAAGAAGAATTAAATCAGGTTGCAATTTGTTCCTGGCGAAGGTTAGCGTAGAAATGGAGGATAATGAGCTGTGGTAATGAAGCTCTCAGTGATCAGACTGCCGTGAATCATGGGTATACATTGGTCTCTGCTCTATCACAGTAGCTTACCATACCATTCCACACAAATGTTTATACAGCCTATTTAAAATTAGAAAAGTTGACAAAGTGCTATAGAAATAGATTCATAAAATAAAATGATAAGAGCGATAAACTCTGACATAAAACATGCTCCAAAAAAGTTAAATGTTGCTGTCTGCTAATAAGGAGAAGGCAGTTTGGGGGCTATAGCTGTTCTTTAGTATTGGATGGTGCCGGTCCATTGAGGAGCTTAAAAATAAGCACTGAGATGCTACAATCCATCAGCTTCATATAGGGGCAGTTCAAGGAGACTAGGCCAGTAGAGGAGAACTGGTGTCAATACAGGAGCCAGTAAGGAGACAAGTGGCAGTGTTTTGGACAAGTTGAAGGCGATATATTGAAGCCCAGCTGGTGAGCTATGTACTAGGCATTACAATAATTAAGATATGTTCAGTTTAAAATGGTTGCTGTATTTGATATCAAAATTTGGAACAGTAATACCAAAGCGTTGGAAGGAGCCTACACAGTAAATATGGCTGTGGTAAATCAACACTAATGGAGTTAAATTTGGACCTGTTTCTGAGTGTATATGGTCCCTCTCAGAACTGGTGTTAAATTTACTCTAAATTAAGTACAGATATAACAGTACTAACTCACTGTAAATAGTATAAGTTACAATTTATGTCTTAATATTTTCTCTACTGCATTGATAAATTAACAAAAGAACATTTGAATATAAATATAGTGCATCTCACAAAAGTGAGTAAACCCCTCTAATGTTTGTAAATATTTTATTTTATCTTTTCATGAGACAACACTGTAGATATGACACTTTGTTACAATGTAAAGTACTTGTGTACTAGCTTAAAGGTGTAAATTTGCTGTCCCTATAAAATAACTCAAAACACAAACAATAATGTCTAAACTGGTGAAAACAAAAGTCAGCTCAGGAAATCGTCATAAAACACCTCAAGCCTTTTTTCCAACTGAGAACAATGGGTTTTGTTTAGAATAAATACCAACACTAGGGTTTACATATATGGACTCTTTGAGTAAGTGCTTTGCTTTGCTTTAAACATGTCTACAAATGTTGAATGTTGCAAGATAAAATTTAGGGTTTCCAAAACGAGAACATAAGGAAATGTATCAGTTACAATAACCTGGTCAACAGTGTCTGTAGTTTTGGTTTGGTTCAACTGTTTCCTGTTTTTGTTCAAAATGTTTGTTAGGTTTAGCTCCAGAGTTAGTGGTCTGAATAGAGTTTCAAAATACTGAAATGACTGTCAAGGTTAATGAAGAACTGGTGCATTGCATTCTTATTCAGTCCAACAGCTAGTAGATATGGCTGATTACTGCTGGTGATGGCAGCAATATGCTCTTAAATGTTGATTCCTGTCTAAGAAAAACACTCCAACAATTGAAACCATATTTTAAAATTAAAATCCTTTAGAACTTGACAAAGAAATTAAATAAGAACTGTTTTGAAGACTTCAAGATGCCTTTCTGCTTGGGATGCCGAGATTTTTTCTGGTCTCTTTCAACCTTGATCAGAAAGAGGGATCAGATGCCGCAGCAGTAAAATTGATGAAAGGTCACTATCCCAACCTATGACAAGATTAACATCAATTTTAGTTGTACAACAATATCCCTGCAGTTAAATTTCAAATATCCAAACCATGAAAAGGTAGTTCAATAAAATAATGTACAAAAGCCATGTATATATGTATCTCATGTATCTACCTCACCATCAGAATCCACTTTACTTCCATCCTGTGGACGCTCAGCTGACAATGATAGTTCATCTAACACACTGACTGAAAGATGTTTATGACATCTATGATGTTTATAACAGCTGCTATGAAACCGACAACCCATCTTCAACATAATAAACTTTTCCTTATTACTGCTTCATTTTCTGTTACATACCAAGCCTTTAATCTCTTTGAAACATGGAAAGTCTGACAGTATGTTGCCTGAGAGCTGGGGATCAAGCACAATGTTACGGTGGTAGAGAAACGTCAGTTTCATTTTCTTTTTGATAGTCTCTTCATCAGCTGAATGCTTCACAGGCGAGATTCCTCATTACTCAAGACCATCTCTGAGTGGGGTTCTCTTCCTACAGATGGCCCTCCAGATTTCTGTTCAAGAAAGGGTCCTTCGGATAAAATAAAATGCATGCATGAGTAGTTAAACATAATTTTTAGAGTTCATGTCACGTGGCTCTATTCTTTGGCTTCCTAAAATTATGTTCTCTCCCTTTGCACACAAATTCAGTGGGCTGCATCACCAGGTTACCTTCAGATGACAACCATTTTTTATTTGGCAGACCATCTCTAGAATGTTGTGATCCTCCGGGCTAGGTATCCAGTGCCAATTTCCCCATAAAAATGCTCCTTTGAATAGGAAGAGACACTTCAAGATTAGGCCGTTACAGGTTATAAAATGAACAATACGTTGCATTTATAAGCTCCAAACCTCCAAACGTGTGTAACTCACATAGCCATTCTTAGACTGGGGATCACTCAGTGGCTAACAATTTCTCTGACATACGTTCATTTTACCATTATTCTGCCATGGTGGTGATGTGCTAAAAGGCTAGATTATGCATTTAACTCTACTTTAACAGTTACATTTATTTTTTTTGTTGCAACCTATCCATTTCTCCATCGTGTCAGCTGCTAGGATGTTTACCATTTTTCTTCTGGTTGACTTGGTTCTATGTATTAATTTAATAAACATTTTCCACCAGGTTCACTTACTCTGATTTCACCAAGTTAAAAGCATAATGCAAAACTATGTTAAAAACTACTAATTATTTTAAAGTTGAAGGGTTCTTAATCAACTTTTTACCTGTTTAGCTTCTTCATCAAGCCTCCGGCGTATTCTGGGTGGACCTTCTAAAATGATGCCTGTATCTTGTAAATCTCCAGAATCTTCAGATGATGGCATTGATTGCACAGGTAACAACTGGGTTATTTGTTAATGAATTAGAAGGTGGAGGACAGGTTGTTGTGTTCAGTTATCCAATATAGTTTTGACTACAAAAAAAGAGCAAACTCTGATAGTCATTGCACTTCGACTCCGTTGATTTAACCCTGGTGATTTCACTGTGTAGGTCCTGTACAGTGACATTAGTGGCAACACTGCATCAAAAAATAATGACTTTGGTTTACATGCAAAAGAAAATTTAAAATTAATAGGAAGCAATCCCAACTATTTATTCATGTACTCCCACAGTATGATCTAAACTTTTAAAGCCGTGCTTACTGTCCCTTCACCGTGTTCCTGGTGAGAAATGGTCCACTGTAATTTGGAATGCTTTGAAACCAGGCTAGAGTGTCACGAGAATACTGACAATAGCTAGAAAATACAGCAGTTGTACAAGTGCAACTTGCAATAGAACATCTGAGATCATTGGAGTTGGGACTTGGGTTTAATTTAAAGGAACTGTGACTCAAACACCCCTGAAGTCTACCACCAGACTCCTTCTGAGTCATCCTGAATCTCCTCATCTGATCACTGTGTCAGTAGAGTGTCAGCAGCTACAGTGCAGCCTCTCCTATACTCTGAGGAGCCTCTTGCATATAAATGTACTGTATCTGAAGACAGATGGGAGACTTCAGAGTGGAGTGTTTTATAGTGTTTTGAGCTGTAGCGAAGAAGTAAACTAGGTTCTGAGAAATAGCTCAATTTTAATCAGTTGTTCTTGGTTGCATATGTGCATGGAAACCTTGGCAATTACATCAACTTCACAACAGCAAAGCAACAGCTCTGTATTCGAAAAACTTCATATACAAGCCGTACTCATCCTTGTATGAGAACATCAGAGAAGTGTAATTTTCCTCACGCAAACCTCCTCCTCCATTGTGGAGATGAAGAGTTTTTACTGGGTTTCTTATTACCTGTGGAGGGGCTTGTCTGCGCTCTCATGTTACACTGTAAGCTTTAATGTCTATTGGCTATAAATAGTGCACATATCTGCTCGCTGGTGGGCTGCAGCCTTCAGTCTTTAGTCTTTATAAAAGCAGGAAATAGAGTTATGCTTGTACAGCAGCTGCATCCTTCATTCATTTAACAGAATGGTAACTGAAATCAGGTAATCTGTTCTGCACTTATGGGAGAACTAAATACCTTTCTGTTTCAGCAAAAGCAAGGACTATTATTTGTGCTTTGTTTACATTAATATCAATATCCAGTTCTTTTTAAGTTTTATGTCTAATTGTTAAGTTTTAATATAAACTTATATTTATACTTCTTTTCTGTTTTTTTTTTTTTTTTATCTGCATAGTCCTAAAAATATGGTGAATAAGTGAGATGATCTTGATAATTAGCTGGTGATATTGATGACAAGTGGAAATGCTTAAACGTAAGGGTGTCAGGGTTTGGACATTTTTGGACTTTGTTGTGGTCTTGTGTTTTCGACTTCTCATTTAGTTTGGGTTTTGTCTAGTTCCATTAGTGGTTGCTTTCCTATTACTTGTTATGGTTTTCTTATGATTGTGATTATTATTTTATTTGTTGTTATTCTAGTTCCCTTGTCTTCCTTGTATTCTCTAGTTTAGTTTCTATAGTTCTAGTTCTCCCTCCTGTTAGGTCAGCTTTAGTTATTGTTTACATCTTGGTTTGTATTTAAGTCCTCACATCCTCTGCTTCATTTCCCTGTTTGGTTCATTCAGTGTTTGTTTAGGTTTGTTTACTTTTGTAGTCAGGGTTTCCTTATGGTTGCTATTTTGTTTAGTCCTTAGGTTGTTGTTCTTCTGTTTCCTCCGGTTTCTCTGTTTCCTTTAGTTCTTGGTTATTCTAGATTTCTTATGCTCTTGGTTATTTTATCTTGGTCTATAGTTTTGCGTAGGTCTGTGTCTCTTTATTGTTTATTACTCCCTTCGCCCATGTTTTAGTCTATGCATTAGCTTCACCTGTTCCTTCAGCCTCCCTGCCTCCTTGTCACACCTGTTCCTAGTTCCTTTGATTACCTGCCCTTTGTTACCCTCTATATATTAGTTAGTCTAGTTTCTTATTTCTTTGCTGCTTTGTCATTTGTCTCTTCGTCTCCCTTGGTGTTACCTTCGCTAGGTCTAGCTACTTTGTTTAGTACTTTGTTCCGACCTGGACGCCTAGATGTATTTGTCGCATCCTGCTTACCTGCTTAGAGTTTTGGCTAAGTCTGGATTGAAATAAATCATCGTTCTGCTCGCCATGCCGTCTCCTTGCCTGCATCTTCACTTTGGTCCGCAGCAAAAACCTCCACATCTGACAAATGGTTCTGATCCAATATCTTTATTTAAATATCTGCCAATACCAATAGTTTTCAATCTAGAATGAATTTGCTTAAAATGTTGATGTAGTGTTTGTTCTGTTGTTGAAAACAAATATGAAAAACAACAAAAAACAGCACAGGCAATCTCAACTACACGTCCGCAAATTAAACTGATGCTTACATAAAAAGCCCCAGAAGATCCATTCATGACTATATTAACGTGCCACTGAGCTGCTAAATCTGTGCACAGAAAGGCTAACGAGGGAGTGGGAAGATAGAGCAACAGACTTTGGTACAAAACTATTAACTAAGTAGTTGAATACAAGCTACCACTGAGCAAATTACCTAATGTCAATGCTGAGACCACATAGACGAAACTAGTTAGTCGATGTTTAGATCAAAACCATTTTACTCAAAATACATAACCTAATTTCTTCTTTTTTTTCACTTGATATTGTGGTAATAATATCTATGTGTAGAAAAAGTCTGTATTTTTGATTACTTGAGAGTGAGTAATAAAGGTAATGTTGGAAATATTTGACAAGATACTGTATGTATTTGTATTGTATTAATGCGACAAAGAACACCTATATTTACATAAACTGTTATGAAACATTTGAGCGGCAGGCTGTGCACTGATAACAAGATGCTCTCTCAATATCAACAGACAACATTCAGTTTGTTTTAATAAAAGAAAAATGTAAATTATTCAGCCCAAATCATAATTTTATACCAAAACTACTTCACGGTCATACAGCAGCAGTATCTCATGGCACAGAGATGATGCAGAGCTAGAAGAACATCTCTAAAGCAGATGAGGAACAACATTTAATATATGTATATATTAAAACTAATTAATAGCAATGCAGGAGCAATAAAAGCATGGTCTGACCTTGTTTATTATTTGAGAAAAGTGAGCTATGCTGACAAGTAGCTCATCTAGTAAAGATGCTGTGTTAGTAATTGAAAGGTCTTGAACTTAAACCATTTTACTCCTTTATGCTTATGGGTCCCAGCTAAAAGAACTCTACATTTTAACTTCTAATAAACAAATCTAAAACCCATTTATGACACTGAAAAAGCTTTCACTTTAAATCAAATATATACCAACTTTAGCCCAGACGTCTATGGAGCATTTATCTACTCTAATCTAATCCAATCCAACTTTATTTATAAAGGCCTTTAAACAGCCAGCACAGTTAAGTAAAAAAAAAACATCACGATAAAACATCCAATACACAAGTAAACAGCCCTATGTTAAAACAATATAAAACAGCATAAATATTAACTACAAACAACTAACATAAAAATTACTTTAAATCAACATCTCACATGGTGTCGAATGCTAGGGG
This sequence comes from Crenichthys baileyi, assembly GCA_036173005.1. NCBI lineage: Eukaryota > Metazoa > Chordata > Actinopteri > Cyprinodontiformes > Goodeidae > Crenichthys > Crenichthys baileyi. Next base: position 287,798 of record JAHHUM010001790.1, on the reverse strand, counting down.
AAAAATATGTGTTTTTAGAAAAGATCTAAAAACAACCAGAGAAGATGTCTGTCTAATTTCCAAGGGAAGAGCATTCCACAGTTTGGGAGCTGCTACAGCAAAGGTAGGTGTATAAGGCTACAAAAGTTCAGAGCCATAGGATGTGACAAGGCCTTGGAGGGCTTTAAAAGCAAATAAAAGAATTTTAATAAAATGTGCTCAAACCTCTGAGTGCCACTTAAAAGATGAGCTGTAGTATTTTGCACCCTCTGGAGACAAAGCACTGACCCCTACAAAGCGCATTACAGTAAACCAACTGAGTGGTACCAAATGCGTGGATTGCTGTCTCAAAGTGCAGCTTGGAGAGAATTGGCTTTACTTTAGCTAGGTGCCTCAGCTGGAAAAAGCTTGATTTAACAACTAACTTAATCTGACTGTAGAATTTAGGTTCTACTTTAACCCCCAGATCTGTGACAACCGGCTTATTATACTGGGCCAAGAAATCTAAAATCACCTGGAGCATCTTACTGGGGTTACCAAACATTATCACTTTCTTTTTTTTAATTCTAAAACATAATTCTAAGTGTCATCCAAGCTTTAATGTAATCAGGACAATAAAGTAGTGGCTGCACAGAGAATGTGCTTTTTTTAAAGGGATGTAGCTCTGATAGTCATCTGCATAAAAGTGAAATGCAATGAAAGTGAAAGACAAAATGTTTGCTCCACCAGGTAACACCTGAACCACTTCAGTGCTATGTCCTTGATGCCCCCCACTGCTCCAAATGAGAGAGTAACATGGTGTGATGCACTGTATCAAACGCAGTTGTCAAATCTAAAGCACAAGAACAACGCAGTCGCTACAATCAGTGGTTAAGAATATGTCATTAAAGGCTTTTTAAAGGGCTGATTCGGTGCTGAGCAAAGATCTAAAACCAGAATGGAAAATCTCTAAAACATTTAGTTTTTCCTGAAAAGCCATTAGTTGGTTATGTACTGTTTTTTAAGGACTTTGGAAAGATGGAGATAGTTTGGAGATAGGCCCGTACTTAGCAAGAACTGTAGGATTAAGGGCTGTTTTTTTAATAAGAGGTTTTATAACTGCATGTTTGAAATCCCTAGGATTTCAAACATGCAGGATATCAAATAATACAGCGTCACAAATTTCATGAAGTTAAAACTGTGCAGACAGTGAGATAAAACAAGCTCAAGTGTATGTCCATAGTCATTTAGACCTTATTTTGGTATACTTTCAACTAAAAAAGTGCTCACTAGGCTGACAATTCTTTTGCTTTATCAGGGTGTAAATGTTGGTAAAATGGTCTGAAATTTTTGTCACATCCAGCGATGAAATCCCTCCTTTGCTCCATTAGCATCGCTGCCTGTAACAGCAGTGTCTCTGTGTAACTCATAAATTGTAAGTCTTTCAACAAGTCCCTGACATTTCCAACTCTGTTATGCTTCATGGCAGATGGAGGCTAAAAAAAATGATAAAATAAAGCAAATTTTGTCTATTCTAGTTAGCTTTTCTTTTGTCCGCTTAAGCTTATTGTTGTTCCTCTCGAGAGCTCTGAACTTTGCTCCTTAGGTATTATTGCTTTAACAATATCTTCCGCCACGATCACAACACACAAGTGTTTGTGTTTCTAAATTCATAAACATGATTTTTTTTACCTTTTCAACAGAGACATATCTCAGAAGAAGTAAATGCTGAGCAGCAGAGTGCTCACTGCAGCAGCAGACCTCTGTAACAGGCTCTGCCCCTTTTTTAAACTTAAAGTAATTAGTTTCATATCCATTGTATTTATAATTTATGAAATTGCTGTCTATATGTCAATTAAGTGTGCAACATTTTTTTTTTTTTGGCTGACAGCCTAAACATCCAGTGTACAATTAGTCCAAATATGTCCTGCAGCAACACAGGACCATGGCATTTAAAATGAGTGGATGGATTGAGAGGTTCACTCGGATATGCGATCTAAGAATGACATCAGTATCGGATCTGATACCAATTTCGGATCAGATTGGGCCCATTTTTAATGAGTTTAATGAACCAACCTGAAATGAGAGATAAAAAGAAGTAGATTGCTAAAGTTATTTTAACTTCATAAATCATTCTGATCATTTCAACACTCTGAATCATCTAAGAGCATATTGGTATTCACTGCGCTTGGGCCAAACCTGTTCAGATACTAACAAAGAACTGAGTAAGTGCTGGTGCAATTTAATGATCTCCCTTTTTGTACTCAGTTGCTTAGCAACATGGATCAGTTTGTCTGAAGCCTTGGTGTCCCGAATGAAACTTTGCATCATTGGTCTGAGGACTTGTGTAATAATAAGTGGGGACACAAAGATGTGTGGAGTCAAACCACCTGGTGTGTTCTCAACAGCACCCCCCTCATAATGAAAGGAAAAGGTTACAAGGAAATTTGATTAGCTTAGGCTTGATGGATGTTACAGTCGCAGGACAAGAGCCAGCTGTGTGATTCAGCTGGATGTGTGTGGAATCTCCCCAATAGTTGAACTACCATAACTAATAGTTAATTAAACTGTTTGCTGGGACTTTGTCTGTAAATTTCAGTTTCAGTATCTGGCAGCATTCTGCTTTTTCCAACATGAAAAGCACTCAGGACAGGAAGACCTAAGCATTACCAGCTATTCTCTTCCTCTCTGAGTCAATTTTTTTGCTGTAAATCATTGTGTCAGTGGGAAACAGAAAGAAATAAAAGGAAATGGGAGCTCTTACTACTAAGATACAGGTTGAATGAAATAAAGAATTTCTGTTCACTTCACTCTAAATCTCAAGAGAGGGCTGTTTTGTTTTCCTTCAATAGTCGTTGTTCAGTGTGCATGCAACTCATTTTTAGAACAATAACAGCGCATGGTTTTGGTAAACATGTTAGAAAGCGGATATAAGGATTTTATTTTTTATCTTATCTATATAAAAGGAGGGAGACTCTCTGAATGGAGATGCTCAGATAAACATTTTGTGGCTGATTCTCAGTCCCTAGTTTTTATAAAGCTTTGATCTGCTAATTCTGATTTTAGCCGATTTTGATTTCTCTTTAGGAAATTTACCACATGAAGATACAGAAACGACATTCTTAGTATTATTTTACTGTCAAAAGTGGTCAATAATTAGTTTATGGGTTAATGCTATGAGCAGAGATGACACCAAATTGTGTTAGAGAAAAAAATCTGGGTTGTAATATTATTTTTAAATAAAACATTTACAGAGATGATATTTTAAAATGTCTTCATCTTATATTAGCAATTAAAGTTGTTAGCTCGAGTAGTAGTACTAAAGATCAGTTTGTATTCTGTAGAGAGTATAGAATCTCATTGAGAGATTTCCAAATAGATCCAGCATGCTGGTGGCAGACAGAGGTTAAGGGATAAAGTTGAGCAATTAGTCGGCAGCTGGAATTAAATTGATGGAAATATAGTTTCCTTTTAAAAAGCTTCTTACATCTTTGTAACTCATCTTGAATTACTTTTTAAAAACTTCACAGGCTTTGAAAAATAGCTAACTTTGCATCTTCTTCCCACAGTAACATCTTCCAAACTGAAGAGTGTCAGCACGACCTGTCATCTTTAACATGTGATGAATTGACTGATTGGAAAAAGATCAGATTTCTTAATTTGTAACTGGTCGGTAAACGGTCAGGGCCCAATTAAGTTACAAAGATGTATGTATGTATATATATACATATATAAAAGCATTGTTAAGGTACAGCAGCAGGATGATAAATCTGAATGCTCACTTGTGAAATGTCAAAGCTGACGTTAAAATAGCGAGAAGAGAAATCACAAACTGGAACTGGCTACTTTAAACATGATGAGACTCAGTCAATAAAATACAAAGAACCATAGTTACATATTGTTGCTTTGCAACAGATGGTTACTTGATGTTTTTAATGATTAGTTTTTTATTATATGGATGCCGCTTCTGTGTAATACCAGTAACATTTCTCATTATTCCAAAGGTTTGATTTTTTTGGAACACAAAGTGAGCCGTCATCTAAGGTTGGTTGAACAAAGGGACGATTTAACAGAATGTTAATCTGTAAAAGTCCTGCCTATTTAAGCAGTCACCTTATTTGTCATCACATCTGTCAGTAATTATGTGTAATTATTTTGACCATTAAGGGCAGCTTCAAAGGCCATCTTACAATGCAACTGGGCCTGGGATTGTTTTCTACACTTTAGTTAGCATGCATATTTATTCAGGCCAACATAGTAAGGTCATCATAAAAGGAAATTAACCCTTTAGTTTGAAGATCTAGGAAACTTTATATGACTTCCTAATATAAGAAATGAAAACAGCGTTAGAAGCTGTGTTGGTTTTCATGTTTGCGCAGCCAGTGAAGGGCCACTCTTGTCTGCTTTGCTTACTCAGTGATTAACATGAAAAAAGCCAGGCTGACAGTCTGTGTCTGATCCTCATCTTTATTTCATCAGGGTAAATGTTGTGGCTTTTCATTGCCCATACTGAATATGTTTGTTTTTCATTAAGTCCTGTGCTCTGCAGGAGGAACTGCAGACATGCTATTCTGTTGTTTTTTGGTTTTTTTTACAAACATATGCTGTGTCATAAACGCAAACATAGAGAGGCACATTGCTTCACTTTGGTGTTGTGAATACAGAGTAAATTAAAACTTTGTCACTCTGGCCATGCCTTGTTTTCACTACCTTGTTACGGCCACATTATTGCTTTCTTTGATACCCAAAGTGTTGCCAGTGTCACTTCATTTTATTTGAACATGTCGGTTGTGTTTTTCTCAGTCGCCCCAATTACTTCAGTCAGCCTTAATCATGTGTGCACTCAGAAAGAAAACTGCTACCAAACACAACAGATGTTTGTAGACAGGATAACTCGTGGTGTTCGAGTGCTGTCAGTGCAACAGCCAAGAAGACAATACAAATGCTTCAGACCATCAGATACAACTGTACAATTAAGCATTTATGAAGCAGAAATTATGTTATCACTGTTTGATTTGGATTTGTTAAACAAATCACTACACAAGTATAAATGTTTGACGACTCTGCAGTGTTTTTACACTCTAAGCAGATTTGTAAGTATTCCTTAAAGGGACAGTTTTAATGGCATATTTAATACGTAGACACTGTAAAATCTTTCTCGGATGGATGGATGGATGGATGGATGGATGGATGGATGGATGGATGGATGGATGGATGGATGGGTGGTTGAGTGGATGAGTGGATGGATGGGTGTGTGAGTGGATGAATAGATGTATTGGGTGGGTGAGTAGATGAATAGGTGGGTGAGTGGATGGATGGGTGGGTGGGTGGATGGATGGATTGTTTAACTGCAGAAATATTTTCAAAATGTTACTTACTGTGGATGTAATGTAAAGAGTCCTCAACAGTGAAAACCCAGCTCTATTCTAAGTCCAAACATGCTAATTCCCTGCAAAAACTGCAGAATATCTGCATAGTGCTAAGTTGAGAGGAAAAAACGCAATAGAACTATTTCACATAAAAGCTGAATATCATTGCTTTTCAAGAAGGTCCCTACAAATTTACTGAAATTAAGAACAACAAACTTCACAATTAATACTTTATTGCAACTTATCTGTTTTTTCTGACATCTTGAACTCTTTGAGGCCTGGACTTCATTAATAAAAACAACATTCTTCATCAGCCTTGGTCTAACATTCCTTTAAATCGGATTACAGATCAGCCGTATAGGACGCAGATCTGCCTTTTCTGAAGACACATTTTAGGACTCTTTGCGTGGCAAGATTTATTAACATCTAGAAATTTGGCTTTATCATCACTAAATCTATTTCAGATTGAAGGAATAAGGAAAGTGGAGAAAACAAAAAAATTTGCCCGGATTTTTTTCTAAACTTCTAAGTGGCAGGACAACCCATGTGGTTGGCTGTAGTGACGTGAAGTCACTTATTCTATTGGTTGCTAAACCAAAGCTTAAGACATCCTCATCCTTAAACCATTCTAAACTCATATCCAAACCATGGAGTTTTATGGGGTTTAAGTCTTTATTTTGTCAATGAAATAATAGATATTCATCCATTATGACGGTCTCGAAAAGTCAATTCCTACTGTGGGTCACACTAGCTATCAAAGCCTAGGTTTAAAACAGTAAATTTCCTGATAATGTGTTAGACTAATCTTAGAGTTGGCTTAGTGCTCTTTAACACGAGCTGAAAATGTGATAATCAGACAGGGGCTCTCTGGGGCATTGGAGACAATCCACTGCTCAACAGGATGGCTGAAGTTAATATGCACCATTGTTCCAGAGTGTCCAACATATTTATCCATCCTTATCAGTGTTTTATCTATCTTAATTAAATCTGATTAGATAAGTGCATGTGTTTTGTTGATCTGCAGATGTGCACAGATGATAACACAGATGCTTATTTGTAATTCTGATTGAACACTTTGAGTTCCACCACAACAAAAGTCAGCTTAGTATCTCCTGCTTCATCTGATAATGTCCTTAAACTTAAAATATATTGCTATTGTGTAAACTTAGATACACAGGCCAGCATAAAGTACAATTATATGTTGTTGTGATTCTTTGCACTATATCAGGGTTCAAGAGTTTCTGACATATATACATCATTGCTTTTTATAACAACTCCTTCCGGACATAAGATTGCAGTGAAAAAAGCCAAAATTCAAAATGAGCTACAAATTTTATGTCCTACCTAACAAGTCAAAAACACATATCTTATGTGGATGGCTCACAACCAACTCTACATCATCTAATATGCTAAACAAGCACGGTGGAAAAACCAAAACATAGACCAAAGATAAACATTGCTGAAATATTTAATATAATATATTGCAGATTATTTAAGAAAGTACGGCATCTCATGAGCCGTTTTCCTGGTTAAAACAACGGGCGATAAAAATTAGAAGGCAATGTAAAAATTGTTAGTCAGGGCAACATGGCATGTATACGAGGTGCACCACAAGGTCTGGCCCGGGGAACTTCTATTCACTCAAGGAAAAAATAGTGACATTGGACGACCTAGTGACCGATGATAGAATATTAATAGGGGCGCACCGACTGCAGTTTTCTGGCCGATCACGATCTTTAAAATGCCTGACCTGCCGATTGCAATTTTGGCCGATACCGATTTTTTTAATAACCAACACTGTCAGGTGTTATCAGGTCACAAAACAACTTCAATGTTCCAATCTTATTTTATTGAAAAACACTGAACAATACCAGTGAAACTATTGTTAACCGCAAATGTGCAGATGTGGCCTGGTGGGTGGGTTTGTCAGTCAGCCCTCTCTCACAGCAGAGCAAAAGGGGACCGTGGATGATTTTCAGACCTTTGCGGAGATAGATAAGATCGGTGGATAAGATCAGTTTCAAAGGTAGGTATCGGCCGATCACCCAAAATTAAGGAAATCTGGGCTTATTAATCGTCGCACCCCTAAATAGTAATGATGCACAATGAGGACATACTAAAACTCTAGTAAGCTATGAGGAATGAAAACAATATCTCTCTTGTCTTTTGCTAATGTTTTTCAACAAAGGATACCCATGACTGATTGACCATTTTAGTGTTTTCAACAGATTTCTTGTTTTAACTGAATCTACCATGCACCTCCAAAAATAAGTGAATCTTCTTGAAATGTAATAAAACATACTCTTCTTTTGCTGAAGAAGTAATTAGCAACATTAGAGCGTAATCATAAAGAGTTTCTTAAAGACCCACCAAAATACCCACCTTAGCACATAAAGAATAAATGAAGAAACCACATCCGTATGATCTTTCCTAATTAGACCATCAAAATGAGAAATTTGATTGGATATTACTAGTGGTAAAACGAGCAAATGAGTAAAAAAATAATGTGTAAGGGTCTTATGTAGTGATAATAATGTTCTCATTATTTAATACCTGCAGATCCTTAAATTTGACCAAATTCATGTCTATTCAAGCTCTTTAAGGGTTCTTACATGGGTATTCCTTAAACATTGGCAGCCCTGAATAAATCTTTGGATCATATTGCTGAACAAACATCTTTTTCAGCCAAGCAGGACTTGGAAGAGGAGCAGCAACAGTCACATGTATTTATGCCTAAACATAACAGGCACTTGCCTAACACATTTGTCTGACTAGTTGGTCAGCAATGTCTCTCCACTGGCCTGCCTCAAGAGTTTCCATGATAACCAACCGTGCTACTGGTTACATCCATTACCGTTGCAGACTTTAGCTCAGAGATGTGCCTCAAATCCAAACTGGTACCTTTGCAGCAGAGTTGTGTTCACCCTCATTTGTGCCGGTTCACACATAATGCTACAGCATAAAAAGCCTTTAGAACTGTTCTCCGGAGGCTGGACAGCTGATCTAACACCTGCAGCCTTGCTAAATCATTTATAGCATTTATGTCTTATTTCACACTTGCAGAAATAAAAAGCAATTAGGATTTTTTAAAGAAATTCAAATTGTTCTTGTATAGGTAGATATGATAAATTATGAAACATAATAATTCCATTCAGTTGTCATAGAGCCTCTTTCATTTACAGCACTTACCACAAAGTGCTTTAAAGATTTCTTAATTTCCTTTTCATGCATATTTTCTAACATTTCCTATTCTAGACATGCTGTGTTTTTGTGGTGAATCAGAGGCAGGGATTCACTAGACACCTGGAAGCCATGGGCATGTCTACTGACCTTATATGTAATTACATTTCTCTTAATTTAGTTTTATTAAAAATATAATTGAAATCTGTTTGCTCTGGCATTGTAAATTGTTGAGGTTACCTGTACGTAACATTCTAACTAAATGCTGCAATATTCCTTCTTTTTACATGGTTACTGCACTCAGTGTTGGTACTGAGTCTATCCTGTGACGACATTTTTCTTTTTAATATTATTAAGCACTGGAATCAGCATTATGTCTTGTCATTGTTCAGTGAACAGAACATACATATTGTTCATAATTCATTCCAAGCAATCAGATACTTAAACAACTTAGTAGAATGAGGAAGACGAGCAATAAATGGAAGCTCTTTCTTCGCCCATCATAAGTTTTCTCTTATTCTCTGTACTGTCAATGCATGTCATGTTGCATTATTTGTCTTGGATGAGAGTGGGCGGAAAGGCAAACAAGATTAGTTGATGCATGCACTTGTTTTTCTATGAGTGAATCGAGGCTTTCTGAAATGATTTCATGAGTCAGTGTTAGTAGCACGCCTTTCAAACTCATTTCTATTCCATGTTCTTCTTGACAGCAGCAATGCTGGTGAAATAATGCTCCACAGACACACAAAGTCAGGGTGGTCTGGGAGTGAGGAACTGCTACTTCTTGTGTTGTGGAGGATTTATTCTTAGCAGTGTACAATGGAAAATTTGCGGTGATTTCATTCCTTATATGTACTGTCTGCCATCTCTGAAGCTCACTTTGGTCTGTGTGGCATAATTCCTGGACTAAAGGTAGCATTTGATGGGACACAGCTAATCTCTTTTCTTCACCGGTCCAAGAAATACAGAGAAAATATGTACAAGTGTCAGTAATGGTATTATTGCTATTATTATACAATGGTATTATATGGGATTATTTAATATAATGGCAAAACTGCAGCAAAGCTCCCTTACAAAAGGTCCCATTTTAAAAAAATCTTTCAAGAAACAAATGACATAAATTTGGATTATAATATAATAAATATTCAAAATAAAACAGAAGTATTATTGTGAAACTGTTGCATTTGCACTAAAAATCGTGTTAAATCTTCCCATATAAGATTAATTAAAGACTGCCAAAGTAAATAGTTATTACACCTGCTGTATAATCATTTTTAATGCAAAATACATGGGCACATTTGCTTTGATATATGTTTTCTGCTAGTTAAAATACTACAGGCATACATAAAATAAACACCACAGATGTAAAGTGCTGGTATAAAAAGCTGATATTTAAAATCACGTTAAAGTGGGTCTAATCATTATGAAATGTGGTACCATATACCACTTAATACTACAGGCCAGACTATTGCTCTTATAATGTTTAACACATTATACAAACTTTATACCACACATAGGATAACCTTCCAACTAGATACCTACTACAACATTATGGAGACCTGGATATCATTAATTTTGACAGGTTGAACAACAGGACAGAAATGTGGCTGTAGGTGACTCACAAGGTCAGTTGGGTCCTGGTACCGATCATGGGTATTTCCTCAACTTACTGCTGTGCCCTTCAGGTAAGTCAGCATGCACAGTGCTGCTAGTCCAAAATGATGACAGTCTTGTCAAGTGTTTGATCAGGTTATTGATGTCTCCTGGCTACCAGTGGCTGCCTGAATCAAATTCAAGTCATGCTGTGACTGTGAGGTCTGCAGGCAGCAATCAAAATTTTGTCAGATTTGTTTATGCTTCTTCTCTACCACATTGTTCCACGCAGGAACATTGCTACTTCCACAAGTCAGCCCCTCAACTGCTGACACTCCATCAAACCTATTATACAGATTTGTTTTTGACTGTTTGATCTTGTACCAGACAAAAGTATCACTGAATGACTGAATATAAATTAGGTAGACTCAACATGTCCATGCATTCTGTGAGCTCATTGCTTTTCCCCTGTACTCATTCTATTTTTTACCCATCATTACTTCACTATGCATGTAAATGCAGCCACAGACACCTGATTATTTTGTAAAAGGCAGTTAAACAAGCAACACATGAAAGAAAGATGGATGTTGTAATTGTTAATGCATTCCCAGTGCGCATTGAGAGATCCATTCAATTCAATTCACTTCAATTCAATTCAGTTTATTTATATAGCGCCAATTCACAACACATGTCGTCTCAAGGCACTTCACAAAAGTCAGGTACATACATTCCAATTAATCTTAATCATTGAACAGTGCAGTCAGATTCTGTTATTTATTCAAATTGGATAAAAAGTTTTTCTATCTAAGGAAACCCAGCAGATTGCATCCAGTCAGTGACTTGTAGCATTCACTCCTCCCGGATGAGCATGTAGAGACAGTGGACAGTCACTGGCGTTGACTTTGCAGCAATCCCTCATACTGAGCATGCATGTAGCAACAGTGGAGAGGAAAAACTCCCCTTTAACAGGAAGAAACCTCCAGCAGAACCAGGCTCAGTGTGAGCGGCCAACTTCCACGACCGACTGGGGGTTAGTGAGAACAGAGCAGAGACACAAAGAGAACAAAGAAGCACTGATCCAGGAGTACTTTCTATGGGAAGGAAAAGGTAAATGTTAATGGATGTAGCTCCTTTAGTCGTTTCACCTAGAAAGAAGGAACAGATAAACTCTGAGCCAGTTTTCAAGTTTAGAGCCTGAAGGGAGTACATAGAGTTAGTTACAGTAAAAACTCAGTCAGTAGCTATGTCTAGGAGAGAGAAAGGGTTAAACACTGAAAGACAGGGCCATGTGGATCATCGGTAGAGGGTGAGCATTAAGTTGTTGCCAGCAGAAGCTTTGATGATGCCCCTCTCCAGAAAGGTGTTACAGGTAGACACAGAGTCAGGCCAGGTGTAGCTTCTAGGAAGAGAAAAGAGAGAGAACAAAGTTAAAAGCTGAAATAACAGCAAATTATACAAAATTGAAGAGTAGTGTGAGAATGTAGCGAAGAGGGTGAAAGTGGTCATTATGTCCTCCAGCAGCCTAAGCCTATAGCAGCATAACTACAGAGATAGCTCAGGATAACCTAAGACACTCTAACTATAACCTTTATAAAAAAGGAATGTTTTAAGCCTAGCCTTAAAAGTAGACAGTTTGTCCATCTAGAGCCCACTGATGGCCATTGTTATACTAAAAACCACAACGAGTGGGATACCTCTCTCTGTCAGATTGACCATAACCATTGGAAAAGAGAGGGGGTCATACAGGTAGCAGAAATGGAGGGTGTGTTTGCACCTCAACCATAACTGAGCCGGTTTAGGCTAAACCTGATTCCCCCTTACTCCATCCAACAAGGGGAGAAGAAGACAGAGGTAAAATAAGGAAGATAGCTCAGGATAACCTAAGCCACCCCACTATAAGCTTTATCAAAAAGGAAAGTTTTAAGCCTAGCCTTAAAAGTAGACAGGGTGGCCGCCTCACAGACTAAAACTGGGAGCTGTTTCCACAGGAGAGGAGCCTGATAACTAAAGGATCTGCCTCCCATTCTACTTCTAGAGACTCTAGGAACCACCAGTAAACCTGCAGTCTGAGAACGAAGTGCTCTGTTAGGAACGTATGGAACAATCAGATCTCTGATGTATGATGGAGCTAGATCATTAAAGGCTTTATATGTGAGAATGAGAATTTTAAATTCTATTCTGGATTTAACAGGGAGCCAATGAAGGGAAGCTAAAGTAGGGGAAATATGATCTCTCTTTTTAATTTTCATCAGAACTCTTGCTGCAGCATTTTGAATCAGCTGAAGGCTTTTAACTGCATTTTGTGGACATCCTGATAGTAAAGAATTGGAATAGTCCAGCCTTGAAGTAACAAATGCATGGACTAGTTTTTCAGCATCAATCCTGGACAGGATATTTCTAATTTTGGCAATGTTCCGGAGATGAAAGAAGGAAATCCTAGAAACCTGTTTAATATGGGATTTAAATGACATGTCCTGGTCAAAAATAACACCAAGGTTTTTTACTTTATTATCGGAGGTCAATTTAATGCCATCCAGGTTAAGTGATTGACTAAGCAGTTTCTTTTTTAAAGACTCCGGTCCAAAGACGACAACTTCTGTCTTGTCTGAATTTAGAAGCAGAAAATTTAAAGTAATCCAAGTTTTTATGTCTTCAAGACATGCTTGTAGTCTTTCTAACTGGTTGGGCTCATCAGGATTTATGGATAAGTAGAGCTGAGTGTCATCAGCGTAACAGTGAAAATTTATCCTATGCTGCCTGATAATTTTACCTATTGGAAGCATATATATAGTAAAGAGAATTGGCCCAAGTACTGAACCCTGTGGTACTCCACAATTAACCCAGGAGTTTAAAGATTTATCATTTACGTGAACAAACTGGAATCTGTCAGACAAATAAGATTTAAACCAGCCTAGCGCTGTTCCCCTGATCCCTATAGCACATTCCAGCCTTTCTAAGAGAATATGATCGACTGTATCAAATGCAATAAGAGGCAATAAGAATATCATTAGTGACTTTCAGCAGAGCTGTTTCAGTGCTATGATGAGCTCTGAAACCTGACTGAAACTCTTAAAACAGGTCATTGCTGTGTAAATGGTCACACATTTGATTAGCAACTATTTTCTCAAGAATTTTAGATAAGAATGGAAGATTGGATATAGGTCTGTAATTTATTAAGTCATCTCGATCAAGCGAAGGTTTCTTAAGCAAAGGTTTAATTACAGCTACCTTAAAAGCTTGTGGTACATACCCACTTACTAAAGATAAATTAATCATATCTAAAATGGGGCTGGTAATCAGAGGGAACACTAGCTTGGTGAAGTGTCTTTTTATACAACAGTAGGCTATTTTTCCAGATTAAGTAGGAATCCTCTAGGTGTGTAGAGCGCCATTTTCTCTCCAATTTTCTAACATTGTGCTTTAAAGTACGCATCTCTGAATTAAACCAGGGAGCCAGCCTCCTATGAATAATTTCCTTCTTTTTCAAGGGGGCTGCATTGTCTAATGCACCACGCAATGATGAAGTAACACTCTGAACAAGAGAATCAATTTGTGAAGGGGAAGAAACAAAATTATTGCCCTCCACTGTGTTTTTCTGTGATAATGAGGAAATTAAAAGTGGAACAGATTCTTTAAAGGTTGTTACAGCATTGTCTGATAATGATCTACTCTAATGAAAATTTTCTTTCAGTTCCATGAGTGGCTTAGTAGGCTAGGATGCTTTCGTTTTTATATGGGAGATTCAGAGTTTGATCTCCAGTAAAAACCTTCTGTTTTTGCCTGTTTATGCGGCCTTGACATTATGGCATTTTAATAAGCCTACTTAAAGGGTTTACAGTCCACTTGGAGGGTGGGACTAAAATTTTGCAGTTATTTTGAACTGGTTTAGTCTTTTGTTCAGGCGCCTATGAGTGCAGCTGTGGTAGTCTTTTCATATGGTCGCTGATTTACCAGGTCTATGTTCCACCACTATCTTTCAGAAATGAGTGAATCATGACTTTTCAGTTTATTAAGTTTCAAATATTAAAAGACATATTAACCAAATCTGTTGGTCATATACTCTGTTTTGTTTGTTTGTTTGTTTTAGTTTTTTAGTTTTATCCTGCTGTACTGATTTGTATAGTGCCATACTCATTTATTTGAGAATATTTTTTCACAGAAAGTAAATTTTTTACTGCAGTACTTTACATGCAATATATCCAGCATGTAGAAAATGCATGCTGTTCGCTATGCGTACCCTTTAACACGAATTTCTGCACAAGGAAAAGGTAACTTATCACTGACTCCCATGTGCTTAGCTATAGTGAAAAATTCAAGTCCTTTTTCTTTATTCTCATGTTGTCATGTAGTCATACGAATGAGTCTGATCATGCAAGTCTTACTCCTTAAATAACTTCAGCTTCTACAGATCACTGATTTTATATTTTCACTGGCAGCTCAAATGCAATAAAGCTGTCTTTCCTACTGTGTTGCCTTGCCATCTGTGCTATTTAAAAATACTGTGCAAGTGGCAGAGTGTACCAGCAGTCAGGTCTTAGTGTTAGTTGTGATGCTTGTCAGTCATCGACTCAAGATGTTGGCATTGTCTGCTAGTCCAGTCCTGCTGTGCAGACTACCTAATAAGAGTGTACCTACTTCTCAAACCAAGAAAACTCAATCGGTACTTAATGAAGAACTCTGGATGGTTACTATAGAAAAAAACTGTCACTAAGGGCATGGAAATCACATATCTTTTGACCTATTCCACAATAAAAAATAAACATGCAGTGTTTGGAGGAGACTTGTTCCAGATTTCACTGTAGACAGGGGACTTCAGCCTCATGATGATGGTGACACTGTTGCGGCCTGATTGGACACGCGTTTTGTTCACCTCCACGCCCATTTCCTTTTTTATGACGTGCGTTGTTGTTTTCCGGTTGGAACGCCACTGGGAGAACTCATGCGTGGCAGTGGAGTGTGTGGCATTGACTGTTCGTGAGACAACAGAAGCAGATCTTGGATTACCTGAGAGTTCGTCTGGCTCACATCAGAAGCTCACCATTCGGATCGAGTGTTTCATAACACCGGTACCGTGAGTGACAAAACAACCTGTCAGCTTAAAGATGCTGATACAGGTTGCTTAACTTCATGTGCCGCCAAGCACAGTGTTTGTTTTTGCTCCCTTGTGCGTGTATAAAAAACACGAAGTGGAGTTTTTCCTTCTATTCGTGTTTTGGATGGATTGGACTGGGGAGAGGAAAATCCTGGACTGGCTTATTTTTGCTTGAACTGAAAATGACTGAACTGAGTAAATCCCGAGCCATGTCCTTCTCTAAGTGAAGTGTTAATTCTTATTGTATGGACTATTATTGATTTTTGTTGTTTTTTGCTGTGGACAATTGAAACTTATGAAAATTGTGGTTGTTGGGAGATTCTCAATCAATGTTTCAGGTGATGAGCATGTCTTTGCTTTTTTTCCCTTGTGTGGGGTTTTGGATTGAAGAAAAAATATATCAGGAGAGAGACCTGGCTGGCACCCCAGAAATAATGTATCAAACTTTGATTCCATAATACTACTACAGCACCATGCTAGTAGAAATCAAAGCAGAATTATCGGATGTAATGAAAAATCCTCCTACACCCATTATTTTCTGTAAACCTCTTTCTGTATAGTTTGTGCAAATGTAGCTCAAAGTGTCAGGATTTAAAATTAGAAACTGTAGCTTTATGGTAGATTTCTTTGTAACTGATTCTGATTTCTCTGTAATTAATTGTGTTAAAAATGATTTGTTTAAAAATTTCCCACCATGAGCTCTCATAACTATTTTTTAGGAGAATGTCACAGTGAATGTGAGAAAGCATTCACTGTAAAACAGGATTTTACTAATATTTAAAAACAGTTATTACAGTCAACAAGCTAAACTGTATGTAGGGTATTATATTAGCAATTACCATGATTAATGATGTGCATATTCCTTAGACAGACAGCCACATGCAGCTCTGTAGCCACATCACATTAGTTCTTAAAACGTTAGAGCAAAAAGCTTTTAAAATTTGCAAAAGTTTCACATTTAAAGGCATTCAGAAAGGCTAGTGTTACTAAGTTCTTTGTTTTTAGGCTGTATCTGCACAGAATGACACTAATAGTAAAAAAAAACTAAACTTTTTAGTTTCATGTCATTTGTGTGTGCTACTTATTTTCCCTCATTTTACATAAATATGTAAGAGGACTCATTGAACTATGTAATCCATATAGTATACATGACATGTTGTTTATTTTCTTCAACTAGGTCAGCTAGGTGTTGCGACTTCAAATAAATCTCATTTAGAAGGAACAAAGGCAAAAATGGTTGTTTAGATTGGAAAGGTTGCTGATTTCTACAAAGCTGCCTGCATTTCCAGTTATAGCACATTCTATTACAGAGGTCAAAAGTTCAAAATGATAAAATAGAGCAGCCTTCCTGGTTTATGTTTCAGTCAGCTATAAACTTGAAAATATAGTTTCCTTTTAAATAGCTTTTTACACATTTTGGGCCTTCCCTGACTTCATTTTGTGATGGTCAGAATTGAGTTTCTTTCCTCTGTAACAACATCCGCACTGCAGAACGTTGTAGTTAGCTTGATCTGGTAGTGTAGGTATGGTGCATTCTTTTATTAGAAAAATATTGGATTTTTGGAGGGTGATCAAGCTGAAAACTGGCTAATTCCTTCAACAGCTGACTTCTCTCTTGTCTGTGTGGACAGTTGTGAACAGACAATTATTGTCAGTTTAACCCCTGCACAACTGTACCTAAACAAGCTGCCTTAAACTATATGGGATCCTTTGTGTATCTTTGTAATCAGGTTTTCTTCTTCAGTCACCCTGGCTTAAATGCGGCTACAGTCTTCTTTTCCTCTGTCTTTATTTGTACAACCATGGGAGAAAATAAGGGGAAATTGATTAAGGACATTTGTTGCTCCCGGTCTTTGTAGAAGAAAGCCCTCCGCTCTGTATCTAAAGCCTTTCTGCAACATAAACTTAGTTTAGAACTAATTTACTGATGCTTATTGGTTTTATGTCAAAATGGGTTTATATGACTTTTCTTCTTGCTGCCAAGTGGGGTAGTAAACAGGTTTTCTCCAATGTAGAAAAAAATGAAACACGAAAAGATTGCAGAGTCTTCAAAGGCCATTTTTATGACATACATAAAAAAATAAATAATAAAAGAGACTTATAAATGCTGTCAAGCATATTACTCTGGCGGAGAACCAAATATCTTTTTTAACTTAGCTTTCTGTTCTTGTTTTCTTTGTAGAAGAACATGACATTGACGCCCCAGGAGAGCAGGAACAGCCAGGCTGGCCCCCTACACAAAAAGAAGCCTCCCAAACTCCCCAATGGCTTAACCTTGGAGTCTTGCAAGTACAACCACCACCAGCACCAGTCATCAGACCAGGAGAACAATCCCAGTCTGGCACACACACAGGGGAAGAGGAAGAAGAAACACCTGAACAAGAAGCGCAGAATGGTGAGCTAAACGTTTTCATGTTGAGGTGATATATATTTCCATGTGGATTACATTGCAGAAATTAGCTGTGTTGATGACTTTTATGTCTAGCTATAAACCAGAGAAGGACTCAGTTTACCTAGCCCCTCACTTTATCAGGTAAGGGGTCAGGTAATGTGTAAAGTCAGATTAGTTTACTAACATGGTTTCGTTTCAGAAGAAGCTGGCTCATGTTCTGGCTGAACTTTATTTTTGCTATAATTAGTTCAGAAACTACATGTTTTAGCTTTATGTCTCATTTCACTTAGGTTGACCCAGTCTTTCCCTGGTATCAATAATCCAGATTTGGATAGTAATGTAAAAATCTTAAGTAGGGATGTAAATCTATAAAAAATTGTGCCGATATCAATATCTATTATCACAGCGCTGGCATTACTTCTCTGCTTATACACACGTGGACACAATTGTTGGTACCCCTCGGTTAATGAAAGAAAAACTCACAATGGTCACAGAAATAACTTGAATCTGAAAAAGGTAATAATGAATAAAAATTCTGTGAAAATAACAAATGAAAATTAGACATTGCTTTTCAAACATGCTTCAACAGAGTTATCTAAAAAAGAAACTCATGAAACAGGCCTGGACAAAAATGATGGTAACCCTGAAAATAATGTGACCAAAGGGACATGTTAAACCAAGGTGTGTCCATTAATCAGCATCACAGGTGTCTACATTCTTGTAATCAGTCAGTGGGCCCATATATAGGGCTACAGGTAGTCACTGTGCTGTTTGATGACATGGTGTGTACCACACTCAACATGGACCAGAGGAAGCAAAGGAAAGAGTTGTCCCAGGAGATTAGAAAGAAATTTATAGACAAGCATGTTAAAGGTAAAGGTTATAAGACCATCTCAAAGCAGCTTCATGTTCCTGTGACTACAGTTGCACATATTCAGAAATTTGAGATCCATGGGACTGTAGCCAACCTCCCTGGACGTGGCTGCAGGAGGAAAATTGATGACAAAACAAAGAGACGGATAATACGAACGGTAACAAAAGAGCCCAGAAAAACTTCTAAAGAGATTAAAGATGAACTTCAAGCTCAAGGAACATCAGTGTCAGATTGCACCATCCAACGTTGTTTGAGGCAAATTGGACTTAATGGGAGACGACCAAGGAGAACACCATTGTTGAAAACAAATCATAAAAAAGCCAGACTGGAATTTGCCAAACTACATGTTGACAAGCCACAAAGCTTCTGGGAGAATTTCCTATGGACAGATGAGACAAAAATTGAGCTTTTTGGCACGGCACATGAGCTCTATGTTCGCAGACAGAAACATGAAGCATATAAAGAAAAGAACACTGTCCCTACTGTGAAACATGGAGGAGGCTCTGTTATGTTCTGGGGCTGCTTTGCTGCATCTGGTACAGGGTGTCTTGAATCTGTGCAGGGTATAATGAAATCTCAAGACTATCAAGGGATTCTAGAGAGAAATGTGCTGCCCAGTGTCAGAAAGCTTGCTCTCAGTCGCAGGTCATGGGTCTTTCAACAGGATAATGACCCAAAATGTACCATCATTTTACTCTGAAACCTCTCCAGATGACATTGCACAGTGTTTCCTTCACATTTTTGTACATTCCACTGTTACAGCAAACAATCATGCTTTAATGCATTTTTAAGTCCTTCTCACATACAAAACTGTGTTATTAGTTTTGTAATTCAGTACCTTTCAAAAGTGTTGATGCACCTCAAACTTTTTCCCATTTTATCACATCATTACCACAAACTTTAGTGTTTTATATCAGGGTTTTATGTGATCGACAACAACAAGTAGTAGTGCAATGTTGTGAAGTAGAATGAACATGATACAGATTTTTTTTAATAAGAAAGAATCTTAAAACATTTAAAAAGTGTGGTATGAATCCATTCCCAATACTTAAAACCAGCTTTTGTTACAATTACAGCTGCAAGTCTTTTGGGATGAGTTTCATACTCATACTCGTACTCGTCGTCTTCCCCTTCTTCCGGAACCGGGTCGTGGGGGCAGCAGACTCAGTAGAGACGCCCAGACTTCCCTCTCTCCAGACTCCTCCTTCAGTTCCGGACTCTCCTCTTCAATACCCTGGCATAGGCCTTACCAGGGAGGCTGAGGAGTGTGATCCCCCTGTAGTTGGAACACACCCTCCAGTCCCCCTTCTTATGAAGGGGGACCACCACCCCGGTCTGCCAGTCCAGAGGCTAGGATGAGTTTCTTTTAAGATAAACCGTTTCTGTGAGCATCAGTTTTCAATTCTTGCCACAGATTCACAATTACACGTGGATCTGGTCTTTGACTAGGCCATTGTAGAACTTGAATTTGCTTTGATCTAAAAAGTTTCATTACCACTCTGTTTTGGGTTGTTGCACCTGCTGGAAGGCGAATCTCTGTCGCAGTCTTTAGCAGCCTCTAACAGGTTTTCCTTCAGGATTGCCCACAATTCCAGCTTTAAATGTTCCTGCTAAAGAAAAATATTCCTGCAGCATAATGTGGCCACCGCCATGCCTAGATTTCCTCCAAAGCTGGATATTCTACTAAGATTAAATTACGCAGAGCTGGACTCCATTATTAAATAGAGTTCAGCTGTGCAAAAGGAAGTGCACCATATGAGTGCAGATACAGAAGATTCCTCTCCCTGTTCTTATGAAGGGGGACCACCCCCCCAGTCTGTCAGTCTAGAGGCACTGTCCCCGACCGCCACGCAATGTTTAAGAGCCGTGTCAACCATGACAGCCCCACAACATCCAGAGATTTGAGGTACTCAGGGCAGATCTTATCCACCCCCGAAGCCTTGCCACCACGGAGCTTTTTCACCACCTCGGTGACTTCAGCCTGGGTGATGAAAGAGTCCAACCCCGAGTCCCCAGCCTCTGTTTCCACCAGGGAATGCGAGATGGCAGGATTGAGGAGATCCTCGAAGTACTCTTTCCACCGCTCGATAATGTCCCCAGTCGAGGTCAGCAGCCTCCCACTCCCACTATAAACAGTGTTGGCGAAGCACTGCTTCTCTCTCCTGAGGTACCGGAAGGTTTGCCAGAATCACTTCGAGGTCAACCGGTAGTCCTTCTCCATGGCCTCACCGAACTCCTCCCAGGCCCGAGTTTTTGCCTCTGCCACAGCCCGGGCCACAGTACGCTTGGCCTCACGGTACCCATCAGCCGCCTCAGGAGTCCCACAAGCCAACCACAGTCGATAGGACTCCTTCTTCAGCTTGACAGCATCCCTTACTGCCAGTGTCCACCACCGGGTTCTGGGATTGCCGTCGCGACAGGCACCGCAGACCTTACAGCCGCAGCTACGGGCAGCAGCCTCGACAATAGATGCGGAGAACATGGTCCACTTGGACTCTATGTCTCCAACATCCCCCGGAATCTGGCTGAAGCTCTCCCAGAGGTGGGAGTTGAATACATCCCTGGCCGAGGGCTCCACCAGGCGTTCCCAGCAGACCCTCACTATGTGCTTGGGCCTGCCAAGTCTGTCCGGCTTTCTCCTCCTCCAGCGGATCCAACTCACCACCAGGTGGTGATCAGTGGACAGCTCAGCCCCTCTCTTCACCCGAGTGTCCAAAACATGCGGCCGAAGGTCTGATGATATGACAACAAAGTCGATCATTGACCTCCTGCCTAGGGTGTCCTGGTGCCAAGTGCATTGATGGACACCCTTATGCTTGAACATGGTGTTCATTGTGGACAATCCTTGACTAGCACAGAAGTCCAATAACAAAACACCACTCGGATTCAGATCGGGGAGGCCATTCCTCCCGATCACGCCTCTCCAGGTGTCACTGTCGTTTCCCACGTGGGCGTGGCAGAATAATGGAGTCCCCGGGAGGGGCACTATCCAGCACCTCCGACAGGGACACCAAGAAGGCCGGGTACTCCGCACTACCGCTCGGCCCAACCCGAAGGGGCAAAGATACGACCCTCTCATCCACTGGGGTAAACCCCAACATGAGACGGCTGAGGTGGGGGGCAACAAGCAAACCCACACCAGCCCGCCACCTCTCCCCGTGGGCCACTCCAGAGTAGAAGAGAGTCCAGCCGCTCTCCAGGAGATGGGTTCCAGAGCCCATGCTGTGCGTGGTGGTGAGCCTGACTATTTCTAGTCGATATCTCTCGACCTCCCGCACAAGCTCAGGCTCCTTCCCCCCCAGCGAGGTAACATTCCACGTCCCTAGAGCCAGCCTAAGCATCCGGGGATCAGGCCGCCGAGGTCTCCACCTTCGTCCGCCACCCAATACGCTTTGCACCAGTCCCTCACGGTTCCCCCTGCAAGTGGTAGGCCCACTAGGGGATGGCCTCACGTCTCTCGTTCGGGCTTGGCCCGGCCGGTCCCGCGAGGAGCAACCCGGCCACCAGACACTCTCCGGCGAGTCCCGACCCCAGGCCTGGCTCCAGGGTGGGACTCCGGCTCCGCCGTACCGGGCGACGTCACGTGCCTCGATATTCTAGTCCTCATGAAGGATTCTTGAACTGCTCTTTGTCTGACCCATCACCTAGAGCCTGTCTGCCATGGGAGACCCTACCAGGGGCATTTAAGCCCCAGACAACATAGCCTCTAGGATCATTTGAGCACTCAAACCCCATCACCACGTTAAGGTGGCAGTTCAAGGAGGGGTCACATTAATCTATTGTAGTATATTAAAGTAAAAAGCACTAAATTAAATAAATTCAAAATGATCTCAGTGTGAAGTATAGCTTTTGTGTTATGAGAGCATACAAACGCTTCTGTTGAAACTGATTTTTTATGAGCAGCAAAGTAACAAGGTCACTAATGAATATTTATGTTACCCTGATGCAGCGGTAAATCTTTGCCAGCAATGACTTTTACAGCCCTTCCTACACTCCCAAACAGAATACACTATATATATACACACAGTGCCACACACCAGAACCTCTGAGGTTAAGCTCTGTTATCTCCCGGGCTAGGGTCCCTCTATTTCAGCTGTAAATTCAAGGACTGTGTGAGTTCCTGCAGGACAATCATGCATAAGTAGAGAAAACAGGTACAGGCACCAACATACTGTTAACACACGTCGTATATAGGCAACTTTAGGTAAAATATGCTCCAGCACAGAACTTCCATCTGCATCTGATCCTATAGCATGCACAGTTTGATCTCCAGCTGAGCCAGGCTATCACATGCCAAATATATTTATGACATGAACATTGCACCTTAGCTATGGCATGTTTACCGCACACATACATCACAACTGTATAGTTTACACATGTGATACTCAAATGTTGGGGCAAAGTAGGGGTGGGTTGTGTGGATATCAAAAGTAACACAAATACTTCAGAGACTTCTCATGACTTAATGTCTCTCCAAATGAGCGATAATTTGGTAGATGCGCCGATATACACTTACCGGCCACTTTATTAGGTACACCTGTCCAACTGCTCGTTAACACAAATTTCTAATCAGCCAAACACATGGCAGCAGCTCAACACATTTAGGCATGTAGACATGGTCAAGACGATCTGCTGCAGTTCAAACCGAGCATCAGAATGGGGAAGGAAGGTGATTTAAGTGACTTTGAACGTGGCATGGTTGTTGGTGCCAGACGGGCTGGTCTGAGTATTTCAGAAACTGCTGATGTACTGGGATTTTCACGCACTACCATCTCTAGGTTTTACAGAGAATGTCTGAAAAAGAGAAAATATCCAGTGAGTGGCAGTTCTGTGGGTGCAAATGCCTTGTTGATGCCAGAGGTCAGAGGAGAATGGCCAGACTGGTTCAAGCTGATAGAAAGGCAACAGTAACTCAAATAACCACTCGTTACAACCAAGGCATGCAGAAGAGCATCTCTGAACGCACAACACGTCGAACCTTGAGGCGGATGGGCTACAGCAGTAGAAGACCACACCGGGTGCCACTCCTGTCAGCTAAGAACAGGAAATGGAGGCTACAATTCACACAGGCTCACCAAAATTGGACAATAGAAGATTGGAAAAACATTGCCTGGTCTGATGAGTCTCGGATTTCTGCTGCGACATTCGGATGGTAGGGTCAGAGTTTGGCGTCAACAACATAAAAGCATGGATCCATCCTGCCTTGGATCTACAGTTCAGGCTGGTGGTGGTGGTGTAATGGTGTAGGGGATATTTTCTTGGCACACTTTGGGCCCCTTAGTACCAATTGAGCATCATGTCAACGCCACAGCCTACCTGAGTATTGTTGCTGACCATGTCCATCCCTTTATGACCACAGTGTACCCATCTTCTGATGGCTACGCCCCATGTCATAAAGCATGAATCATCTCAGACTGGTTTCTTGAACATAACAATGAGTTCACTGTACTCAAATGGCCTCCACAGTCACCAGATCTCAATCCAATAGAGCACCTTTGGGATGTGCTGGAATGGGAGATTCGCATCATGGATGTGCAGCCGACAAATCTGCAGCATCTGTGTGATGCTATCATGTCAATATGGACCAAGCTCTTTGAGGAATGTTTCCAGTACCTTGTTGAATCTATGCCACGAAGGATTAAGGCAGTTCTGAAGGCAAAAGGGGGTCCAACCCGGTACTAGCAAGGTGTACCTAATGAAGTGACCGGTGAGTGTACATGACATGGTCAATTTCTATTATTTCATTTCTAATAATTACAATGATGGTCCATGCCTAGAGCATTTCTATAAATACAGCATTTATGCTTTTTGTATCCAGCAGTTGTTCCAAGGTTTTGTTGTAATTTTCATGTTTTTTAATAGAAGAGGTACTTCATTAGAATTAGTGTAATGTATTATTATCCATATCTTATCTGGTTAAAGGTTGTGTTTGGTTGGGAGGGAAAACTGCAGGTTGGACTGAGGAAACTGTTGGATGGTGAAAGAGCCACATTGACAATCTTATCAATCCAGGAACCATGTCATCTGCAGAGGTGGCAAAGTTTAAGGTCTTGGAGAAAACCATTTCATCACGGTGGCAGAATTTGATGAGGTACTTTAAAGGTTTCCTGGCTGCAGGGCACCAGGAGTGGATGACTTTTGCCTGAGAAGCTGAAAGCTCTGGACATTGTAGGGCTTTGGTGGTTCACACCTTCAGTGTTGCATGGAAAACTGGGACAACACCTGCGAGGTGACATGCCAGTTTTTTAAAAAGGGATCAGAAAGCATGCATCTAGAGAGGGATCACAATTCTCAGCCTCCCCTGACAAGCTTTAGGGTGTTGGAAAGGAGCATCCGACCAGTGATCTTACCTGGGATTCAGGAGGAGCAGCTTTGCTTTTTTCCTGGCTGCGGAACAATGGATCAGCTTTTCACCTTCACTGAATTGCTGAGGGGGTCGTGGAAGTTTGGTATCCAGTCCACATGTGTTTTGTGGATCTGGGAAAGGCCTATGATCGTGTCCCTCAAGGCCTTTTGTGGGGAGTGCGAGTATCAGAGATGCTTTTAAGGTCCAGCTGGTCCTTTTATAACCTTAGAAGAGGCCATAGTGTTGCATAGGACAAAAGGATGGATTCTGATTTACTGCAGCTGCTGCTGTCAGAGAGCATAAGGATTCAGCATCTGGAGCAAATGTACAGATATTTTCTTTAGTTATATGTGAACACAATTACAAAGGTTGGTTTAGTTTAGTGTTTCTGGGATGAACATTTAAGTAGTGGCAGTAAAAACCTAGGAAAAGAAATGATCAAAAAAAGCTTACAAAACAAAAACAACTAAACTTCAGGTCTTGCACTTGAAAACATTTCACTCTTCATCCGAAGGGCTTTCTCAAATCAAAGCTAAGGAGGGAGAGGTTCAGAGCTTTTAAATTGTATAGGATGTGTCACTCTGCACATCTTTAGAATTCAGAAATTAACACCTCTTTTTTAGTTACAGTGGTATTTTAGTCTAATAACGAAACAAAACACAAATACTAAGCAGATAAACTCTTATTTTCATCAAGATGAAGATGATGTTCCATTTCCAATGAACAGTGTTAATAAGTGAACACAAGTATTTCTTCCCTTGTTGTACAGTTGATAATATTAGGACCCTGTAGCTACTGGTTAAGGTGCTTGACCATAAACGAAAGAACTCTTGGCTGTCTAAGGAAGTGCCTAATCAGAATTGCAGTAAACCTTCTCCACGTCAAAAGGTCAGTTGAAGTCATTCATGAATCTGATTAGGATGTCTCCTGGGCACCCCCTTCCAGCCTGGGAACAGCTTGGGATTTTGATATTTATAGTACACACATGTAGCCTTTTATGCTCAAACGTGATAACCATATCTTCACTCTCTTTTTCTCACCATCTTCATCAACCTCTCCTCATTTGACTGAATAAACAAATAACCCTTCAGACTCTTGACAGGTTGAATCTTCTTATCTTAAACTCTTTGTTTTAAACTCGGTAAATATCCAATGCGATGATTTAATTATAATGAATGGTTTTGATGACCTAATGTGTCAGACTGGTGCTTCTAATGCTCAGACTGTTACTGCTTTGAAATTTTTTTTTTTGTTTCTTTCACCATGCAAATTGACCCATGAACCTTGATGCTCACTGAAAGATTTATCTGTCACACTTAATGACATCTGCATAGTTAAAAAGATCATCATCTGGGCCTCATGCCACTCCCTTTTTGTTCTTAGAGCTTACCAGTGGAGCTATTACCTTTTCTTTGGCTTCACTGAGAATAAAGCTTAAACTATTGTCCTTATTCAAGGTTAAATTCTAAATATCAGAAGGCTCTATCAAGGTTTAATCTCCAATTTGAAAAACCTACAGTCTGGAGACACAGTGCTTGTTATCAGCATTTTCACCAGCTCTGAAGCAGAATGAAGGAAGAAAAAAGAAAAGGAAACATTTTTTGTTGAATTAAGGAAGAGATATATTTCCCTCATTTGAATTTCTCTCCCAGCAGAGCTCAAGATTGCAGTGGCTCTTTTCTTCTTTGTTTGATTTTTCTCTTTGACACTGACCTAGTGTGCTCATTTATGGGATACTGTAAGCTGTAAATGTTGCCTCCCCTCTGAGTTTACACCTAACTCTGGAAAATGAACCCAGGTAGAGGTACCTGAATATATATTGGAAGGCAGTGATAACATATAAATCAAAATCATCTCCAGCTTTTCTCTGCTATTGATATCATTTTGTTATTTTCTTGTCTCCAGCGTCATATGGTCACAGATTTTAGGATGTTTTTTTCCTGAGATGATCATTTTAAGCCTGAAAGGTCATGGAGTGTTGAATTAAACTGGTGCCATATTGTTTTTATTAACTTTGCTCACTCTATATTTAAACTCTTTTCGCCTGACAGGTGTCTCCTTTACAAAAACAAGAAGACGCAATAAAATACACTGAGCAGCCATAACATTATGACCAGCTATAATATTGTGTTGGCCCCGACCTGTTGCATCACGGACTACACTAGACCTTGGAGGGGGAGGCCTCCATGAATTTGACTTTTTTGTGCAGCACATCCGAAAGATGCTGAAGTGGATTGAGATCAGGCGAATTTGGAACCCAAACTCATTCTTTTGCTCCTTAAACCATTTCTGAACTGCTCAGTCGCAGGGTGCATTATTTTGCTGAAAGAGGCTACAGCCATTAGGGAATACAGTTTCCATGAGGTCTGCTACAATGCACACACCCATGCATCCATGTGATAAAGAAAATTTGATTCATCAAACCAGGCCACCATTGCTCCATGGTCTAGTACTAATGCTCACTTACGCATTGTTGGTTCTTTGAGTAGTGGACTGATCTGCAGCTATGGATCCCTTTAAGATGTACATCAAATTTGAGGACAAGAGGACTCATTTATTGATTAATATAGCCCACATACTAGCAGGTGACAGAATCAAGCCAGATCAGTTTGAATTTACTATTTACTACTACATGAAAGGAAATTACAGTCATAACTGCATCATGGGTTTAGACAGCAAACCCAGAAGAAAAAGGATTTTGTTTGCTTTTTTTTTAAATGCATCTGAAGAGTTCCTGGCAAAGTTCACAGAAATGTTGCACTTATTGTAAGTGGAATATAAAGATAGTGTAACCTTGGTTACAGTGTCAGTATCTTTTACAGCGTCAACAACAAATACAGTAAGTTTGCACTCTCACTAAGGAAAAAAATTCATTTTATGAGCATTATGTAAAAACATGTTTTCCAGCACTTTATCTTATAGGTTGTCATGTTTTTCCTAAGGAAGCTTTTTTCTACTCACTGATGTTGGAGTGGGAGCCTGTGGTGGTTGCTGCGTTGTACAGTAACTCTGGTAAACAGAACATCGTGCTGTGAGGCCCATCTGCTCTCTGTAGTGGGGGAGCGATGAGAGAAGACGTGCTGTGGGTGAGAAAGGAGGGCCTAGGTTAGATCTCCCTCCTCAGAACCCCTCATGTCTCAGTCCAACCACCTGCCTGCTGGTCTGTCTGTCTCCTTGTTTGTCAGCAGCTGAGGAGCAGGGATTTATAAGAACAAATGTCAATCAGTTTGTATTAAATGTGAGAATCCCTTAAAAACCTAGCTGAGAATTTATGTAGAATACAGGAGTTTACTATTCTGGTTGAATATTTGACCACTCTTCTTCTCAGAATGTCTTCAGAATGATTTTTTTAAGTTCACTTATTCCCTTTTATTGACCCATCTTTCAAATGTGGTCCACAAGTTTCACCAGGGTTGAGGTCAGAGTTTCGAGTTAGCCTGCCTTGTTAACTGGAACACCAGTGGGACTATACACAGTGTATTCAAAGTGTACTTAAAAGATTTCACCCAAGAAACAGATGCCTTCTCCATTAATGAAAACCTCAAGCTCGACAGAAGTTTGCATCTCCTCGACAGAACAAGCTAAATGCCTTCAAAAGAAAGTTTGAAGATCTGACTAAATAAAGCTATTTGGCCACAGTAGCAAGAATTATGGCTTAATGTGTAAGGGTGAGGCTTTCAAACCTAAGAGCACAGTACCTTCTTTTAGGCAAAGTGGTGGCAGTATCATGGTGAGGGTCCATGTCGCTGCCTGTGATGCTGGTGCACTGTACAAGGTGGAAAGAACAAAGAAGGACTATGTCTAAATTATTCAACTTCAACTCAAATCCATAGTTTGACGGTTGAAATTTGAACACAACTGGCTGTTCCAACAGAACACAGACCCACATCACTTATCAAAACTGGGTTTGGATTGGATAAAGCAGACCCACCTGAAGCCCTAACCTCACCTCTAATAAAAAAATAAATTGTGATTTATGCTTAAAGCTGAGTTTGTTCCATGAAACTAGCTAATTAAAATGAATTTGCAGAGAAGGGCATGTATCCAATTATTACTGCTGGTTTTTGTAAAAATGTGAGCCTAATGTATAATTTCCCACGTGAGTGGATGAAAGAAAATCCACAATAAATTCAAACATGTTAACCAAATTTTGGTTTTTAAAAATCAATATGGGTACATTTTTTTTTGACGTGTCCATGCTCCAACACATTTCATGCTAATAGTTCGGTTATCTCCTCGGCCTCTAGAAGGGAAACATCTAGATCATGCTGGACACCAGCTCTCAGGGAGTGGAATTGCTCACCACTCATACAATTATTGCCAGCAATGTTACTTAGTTCACTGCATAAATCATATCATCCAGGCAAGTTAAATTTGGCTATTTAATATATAAGACTGTCTTATTTCTGAGGATATAGTGGCAAGATGGATTTATTCATTGAAAAACATTGACATTTTTTCTGTATGGTACGACTAGACAGTTCTATCAGATGCCAAATGAATTATGTCTAGTGCCAAAGTAATTGTTTCTGAGGCGTCCAGAGTGGTGTCTAACTCTAGGATTTGAAAAGCCTTCAAAGACAAGTCTTAACCAGGCCAGCCAGTCAACTGAAGGGCTCTGAACTCTGGCTCTCTGAATATGTTTTACTGGCTGGAAACTCACTCTGTCCGCCCTGATGGAGAAGTCCTGCCTTAGGACTGCCAGAGGCTGGGTTATTATCCAGCATCAGTCTCTTACCTACACTGAACTTTCACTTCAATCTGCTGGAGGCCGGATGTAATGAGATCAAGCTAAAAGCACTAATGGCAGCTCCCAAGGGCTGGCTTTTTGTGTGTGTGTTGTGTGTGCGTGCGTGTGCGTGTGCCTTTTTTCTGCATCCTTGTCTAAATATTTGGACTGGAGCCCTTTTTGTGTCAAGATGGAGGCAAACTTGTATGCTTGTCAATCTCTATTAAAGATGTAATGCAATGTTCAGATCTTTCAGCCGTGTGTTCAGCTGTGTGGGTCACCCTTAATAAGCTTATCCTTTAAGCCAGTAGGAGATTTGAAGAAAAGCATTGTCCTGATTGTCAGATAAGATGCCAAATCCATCCTTGGGGATGATAACCGTCAATGTCACTGCGGCTCTTCATGCAGTGGCGTTGGATCAAATCAAATCTTTATGGCTTATTATGAGACACATGCCCTTTATGTGTGAACAGCAGCCTGTGTAATTACTGAAAGGAATATATGTGATTTAAGGGTACTACATGATACAATTCTGTGCTCTATAGCAAACCACCATTGTTATCTCAGTGCCAGTGTCTGCAATATCGCAATCGCAAAAACCTGCTTGGATGCAATATTCTGCAGGATAGTATTATTTTAGGGTCATGCATTCATGTTCAGTGTATTTGGCCAATATACATGGACTCTAACTGCCCTTCATGCACAACCATGATGTATATTTGTAGTAGCTGAGAGACCACAGCTCACAGAAAGGTGTATTGGTAAAGAAAGAAAAGTCACAAAAATGGGTTATTCGTAATAAACATTGTCCTTGCTATTTTCAGCAGTAGTATTTCAATGACAGGGTTTATTGATATTGTGCAGCCCTATTATGAGCCCTGGATGTACATTTTGTGCTTCAAGCTAAGCTGGATCTAGTTTGAGACTCTAAACCTATGTTGCCAAATGTAATAGGTCATACTGCCAAATCAATTAATTCTGATCTCAACTCCTGACTTAAACCTTTTCGAACACCTCTGGGATGAATTAGAGCAGAGGCTGTAATTCTGGTTTTCTCACTTAACTATGAACACATTTCTAAACCTTCATATTTACTGAATAGTTAAAGTTACTGTTGCTGGCAACGGTGGATCCGTCAACAAATTGGACCTTATAGATTAGGAATGGGATGTCATCAAAGCATGTACATGTAAAAGTAGACAGACAGATACTTTTGGCAAAATATTGTATGTTGATGTAAGAAAGAAGGTGGTACTTGAGTGGTTGCCCTGTTGTGTCAGCTACAAAATCATTGTGTGGTGATCCAACAGCAACGGCGATTATATTAACAATAAACGTGTGCTGATGATTGTGTATCTTTGTAGTATTGGCCCAAAGGCAGACTGTGCCATTTTGTACCTGAAAAAGTCAGATATGAAGTGAAGCTGTTTGCCACAGACATTTCAATATGTTCCCATAAAGAGGATGTTTTATACTGTCTTTTGACAACTGATGATTTAAAGAAATTGTCTTATAAACTATTTATAGTCTGGTGTAAGGGTTATGCCTTCTCGTCAAACTATTTCATATCTGGCTATAATTTTAATGATGTAGAGTGAAATGATACCATAGGCAACTAATGCTTGTGCATCACCTTATTATTATTTTTTTTTGGCATTGTTGCCTGTGTAATTTGATCAGCAGCTAAGTCAGGCTTCCACATGGGTTTTTGATCACTTTGGAAAATTCCACCACATGTGCGCTGAATTCAATGTGCAAATGGGACTCAAATATTGTAGCAACAGCAAAATAACATTGTTACTTAGTAACACACTACGCTAAAAGCACTCTTGAATTAAACGTATGGTTTCATTTACTGTCTGAATAATTTGGCTTGTGATTATCTGACCACCTGGGGGTACTCAAACATTAACAACTTTTTATTGCCAGATGGTCAGCTGATCCTTTAAAATAAAAAGAAAAGAAATGGACAGGATGGTGAGGTCGCAAAAGAGAACCATAACGAACAGAACACTGCAAATAGCACATCACTAAGTATATTAAGAAGAGGGGGCATTAAATTACTACCAAAACACAGGCATACATTGCAAGTAGAAAGAGACAAAATGGCAAAAGGTTGTGCAAAATTAGCAAAGGGGCATATTGACTCATAGCCGCATAAAAGAAGTCTCCAGTCTTTTAAACTACTGATCCGGGACCATTTTTGGGAAAGTAGTAAAAACAAAATGGCTAACAACTTGCTGCTAGTGATCCTGAAGTTAGCATCTGCTTAAGAGCATATTTGTCTCAAACTAAAGGGTGACTTTACTGTTTTTTATTGATTCTGGACTACATTTAGACTTATATGGTGCAACATTTGTGATATTCAGATCATTTTGTAAACAAAGTTTTAGACTTATGAAACCTTTGTTAAATTTGCAGACACAAAAGGGGAGAATTTCAATGATTTTCTGACATTAGACATGACTTTACTGTCATCTACTCATGACAATGATTTAAAAATAAGTTTTCTTTAGCTAAATATATTTAGGAAAATTAACAATAAATGCTACTTCAGTCAGAAGTTGTCAGATGAAATGAAAGTCAGTGTCCTCTGAACCAGTTGGTCTTTTTATAGACGCACACAGCGGAAGAAGATGAAGTGGAGGAAGACTGAATATTATCGCTTCTTGCCATTCTGATCCTCATGGAGTATCACTGAAAGCTAATATTAACTAGCTAATTAGCAGGGCTCAGTTATATAGCCTGCACTCTCATAAACAATAATACTGCTATAGAGTTTAGCACTCCAGCTTTGCTATTAAAAGAGCAGTACTTTGTAAAAAAGACGAACTACAGATAACAGGGCAGAGATTTTTTAAAACACAATTTGTGAAACATTTAATCTGTGAAAACCAAGAAATGGTAATTTCAGTTTTCCCAAAAATATTGCAAAAAGCTGCCTCTTGTTGTTCATGTGAACCCGATATTGCGTATCATATCGTCTCTCGTGCTGGATCTCTCGCCACCCCCCTTGCACTAACCTATAAAAAAACCTTTGCACAGTAGCATATCCATGTTGAATTCCCTGCAGAGTCCTGAATCTTTGCGTTTGTTTGTGACTCTACTATCATACATATGTAGTATAGGCACTGATGCTTCATAAACTGGTCCCTCAGACTTTCCACACAGTCATATTTCCTCTGTGCTCAAGCTCCTCTGACAGCACATTCACACCTCTGTATCAGTAACTCCATGCTTCCACCCACTCCCACTGCATCTCCTATGGATGACTCGTGTGTCTGTGTTGTCCCTACTTCCAAAGGCCTGTCTGTAGCAGGAGCCCCTGATGCTGTTTGACAAGTCTAGGCCAGCATGTCTTTGAAAATGGTTTAATGTATTTTTTTTTTCTTTCTGCTTGCCTTCCATTAAAGAACGTGTTCCTTTGAAGTGTCACTCATCTAAGAGAGGACAGTAAAGAGAGGGATAGGGGACCTTCTTCATGACTGTTCAACTGAATCCTTTCATAGAGCTCTGCCTCTGTTGGGTAAAGACATACAACATTTGCTCTTACTGGTCACCATCCAGCCAGATCCAGGATCTCTCTCTTGACAGCCCCCACTATCAGCTCATGAAAAATTAAGTGGCTGTACTTAAAGTGTCAGCCACTTTAAGCCCAGACCCATTCCAGCTGTCAGTCAATGTTGGCCAGTGGATTGTAAGTGTTTGAAGAAGCTTTTATCGTGGCTGTCCAGCCCGCGCCTTGTCGCAGGCACACTAGCAAGGCGCACAAGTCGAACGTGCTTCAAATCCAGCCTGCTGCCGTTTACACCTCTCTGGCTTACTGATGAAAGATCAAGATAGTTCAAGTCCATCTCGATGTGGGAAAGATTTGCTTCCGCTTTTCATCCCCCCAAATGGAAATACACCACAGTGTGAATATGTTTTCAGTGCAACTTGAATACTGTGTCCTTTTTGGTATTATTGGCGATCAAATTTTAGGACCATATCAAGAATTCACATCAAGGCCTAATGAAATTGCCAAGCATGAAAAAATGAAGAATTCCGACTGTAGGCCTTTAAATATATTACAACAAAAATTGTAGTAAAATATAAAAGTTCAATTTTTTAAGAAAGCAACTAGATTTCATATGAATCATATTTTCCATATATCATTTTACACCATGGATAGCACTGTGCTCTGTTGTCAGTTTATATTTTGACTATTCTATCCTCAGCCCAAAGTAGTTTTGATAGTTTTTTCCTGATTTGTTTTAAAGGACATAAGTGCTGCTTAACTGCTAACCTACACTGCACCGCAAATGTAATCACACCCCTGGAGGTTTCTCATAGTTTGTCATCTTACAGCCACAAACTTTAGTGTATTTTAGTGGGATTTAGTTGGACCCCGAGAAAGTAGTGCCCCCAACGAGAAAATGTTTTACAAATAAAAATCTGAAATGTGTGGACCACATCTGTATGCCCACCAGTCACACTTTTTTCTGTTACCCCTAAATAAAACCCTTTGCACCCATATGCCTAATGTGGTAGCAATAGCTTTAAAAGTCAGTAGTTTCAATAATTTGTACCTGGCCTTTTTAGAAGAGAGGCAAGAAGAAAATTACATTTAGGGTACACAACAAACATATAGAGTCTAGTCAGATGAGACCAAAGTAAAACTTTGTTTCTTATACGCTTTTCACTGCTTAGTGATTTAGTAAGTCATGTAAGAATTGAAACATGTTTGCACATTGTCATTTAAAAAAAAATCATGAGCTTAATATTTTTATTTCTTTTTTAGGTGCCCTATCACTGATTTCACAAATCTCATGGCTCTGTTCTTAATCTCATTTTGAAGCTCCCCTCAGGAAGTTTTCCCTTTTAATCATCCATCCAGAAACATCACGAATGTGTGACAATCGCTATAAATAGCTACTAAACTTAGAAAATAAGCTCATGATCAGCACTTGAGGTTAGCAAAAGCAGTGCTACATCAAGGAAGAAAAGGAGAGAAAGCCTTTAATGACCAAGAGAAGAGGAATGTCTCACATTTACATGTTGAGTCAGAGCTGGAAAAGCCTCTCTATTTGCTTTTCATCAGATTTACTGTCTTTGGTGGCGGCAAAAATAACATTTCTCTCTTTATCCTTCTGCTTCATTTCCTTTGTTTTAGAGCACAGCAGACTATTTCCTCCAAGCAATTTGTCCATGTTGCATTTATTTCCAGTCAATTATCTTATATTTGATTACTCTCAGCCCAGCTGTGATGTTACTCTGCAGAGCTTAATGAAACTGTGGAATAATGAAGGATAATGTTTGCATGATGGCTGCCTTGCTGCATTTGATAAGGATTTTGTCATTCCCATTTTTTAATCACTACATTTTCCAGTTGATTGTGTGTGATGTCATCCTTAGTTTACCTTATTATATGACAACAGGGCAAAAACTAATCTACAGAAAGAAACCTTTCCACCATCAAATACCCACAATAATATTTTTTTGCTTAAATTAAAATCTTTAATGTTGGTCATAATTTGTTTTCTGCAGTTTTATTCTGATTCCCCCTTAACAACAATCCAGTGCAACTTAATGTGGATACAAATTAATGCAGCTGTTCTGTGAAGACCTCAGAGGTTCCTTGGAGATCATTAGAGAACAACCAGCATCGCAAAGATCCAGGAGCACAGGTCAGGGAGAAAGCTGTGGAGAGGTTTAAAGCAGAGTTAGGTTAGAAAACAATATTCCAAGTTTTGAACATCTCAAAGCCTTCTGTTCGCTCCCATCATCAATCATCACCTAAAATCCAAGTTTGTTGGGACCCACAGCCATGGATACAACATGAAAGATGCGGTACAAACGTTTCTGGAACTTTTAAAATATATTGCATTTAACCTACTTCCGGCACAACTTAGGAATTGGGGGTAACAGCGGACTACCCATGATGCCACTGCCCGTATAAAACCCCACCTTTCCAATGGATCGATCTCTTCTACGCAGGTCACCTATGGCCTGGA
This sequence comes from Crenichthys baileyi, assembly GCA_036173005.1. Taxonomy (NCBI): domain Eukaryota; kingdom Metazoa; phylum Chordata; class Actinopteri; order Cyprinodontiformes; family Goodeidae; genus Crenichthys; species Crenichthys baileyi. Next base: position 252,272 of record JAHHUM010001790.1, on the reverse strand, counting down.
CAGAGAGACACAGCGCGCTAATGTCTTTTTGCTGGCAAACAGACATAAACTCTTCAAACTGGATCCAAGGGTGCCATAAGATCACGCGATCATATGCACAAAGTTAAGTACGAATGAAATACTTTATGTGTACCCGGTATTCATTCATGAACAGGGTGTTAAAGTACAAGCGTTGCTTGACTTTTCTCTCTGAGGCCTGCAGAAGCAAACTGTGTTCCAGATAAATTTCCTGCAGACGCTGTCTCTACGGTGCCTAGTGGAGCGGTTTCCCGGTCTGAAAGGAGGACAATGGCACCGCATCACCATGGTTACAGTAACTGTGCAGTTGGTTGGCGGACAGAGCGAGCCGTATTTCACCCACAGCTACGGAGGTTAGCTGAAGCTAACCTTTTGTTCACAGAGCTTTCTTCAAACTTCGTCGTCGCCCGAACAACTCCTCTTCAGCACGGTTCATACGAGGTTAGGGTTTGGGCAGAGAGAAGTGATTTAGGATGAAATGATCTAAACGTTTTTCATTATATGAAGTTTGGTTTTGTTTGTGTTGAACTCAGCTATCTTGGTGCTAGCAGGCTATCTGCAGCACACGTGCTCAGTTGTGTGTTCTGTGTTTGTGTGTTTTTAAAGTTAAGACAAACTTTACTTGAAGGGTGATTTTAAACACAGAAGATTGATCATAACGCGCCCTCTGCGCTTATGCATTTTAACCATTTTATTAACGGTATTTTAAAGGTGTGTGTTTGATTCTGGTGCTAAGCTATCAGCTTCTTTTGTTAGCTCTCTGCCTGTTCAGACGCTTTTCTCCTAAGCTCCCTGCTTGCTTGCATTCTTTTATTCCTAACTTTTTATCTCTTAGCCAAAATTACAGAAATATTGGACTAAAACAATTTCTTACCAGCGACTCCCAAGGATTATTATTATTTTTATTTAATTTAATTGTTTTCTAAAGAATTTTGATGTTTTTATAATCGAACTCGAAAGAAGGACAAATTGACGCCAGCTAATCGGCACAAAATGCCTCCATCAGTACAGAGGACTTCGACAAACTTTTACAGAAATTGGCTGTTTTAGAGATGAAAATCCATCAGCTAGAAGTGAATGTGGAGGTGAATATGGGGTACAGCGATGATTCAACTCTGCTTGTGATCCCAAACAGTGACAGTCAGCTCAACGACTCAGCCGGCAAACAGAACACTGAGAATAAACCTACCGGCAGAACCCCCCTGGCATGTTTTAGGCGCATGTCCAAAAAATCAAGGTGGACGACTCACTGGAAGATCTTAGCAATTAAATAAATTAGAATGGCCAGAATTACAGAGAAATGCCCCCGTTTCCCCTGGGAAAAGGAGACTTCGGCGAGCTGCTGTCACAACAACTGATAGGAGTGAGACAGCTGGAAATAATGGAATTCCCCTCCAAAACAGATTTTCCCCACTACAGAATGAAAACCAGGAAAATGATCCATCTTCTGAGAACAATAAAAGGTTTGAGAACAACCTTCATTCTAAACAGTCTTCTCCTAAATTGCCAGAGAAAAAGCGCCCCACCGGACCAAGAACCCTAATAGTGGGCAACACAGCTGTGGATGGGATTAAAAACTTCTGCAGCAAGAAAAACACAGAAGTTATGATTGTTACCAGTAACGTGGTGCCCGATATCTCAGAGAATATTCTTTCAATCACAGAAAAGCGCCCGTCTCTAGAAAACCTTATTATACACTGTGGAGCCATGGATGACGTGGCTAAGAAAAAATCATAAGGATTAAAGGAGGACTTCACTCGTCTTCTGAATATTGTTGGAGGTCTCAATATCAAGGTGTTTCTCAGCAGACCCTTTGCACCGATTTTCTGTGGAGATGAGATTTTTTCGAGACTTCTGATGATTAATAAGTGGTTGAAAAAACATGTGCTACTACATCTGTGAACTTCACCGACAACTTCAATATTTTTTGGGAAAAAGACTACAATGTTTGAACAAGCCAGGAGCCAGACGTCTCACATCGAATCTCTTCTATTCAGTAAATAATCTGCCAGCAACTTCGACCTTCAGCAGAGAACATGGAGTGTCAACAACAATGATAACGCTGCCTCCAACAGCTCCAGTGGAGACAACCGGCCTGTTGGATGAGAAAGAGAGGTCATCACAAAAGGTCTCCCCGTCGAAATCCAATGGAGAAGTGGACCCCCACGTTTTACCCCCCAAACCCAGACCCAGACTGACCTCCCCGTTAAACCCCCCTCACCCCGACCCAGACCGCAGAGAACTCTCCCATCTCCCCACTGAGCCCGCTTTTTGCTTTACTGGATTCTGATAACATGAAAGGAGCTCTTAAGATCGGGACCCAAATGGCTCTGATATCTTCTCCATTCAACACCCCCCGTGGCCGAGGCCGTGCTACTAAACCAATATCTTCCAAATGCCGCAGAGCCCCACCACCTCCTAATCTATCTCCTTCTAATCAGGACCTTCAAATCACTTCTCTGTGATACAGTCTGGCCCCCAGTGGTAACTCTATCAGAAATGAGCATGTCCAGGAAAAACCTGGGCCCCTAATAGGAGATAGTTGTAAAATCTCTGTGATTATACGTGACAGAAAGAACAAAGCCAAAAGGATAAGAGACAGTAATAAACAATCAAGCTTAAAAGCCATAAACTGTCAGGTACAACCAGACACAGAGTTAATACCAGCAACTAAGTCATATAAACTGCCGTTATTAAACATTAGATCTCTGTCAGGAAAATCATTTTTAATCAATGACTTCATTACTGACCACGATCTTGATGTTACATGAATTTAATGAAGCTCCCATTCTGATAGAGTCGACGCCTCCAAACTACAATTTTCTTTGTGAGAGCAGACAGCAAAGAAAAGGTGGAGGGGTGGCCACTTAGTTTAAAGATTTACTAAAGTGTAAAAAAGTTTTTTCTGGGTATATTTGACTCATTTGAATATTTGGCTCTCCAGGTAAAAAGCTCGGTCCAAACCATGTTCTTGAATATTTACAGGCCTCCTAAGTCTAAAACAAACTTTTTCAGTGATTTTAATGAGCTTTTATCTGTGATATGTGTTGATTATGACTGTTTAATGATTGTGGGAGACTTCAACATTTACATGGACAATCCTGAAGACAGAAGTGCAATAGATCTATGTGACACTCTTAGAAATTTTGGTTTGACTCAACATGTTAAACAGCAAGCGCACAAACAGGGAAATATTTTGGACTTGATCATCACTAAGGGTCTAAACATTTCCAAGGTGTCTGTAACTGATGTTGCCCTATCTGACCACTTTTCTGTTATTTTTGAAAGCATCATCTGCAATGACTCAGTTTGCCAAAGAGACATGATAAGAAAACGCGTCTTTAAGGACGGTGCTGCTGAAACCTTTAACCAGATTAGTGAGCAATGGAGAAGTAGGCAACGTTTCCCTAGAGCTCCTGCAGATTTAGAAATATTTTTAGCACTAACTTCATATTTGGACAGTTCTATAATAAATTGGGAGAGAAACCAGTCTAGACTTCATTTAACTGCACCAGGACATGATGAAAGCAAATTTGAGGATGCACACCTCCAACAAGGACAAGAAAGCGAAAGATCCGGGCCCAGCCGCCCCGGACTCGCCTGAGGGTAGCCTTCCGATGGCTAATGCTACCATCCTAGAGGCTATAAACTCTCTCCGCACAGAACTACAAGTCACCAAGTTCGAAATTTGTCTGACAATAGATACTCACATCGAAGAGGTGTCCGCCACTATCAGAGGAGATCTCCTCACCCTCAAGACCGAGACTCAAAATGCAATTCATGTGCTGAGAATGTCCAACGACTAACATGGCGCATCCATTGCTGAACTAGAACGAACGGCCAAACAGTCAGCAGATGCCATAACCACGCTACTGTCGGAGATAAAACGTCTACGCACAGAAATGAATCAGCTAACAGAAAAATACATGGATCTTGAAGGAAGGTCCAGACGACAAAATATACGGATTGCAATGTTAAGAGAAGGGGCAGAGAAAGGCGTAGAATTGAACGGATTTGTCTCGCAGCTCCTGAAAGACGTACTGACTCTGGATGACTTACCGCTGGTGGATCGCGCTCATAGAGCTCTACGAAGGCGCCCAGACGACACAGGACCTCCTCGGGCGATGGTGGTGAGACTCCATTATTACCGCGATGTAACAATGATCCACCGGAAGGCCATGACTCAGAGAGACCTTGCCTACCGCGGGCAGAAGATCCACATCTTTCCTGACTTTACCCCCGAGATTGCGAAACGCAGAGCTGCATTTAACGGTGTCAGAGCACTTCTTCGGGACAAGCCGGGAGTTCGGTATGGACTATTATGTCCTGCAAAGCTGAGAGTGACTTTCGGAGGAACAGAAACAATGTTCACAGACGTGAAGGAAGCCCGGAGGTTCGCGGAGCTCCACTTTGGCACGGGTGGAGACAGCACGGGCGACACCGGGGCGGACACCTGATGCAGATGTGGGGTGGCTGGATTCCGGTAGTACCCAATGTTGGACTGTCCTGTGATGTTTAACCAGCTAAGTTTATAAATTGTTTAGAATCTTCATTTTGGTTACATAATTAGCTGACTTAAGTTTAACTGACAATCTGAAGTGGGCTGATATTTATAAATAGGCAGCTTATGTAACCTGACACATGTTTTTCTGACCATTTCTTTTCAGCTGCTCCGATGTTAGTTTGGTGCTTGAATTTTACATTTTGCATAGCCTTTTTCAACTTCTAATTAGGAGTTAATAGTAAGGGAAGTTGCTAGTTGAGTAGGTTAATGTGGCTTTATTGTGTGAGTGTTACTCTTAATTTAAGTTTTCTGTTTAGCTTTTTCTTTATAACTTCCTTAGAGGGGTCGCGCCTTACTTTGCAGGTTCTTCTAAGTATAGGCAAGACAATTAGCATTTTGTTTGAAGGGGTGGGCTGGGACTTATATATGATGTATAATCATTTCTTTCACACTTATGAGGACCTCTATATTCTTTTTCATTCTAATCTGAATTATGCAGGTTAATACAACACAAACAAAGAAGGGCGGACAGGTCACGTTGGTCACATGGTATGTTAAAGGTTTGAATAACCCTGTTAAGAGGGGTAAGATATTAGCACACCTAAAGATGTTGTCCAGTGATGTAATTTTCCTTCAAGAAAACCCACCTTAATAAGAATGAGCACATAAAACTGAGATGCAGGTGGACAAGGCAGACTTACCATTCTACTTGAGAGGCATGGCCATTTTATTCAAGAAAAGTACACCTTTTACTCATAAATTAACCATATCCGACAGGGAAGGCAGATATTTAATATTAGTTGGAGAATTGTACTCTGTTCCTATAACTCTGGCTAATATATATGGCCCCAACATAGACTCTCCACTTTTTTACAAACATGTTTTAGCCCAAATACCTGACATTTCGCAGACTAATCTAATCATTGGAGGGGACCTGAATCTTGTTTTAGATCCATACTTAGACCACTTGTCAACACGTAGAGCACCAGCCTCTAATGCTAGTATTTTCCTTAAGGAATACCTAAATAATTCGAATTTGTTCGATAGATGGAGGATTTTTAATCCACAGGGGCGAGCCTATTCATTTCACTCAAATGTTCATAATGTATACACACGAATTGATTATTTAATGATGGATGTAAAGTCAGTACCCTATACTAGTGAAGTAAAATATCACAATATAGCAATTTCAGACCATGCCCCCCTTTCTCTAGATTTACATTTAGATAATTTGAACCAAACTGAAAGAACATGGAAACTGGACCCACAACTGTTGAAGGAACCAGAATTCTGTAAGTTTATCAGAGAGCAGATTACTTTTTTCTTTGAAATGAATGACCTTCCCGGAACGTCTCCTTCAATACTGTGGGAAACTATGAAAGCCTATTTAAGGGGAGGTATTATATCTTTTCGAGCAGCAAGGAGGAAAAGGAATCGTGCAGAGTTGATGGATTTAGAGCAACAAATTAAACGTCTGGACAAGGATAACGCTACACACCCCTCTACAGAAACTCATAAAAAAATTATTTCACTGAGATACAAATATAATCAATTATTGTCAGATCACATTACTAGAGCTTTTATTTTTACTCGACAGAAATATTTTGAATTTGGGGAAAAACCTAATAAATTATTGGCTAGACAATTAAGGAAAATGGAAAGTCACTGTACAGTTGACAAAATTAAATCAGAAAGAATCAGTAATCTCCAAACTTTACCTCGGGAAGACAGGAGCTCTCTTAATGCAAATCTCTCATGCATAGATATTCAGGTTGCTATTAAATCACTAAAAAGTGGGAAAACGGCTGGTCCTGATGGATATCCTGGGGAATTTTATAAAGAATTTAGTGACCTTTTATCACCTTATTTGTTAAATATGTACACCCAAGCAAACTCAGATAATATCCTACCGCCCACTATGAGAGAAGCCACTATAATACTAATACCAAAAAAAGATAAGGATCCTGAGGAAGTAGGTAATTACAGGCCAATATCATTGTTAACCTATGATCAAAAGATACTAGCCAAAATTCTAGCTAATAGGTTGACTTTGTTAATGGATAAATTAATTCATCCTGATCAGACCGGTTTTATACCAGACACTCTTTCTTTAATTTGCGACGTCTTTATAATGTGATCTTCTCTCAGAGGGGGGAAACTTCTGATTTGGCTGTCCTTTCCCTCTTGACCAAATAGAATGGCCCTACCTTTTTGCAACCCTGAGAAGATATGATCTTGGTGAACACTTTGAAAAATGGTTAAAAATCCTTTATCATGAAACTTGTGCTAGAATTGTCACTAATAAGACACTATCTCCTGCGTTTCAATTACATAGGGGCACCAGACAGGGTTGCTCGCTGTCACCCTTACTTTTTGCCTTAGCCCTAGAACCCCTTGCACAAACAATTCGTGCCAACCCCCTTATACATCGATACATTTCTAAAGGGACTGTAAATAAAATTTCCTTATATGCGGATTATATCCTATTGTTTATAACCAACCTTCAGTGTACTATACCAACGCTCCTAGATACAATCTCTCAGTTTGGCAGGTTTTTGGGTTATAGGATCAACTGATTTAAAAGTATACTGATGCCAATTAAGCTCAAGGACTCAAGGAAGTTTACCTACCTTGGAATAGAGATTACCAAGGATTTTAATTTACTTTATGAAGCTAATTTCACCCCCCTTGCGGTGAAGCTGCAAAATAACATTCAGTTTTGGACATCTCTCCCCATTTCCCTGGTGGGAAGAATCAGTGCAATAAAAATGTCTTTCCTCCCTCAGATCCTTTATCTGTATCAAAATATATCCATCTTTTTACCCAAGAATTTTTTTAAGAAACTTGATTCTATAATCTTTCCATTTCTAAAACACACCGAATTAGCAAAGCTCACCTTGGCAAGGCAGACTTGGAGGGTGGATTGGCCCTCCAAAATTTTTCATTTTACTATTATTCTTGTGTGTTTTGCATTATTACAATTTGGCTAGATCACAATTTTACACAATCCAAGTGGATCACAATGGAAAAAGAAGACTGCAGCCCTCATGAAATTGGTGCTCTTATTTTGTCACCAACGAGTATAGATACCTTGGCATACAACAATAACCGCATCATCCACAGTACTATACGTATTTGGAAACAGGTACAATTCCAATTTGGTGTTGAATCTATATCTACCTTGTTACCAATAGCAAAGAATCTCTCATTTGTCCCTTCCACTTTAGATTCAGGTTATATAGGTTATATATAAATGTTAATGGATGTAGCTCCTTTAGTCGTTTCACCTAGAAAGAAAGAACTGATAAACTCTGAGCCAGTTTTCAAGGTTAGAGTCTGAAAGAGAGCACATAGAGTTAGTTACAGTAAAAGCTAAGTCAATTGCCATATCAAGAAGCGAGAAAGGGTTAAACACTAAAAGACAGGGCCATGTGGATCATCGGTAGAGGGTGAGCATTAAGTTGTTGCCAGCAGAAGCTCGGACGATGCCCCTCTCCAGAAAGGTGTCACAGGTAGACACAGAGTCAGGCCAGGTGTAGCTTCTAGGAAGAGAAAAGAGAGAGAACAAAGTTAGAAGCTGAAATAACAGCAAACAATGCAAAATTGGAGAGTAGTGTGAGAATGTAGCGAAGAGGGTGAAAGTGGTCATTATGTCCTCCAGCAGCCTAAGCCTATAGCAGCATAACTACACAGAAAGTTTCAGTTCAGATTATTTAGTTGAACGGAAGTTATTTTCAACAATGTCGTTTCAAGGCACCTGCCAGGATCTGTGCTTTGTCTGTTTGTTTTGGTGCGTTTACTGTGCTTAGCCCCTAGATGGCGTGGAACCTGGAGGAGAGGTGACAGGTGTTCATCATTCCACCTGCTGAGGAGTATATTAGGAGGAGGCTGCCAGCAACTCACTGCCAGAGTGTTGTCCTTTAGTGGTACAGCTCAAGCCACATTATCTTGTCTTGTTCTTGCCTTGAACTCTAGTAATTTGAATTTGTTACCTTGCAGGATTACCTAAACCTGACCTTGCCTTTGTGTGGATCTCTGCCTGGATTACTCACTTCTGGAAAGAAGCTATCCAGCTCCATGATCAAAGACTCTAGCCTTTCATTATTGGACCACACCGGTTGGCAGCCTCCTGAATTCTTCGCTCCTTGGATCAACCCTCAAGAACCCTGTCCACCCACCTCCTTCCACTGCACCCACTTCCAAAACCCCCGGACCATTTTATCATCCTGGCACACCATTATCCACCATTTTCTGTCTCAGGGGTAAACAACTATTTTGTCTCTCTGCACCACCCTCTGGCGGATCATTCCACCAACCCAGTAAGGCTGAATTATTATTCTTTAAGTATTGACCCTAAAGTATTCCCTACTCACCATCCTGTTTATTTTACAGTTGGTTTCCCGGTTCCAGTTCCCCAGTACATTTCACTACTCTGTAAATAAACACTTTACCGTAAAACTCTGCCTCCTGGATTGCTTTCTGCATGTGGGTCAAATCTGTTAAAAACAATATGACAGCACCCCACAAAGGGTCCCACTGATGGTCATTGTTACACTAAAAACCATAAGGATTGGGATAGCTCTCTCTGTCAGACTGATTATAACCATTGGAAAAGAGATGGGGTCATACAGGTAGCAGAAATGGAGGGTGTGTTTGCACCTCAACCATAACTGAGCCAGTTTAGGCTAAACCTGACTCCCCCTTACTCCATCCAACAGGGAGGGACGAAGGCTCCCTCCCTGATAAACTAGGCCACTCTAACTATAAGCTTTATCAAAAAGGAAAGTTTTAAGCCTAGCCTTAAAAGTAGACAGGGTGTCCGCCTCACGGACTAAAACTGGGAGCTGGTTCCACAGGAGAGGAGCCTGATAACTAAAGGATCTGCCTCCCATTCTACTTCTAGAGACTCTAGGAACCACCAGTAAACCTGCAGTCTGAGAACGAAGTGCTCTGTTAGGAACATATGGAATAATCAGATCTCTGATGTATGATGGAGCTAGATCATTAAGGGCTTTATATGTGAGGAGGAGAATTTTAAATTCTATTCTAGATTTAACAGGGAGCCAAAGAAGGGAAGCTAAAATAGGAGAAATATGATCTCTCTTTTTAATTTTCATCAGAACTCTTGCTGCAGCATTTTGAATCAGCTGAAGGCTTTTAACTGCATTTTGTGGAAATCCTGATAGTAAAGAATTACAATAATCCAGCCTTGAAGTAACAAATGCATGGACTCGTTTTTCAGCGTCACTCCTGGATAGGATATTTCAAATTTTGGCAATGTTCCGGAGATGAAAGAAGGAAATCCTAGAAACCTGTTTAATATGGGATTTAAATGACATGTCCTGGTCAAAAGTGACACCAAGGTTTTTTACTTTATTACCGGAGGTCAATTTATTGCCATCCAGGTTAAGTGATTGACTAAGCAGTTTCTTTTTTAAAGACTCGGTCCAAAGACGACAACTTCTGTCTTGTCTGAATTTAGAAGCAAAAAATTTTAAGTCATCCAAGTTTTTATATCTTCAAGACATGCTTGTAGTCTATCTAACTGGTTGGGTTCATCAGGATTTATGGATATGTAAAGCTAAGTATCATCAGCGTAACAGTGCAAATTTATCCTATGCTGCCTGATAATTTGACCTATTGGAAGCATATATATAGTAAAGAGAATTGGCCCAAGTACTGAACCCTGTGATACTCCACAATTAACCCTGGAGTTTAAAAAACAAAAACATAAACAATGCTCTTGCATTATTTGCCACGGTTGACAGGTTAACAAACGCTCCTGTAACTGTAGCATCTGAACTCCACTCTACCAGGGTCTGCAATGAATTTGCTAAATTCTTTACTGAAAAAAACCAAAAGATCAGAGGGGCAGTCAGCACATCCACATCAACTCCAGTACCAATGTTGTCTCCAACTAGAACTGATTTCGACAAAATTTCCCAATTTCACCAAATAAACTACAAATACTTAGAAGATATCGTACACCAGCTAAGCTCCTTTTCCTGCTGTCTCGATCTTTTACCCACGGCTTTCCTTAAGGAGCTTTGCCTGTAATAACATCTGATTTAACACAAATAATAAACACGTCCCTTTTGTCAGGTGTTTTCCCCCAGGCCCTGAAAACAGCAATTATCAAATCTCTATTGAAAAAGAGCAACTTGGACAAGCTGCTACTGCAGAACTACAGGCCTATATCATACCTCCCCTTCATCAGTAAGATTATTGAAAAAGCTGTGTTTCAACAGTTAAACAACTTCCTAACAATGACCAACCGCTTCGATGTCTTTCAGTCAGGCTTCCATGCTCACTACAGTACAGAGACTGCTCTTGTCAAGGTGTTCAATGACATCCGTATAAATGCAGACTGTGGAAGAACCAGAGTGGTGGTATTATTGGACCTTAGTGCAGCATTCGAGACTGTTGATCACTCCATTTTATTAGAGCACCTGGAAAATTGGTTCGGCCTTTCTGGAACAGCACTCAATTGGTTTAAATCCTACTTGAAGGACAGGGACTTTTTTGTGTCAGTAGGTAACTTTACATCAGAGACCACAAAAATCACATGTGGTGTTCCCCAAGGGTCCATCTTAGGGCCCCTCCTATTCAATATCTACATGCTCCCCCTAACTCAGATTTTAATAAACAACAACGTAAGTTATCATAACTATGCAGACGACACACAGCTATACGTTACGATGTCACCAGGTGACTTTGAACCCATTCAAGAGCTTGGTAAATGCTTGGAAGAAATCAATGCATAGATGTGCCAAAATTTTCTTCAACTGAATCAAAACAAAACTGAAGTAATCATTTTTGGACCATAGGAAGAGCGATTAAAAGTTAGCAAACAGCTTCAGTTAATACAGCGAGAAACCACCAATCAGGCTCGAAACCTGGGTGTAGTGATGGACTCAGACCTGAACCTTCAGAGGCACATAAAGACAGTAACAAGGTCAGCCTTCTAGCACCTAAAGAACATCTCCAGGATTAAAAGACTTATGTCTCAGCAGGACCTTGAAAAACTAATTCATGCATTCATCTTTAGTAGAATTGATTACTGCAACGGAGTCTTCACAGGTCTGCCTAAACAGTCGATCAGACAGCTGCAGTTTATTCCAGAACGCTGCTGGCCGTGTCCTCACAAGAACTAAGAAAGTGGAGCACATCACCCCGGTTTTAAGGTCCCTACACTGGCTCCCTGTAGCTCAGAGAATAGACTTTAAAATACTTCTGTTAGTCTATAAATCACTGAATGGCTTAGCACCAAAATACATTACAGACTTGATGTCAGTGTATCAACCACCCAGACCTCTCAGGTCTTCTGGCTCAAATCTACTCTGCATACCCAGAACCAGAACCAAACATGGAGAAGCAGCTTTTAGTTCTTATGCTGCACTAATCTGGAATAAACTCCCAGAAAACTGTAAAAGCGCCGAAACCCTAAGTTACTTTAAATCAAGATTAAAAACGTATTTGTTTAGAGTGGCCTTTGACTGTGCCATCTAAACATTGTTGGTTACGTTTTCAGTCCAATTTTCCTTTCATTTTCTTATCCATCATTCTATTCTCTTTATTTTATTTTTATTTTTATTTTTTTTAATTACCTCTGTTGTTTGATTTTCTGTACCATTGTAATGTTTTTCCTTGTGTACAGCGCCTTGGGTGCCTTGTTGCTGAAAGGCGCTATATAAATAAACTTGACTTGACTTGACTCGACTTTAACTGCTAACAGCTAAGAACACGCGCTTGCATACGTAAGCCCATTTCTCCCAAAAGATTTGGTTCTTTTCCAAAATATTTCCTTAATAATATTTCTTTAAATATTATTTTAATAAATAAAGGCAGCTAATGAGACACCGTTGAGAATTAGTCATCCAGAAGGTTGGTTTTATTCAGCAGATCATTCTTTAAAACAATACTTTATTAAAATAATATTTTATCTGATCTTGCATTGTGAATGGTTGACTAAAGGTATGCTGATTATTGCTTAGTTAGTTCCAAGACTAACTTAACTTCACTTCCAGATTCTTCAAGATAATCCTTGGTTCTAAAACATAAAGAACATTGAATGGTAATGTTGCATCACTCTTTCGGTCATGGTTTTCAAACATCTTTAATCCACTTGTTTATATTGTACATAGCCTATTAGTCTTCGTTATTCTTTAATTCTTCTTAGTGGTTTAGTTGGATTGTTTTATCATAGTAAAGAGTTTGTTGATTGAAATATGTTTGACTTTGAGTTGACTTATTTTTGTTAATAGATTCTTGTATTTTAAGAAATTGTGTGAATTCATTCCATGTGTGTGCAGTGTTTTGCTGTTCAATAATGTCAGAGCCTGGCTCACCCTTTTCAATTTTGTCCTAATACCACCGCCTTACTGGGCTGGTATTTACAGGACAACCCTTAAGAGACCGAAATATTATTTGATAAAATATTAAAGTATTAATATTAAATATTAAATAATATATTCAGATTCATAGTCACAACATGATATTGACATTTATTGTCATATTAGATCAATCTCACATGTTGCATGAGTCAAGCTGATGTAGTTCTAATGTTCCACATTTGTGGAAGAGAACTGGAATGCTTTATATAGAGATACTAACTGTGGAGAAATAGCCTTGGATTGGAGGCAAAGGCAGATGCTTTTGCATGAAATTTGAATTGGAAAACAGGTTGTGTTGTACTAGTGACAGAATCACGTTGTACCCAGTGTTGCTGGTTCAGAAATAATACCCAAAATAACAGACTAGTTGTCAGGAAAAACAATAGCCTACATCTTGGATCACTGCTGGGCTGTGTGTGTATTTCGACAGACACTGACATGTGTTTTAACACCTAACAGAGCAGAAGGGCTGTAGTTCTTAATGTAGCCAGAGCAAATATAATGTTGGTCTTTAGAAAGCTGTTAAATTTTCACCAAAAGAGCAACAATATCAAGTTATGTTAATTTTTTGGCTATATGAGCAATGTTTTTAATCTATTTGAACCTGTAGGATTTGTCTGCTATACCAGTCTTTTAGAATAAATCACAAAGGCACCAAATTATTGGCATTTCAGTAGAGCTTTTCTGTTAATGAATACAGCGTGGCTTCAGATTAACAGCCTGCTAACATGCTGTTTTTAATGTGAATATGCCTGAGAAATAAAATGCTTCTTCAGTTCTGGACTGCAAAGCAAAATGAATCACTTTGCAGATGTATTATTCATAAAACTCTTCCTCTGCATATGTGAAGGCACTTGCTGATGTGAGAAACATCACCGACAAGATGTTCATTTTACAGATGAACACCTTTCAGATGCTTGTAATTCTTCACTGAACCTATGCTTAGTGGAACATGAATGTGAGTTGCAGACAAAGTGTTTGCAAACCTACAAAGGAATTCCTCTTTTTTCTTGCACACTGATTTTCTGGGCTGTAATTCCTTCTTGAACGATGATAAGAGCTGCTTGGCAATAGACTGATATAATGGCAAGGGATTGATATTGTTCTCTGTGTACTGGTATGATTTCATGATGCAGCTGAACAAGCTGTTACAGTATGGAGTTTTAGGCCAGACCTGGATCAGATTAAATCAGATCACATTCCTTCTGTTTTATTGGTTTGTTTGTAACACCTGGCTACGAATTGTACAATTTTTTATTTTTTTTTTGCTGTATTTTCCCAGCTTTGGATGTTTTCAGCTATCTTTGGGCATCACTGTAATCCATACAGGTGTTAAAAGAAAAGGAAATCTTTCTTCATCTGAAGGCGAGGATCTATTGGACCTGATCTTTGTCATCATCAACATCGGGAGTAATGAGATGTGTTTGGAGCCTCTGCTAACCTTGACCACCCTTTTCCTGTAAGAAAACATAGCAAATTGAAAAATGGCTGTTTACCATTTGCCGAAGAGGTTAGCCGGCTGTTGGGCATCTAAAATCAGGGCCTTTTATTAAACTAATCTTTTCATAGAAAAAAGAAGACCTCTTTCCAGACTGACTTTGTTTCTTATCTATTCTTAAATTTCTGTAGATCAGAGCATGATGTGTTGCTTTTTTAAATTATTCAGCCTACTTCATGTTGTCTGACAGGGTCTCTTCAAGTGACTTCTTGTTTCTACAGGTCTGGCAGTAATCAGGTCTGAGTGTGGCTAGATAAATTTAACCAAAAAAGTGGTTAACCACAGTTAATTCGTTGGTGGGGCAATAATAATGTCACATAGAGCCTGGTTGGTTTGGATATATTTTTATTCCCTTAATTAACCAATGTGGCAGCTAAATGATAAAAATAAACACCACAGGAATGAATTGAGTATGGAAAGCAAAGAGCGACAAATCCGAAAATAAAGAAAAACACAAAACCCAAGTTCCGATACTTAGTTAAACCATATCTGTTGAACACGCTCCATAGCTCCTAGAAATCACTGATTCCTTACATGTAAACAGATGCAACATCAATGTGCACCTATATGTCATGTAATTAACTAATTTAATGAGCATTACATGTCGGCACATAATGCTATTCTTTTTACTCGTTATGGTAGGACAACATAATATCCAAAGTACTATATTGTTTTACATCAAATAATGCATAGCTGATGTTTTTATTTATTTTGTTGTGACCAAATAAAACATAACAGAGAAATATGACATTAGTTTGCTACTTTGTCTGTGATAATGAATTAAGCGATTCCCAAAAAATCTTGGTATATATCTAAGCAGATATAACTGTTGTTTTGGCCTTTAATTGTCAAATATCATGTTACTTTTGCAATTTTCTGTAGTTGTAAATAATAACTGACAATTATAACAAATGTAATACTTCAAAGCACTATATAAGATCCAAATAATTTTAATAAACATCCTGTTAGGTCTACTATAAAGTAGACCTAACAGTGGTGTTTGTGCTACAGAAAATTTTTTCACAGAGATACTGTTTAACCTGGCGATCCCACTTTAGGTCTAATGATATGAGTAGATAGAAGAAAAGCATTTAGAATATTTTACCAGCCTTCCTGATGGGAGTGGTCATTCATTATTTATTTTAGGAGTATTTTTTTGCTTTTGTTTATTTTTGTCAGGTATGATGAGCAGATGGGAGATGGCTTTTTTCAGGGAACCTGCTGGGAGGGCCATACTCCTCCCTCAGCCCATTCTCCTGACGGTGCCAGCTCTCTGCCACTCCAGGTTGATGAGGTGGCACTCCCATCCTGGGTTTCCCCATCAGCACAGGGCAGAGAGAGAGACAGAGCCATCTGTAATTTACCCAGAACCTGGACCTCGTTTTTCCCCTACCAGCGGGGTGAAAGACTCAAACTAAATCTGGCTTAAACTATCAGAAATCCAAGTGCATCTCACAATGCTGAATAAAATAATGATCTGACTCAATCATAGCACTGAAAAGACAGTCTTATAAAGTATTTTGTCAATCAATCAACCTACCTTTATTAATATAGTACTTTACACACTCAAGTGACCAAACGCTGTACAGGTCCAAAAAGAAAAAGAAAACAGAAATATGATATAACCAAATGACACAAACGCCAACAATACCACAAATAACTAAGGACAAAATAACAGCCAAATACAATGAAAACAGTAAGAAAAAAGAAAAAAAAAACTGAATAATTAAAAACAGCCTGATATTTCTGCTCAACTGAAATTAAGTTATTTTAAAAACAACTTAAAAGCATTTAAGGTGTTAGCCATCCTTACAGCAAGAGGAAGATTGTTCCAGAGTTTGAGAGTAACAACAGGAAAGGCCCTGTCTCCCCGGGTCACAAGACAAGTTCTAGGAACATCTAAAAGCGATAGAAGTTCAACCTCAAACATCTCCTTGGAACGTGCTTGTGCAGAAACTCTGTTAGGTAAGGAGGTGTCTGACTGTTTAAACACTTAAAAGCCAAAATTAAAATATTAAAATCAATCCTGAAACGTACAGGCAACCAATGCAGGAAGGACAATATGGGGGTCAAATGCACATATCACTTGTTACCCGTTAGCAGACGTGCAGCAGCATTTTGGACCAGCTGCAGGTGACGTAGAAGCGAGTTGTCCAACCCTGCATAAAGAGAGCTGCAGTAGTGTAGTCTAGGGGTGAAACAAACAGGTATTAAACATTTTCAAGGCCACTGGAAGGCAAACAGGGTTGGATTTTGCTGATTAACCTCAAATGATAAAAACTAGACTGGACTATTGCACTGACCTGTTTATTAAATTTAAAACAGTTATCAAAAAACACTCCAAGATTCCTCACAGCGGTACAATTAAAAGAACTGCAGTGTTGCATCCTGAAAGCAGTTTTTCCCAAAAATAATCACCACTCCCTTATTTTCATTTAAATGTCCATCCAATCCATCTGAGTTTTAATGTCGTTTAAACAGTTAACCAGATTCTGTACAGAGTAAATTTGCAGATCATCTGCCAAACAATGAAAAGGTATGCCATATTTCCTAGAATCGACCCCAAAGGAAGTATATAAAGTGAAAAAAAGAATTGGTCCTAAGATGGCGCCTTAAGGGGCCTCAGAGGAGGAAAACCCAGATTGACAGAAAAACCTATGCCAGATGGGTAGGAGCGAAACCATTTAAGAACTGTGCCCTTTAAATTGACAGACTGCTCTAGACCTGATAGTAAAACATTATGATCCACCGTATCAAAATCAAGCAAAATTAAAACTACATTAACAGCAGAATCTCTGTTGAGTCTGTAGTTAAAAGCAGATCATTAAAAACTCTTGTTTCTGTGCTGTGATACAATTTAAAATCAGACTAACTCAGTAATCCCATTAAGCTCCTGTGGTTGGAAATGAACCACTTTCTCTAAAAGATTGGAAAGAAAAGGCAACTTAGAAATAGGCGTAAAATGCAAGAGAACATTAGGATCTAAGTTGCTCTTTTTTAAAAGAGGATGGACCACAGCATGTTTAAAGGCAGCTGGGACACACCTAAAGAAAGAGACGTGTTGATTAAATTAACAATGTAAAGACCTACTGCGCTAAAGACCTCCTTTAGTAGTCTTGGAGGAATACTGTCGCCTGGACAAAATAACGACTTCAGCTTCCTGACAATCTCTGACAACTGCGAGATAGTGACAGATCCAAACTGGTCTAAAACAGCTGGAGTAACAGGGGGTATTGCAGGATCAGGGGTAGAATGGGAGAGTGAGGACCTGACAGCGCGCACTTTATCACTAAAAAAACTTTAAAAACGTTTCCAAGTGAAGCAGAAGGAACCAGGGAAGGAGAATCACAAGGATTCTGGAGTGACTTCATTGAGTGAAAGAGGACATGAGGCTTGTCACTATTATCAGACACAAACTTAGAAATAAACCGAGCACTTTTCACTGCAGCATGATACATTTTATTACAGGCAAACATATATTAAAGGAGTTTTTTTCACCTCAGCCATTCTAGACATCAAGTTTCAACTACGAGTTGGTTTCCTTAAATAACCTCAACATCTCTTCCCTTTCCTGCTGTCAGGAAAAGTTGGAATCAGTTCAGAAAGGTCAAGAAAAGGCTCACCACAGAGGTCTTCTCCATCCTAATTTCTGATATCTATTGGATGTGTAAACTGGGCTCTAAACTTCGCTATGTGCTGCCTGCTGAGGTGGATTTATGATGTGTTGGCACCCTCTGCTGACAGCTAAGGAGAATGCCGTTGCTCTCCTTTTTGGTTGAATCTCATTAAGCAAGTGCTGCTTTTCCTCCTGCAGCTGTTCAGTAACCATATGATGCACAGATTGTAATGCCTTGAATGCCCCTCTTTTCGTTATATACACTGTCTCACAGCAGAGGTAAATGTGTTTTATAGGTCCACAGGGCAAAAGCAATCCATGGTGTGAAGAAAAGGGTAACTGTTGCTGTATCTCTTGTGAGCGATGCACATTGTATGCACAAAAGGTCATAGAATGTGTATTTTAATTAAACCACACAGTTTTAACCCTGTAGCCAGTCAGATTTCTCATACCTTATTTAATTTTGGCAGATGCCATGACAGACAACCTCACACGCCATCTCTGCCTTACTTCCTTATTACAGTTCATCTTAGAGCCAATTGGCTGTGATATTCTGAAATGCAGAGAAACCAGCTGACAAAAATGAAGCCAAAATAAGTCGAGCTTATTATTCGGTGCAGCATACGACCCATCCAGGGCTTTCTCCATACAACAGTCATTTTCCAGGTAAAAATATGCCAATCTTCATGGATTGACTTGCTGGGATGCGTCCTTGTTAGTGCAGCAGAGTGAGGCACTATGTGTGTGTGCGCACGTATGTGTGTGCACGTATAAGTGTGTGTGTTTGAGTGCGCGTGTGTGTGCTGCAGAAGATTCCTGTAGCTCATGTGTCTGAATGTCACACAAGAGCTAAGACGTTATAATTAGCAAAAAAAAAGTTTGGTGGGAACCCTTAATGCAACTTTATTATTGACACAAGGCATTGCATCAAGAGGTTGTTTTAAAGCCTGAACATATTTTGAGGTCAGATAAAGTTGTAACATCTTATTAAGAGATATGTATGCTTGGAAGTATGGAAAATGGATTTTTTTTTTACAGAATATGTTGTAATTATACTAATGCGATTTTGAAACCATGTTCATATTTTAATTTACATATTCTAATTTTAAATTGGTACTTGTCCTTTTCATTAGCTGTCAAGGTACATTCACACCGAACGCGAATGACACTGCAGGAGCGAGCGATTTACATGTTAACCCTATATAAAGGCGCGTTCAGGAGCTCAGCAAAATGAAAGATGCAAAGGATGCAAAGGACGCGATGCGAACGGTGTGATTAAGGTGAATAGAGCGTAGCGAGCGCGAAGGGAGACCGAAGCGAAACCTGCGATGGATGCACATCCAATATCACTGGAGTCGAAAAATCTGAACTTTTCTGTCAATTCGCTTCACGTCTATAGCCCTATTTTCAGCACAACAGTTACTCAAACAAGTATGAAACTTACAGCAGTTGCTCAGGATAAATCAATGTATATATGTAATTATATTTTATTCCTAAGTATTTAATTTAAGATGCATATATCAGCAAGCCTTATTTTTAGGTCGCTGATCAGCCGTTATAACATAATTATTCAATACGTTACCATGCTGCATTCTGTTGTCATATCAGCTCTTGCCTGGTGTATTTTGCCAGTCCCCGTCCAGATGTTCAGGCACAAAAATGTTTGATGTGGACAGTACAATTTGGCTGTTTATCTATTGAGCTGAGATTTATTTATTCACCTAAGACAGATGGACAGGAGTTCTGCAGCGTCCCCCATAGCGGGGCAGCAGGTCCTCAAACTGGGTACTGGATAGACGGAAATACCGCTGAAAGCAACCGTGATCCAGACGCTGCTACTGGAGTAGGTGGTGGTACTCTTGAAACTGGTTCCGTCTCTGGTGAACCCGGGGACGTCGACACCGACAGCGTTGTTCGGCTTTCCACAAATAAAGCATCGTGACTCACTCAATGTTGAGTTGAAACTGGCAAGCAGCAGATAGAAGCTCCTCCTATTTGATGCAGTGAAGGGAGTGGAGCGTTGTTGCCCGTTGGCCACACGAATTGCTGGCGAAATGTCAGGCGAGCAGCAGCACACGAATGAGGTGAAAAATTTGCTGAAATCGCTGTCGGTCTGAACGCACCTTAAGACATAAACATCAAAAGGAACAGAGATAAATGCTTGAAATATACCACTCAGTATAATAAACCAATGTAATATATACGTTTAACATTGACAATTAAATTACTAATATAAATTAACTTTGCAATAATATTCTAATTTATTGGGAAGTGCCTGTACATTCAGTTGATGTTTGAACCTTCAACATGCAGTTCCGCTCTGTGCCAAGTTACGCCGAGACAGGAAAATCACACATAACCCTCATACTGCAAAGGGTTAGGAACATAAATGATAATATTTTAAATACAGACCCACCTTTGTACAGAATTTGAGGTTTCCACAGGTCAGGATAATAGTTCTAAGAGGATCTTCCCTTTTTTTTCTTTTTACTGTGCTTTAGATCACTTTCATAGTGCTTCCCTCTAGGCTGCTGTTAACCTTGATTTAAGAGTCTTTGTTGCGTTCCTTTCTCTTTTAGTTGACCTGCATTAAGAGCTGCATTGGAAATGGTTCTTTGATGCCTTTATGCTGCTTCTGGCCCTTCTCGACTCGCCTCCAGCTGTACAATATATTTTAACAAAAGGTGGCCTTAGTCAGCAGTCATGCACAGCAGATCTTTAACCTTCTCTCTCTTTACATCTTAATCACCCCATATCCTCTGATGCATCTCGCCCATCAATGCTACACATGTAGTTCAGAGGTTGTAATCAATATGTTGTGCTCTCTGTGCCGCTTAGAAAGGAGTTAACCAAAATCTAGAGTTTATGGCTGCTGCAATGTACAGTGTTTTAAAGGTTTTAACTAAACTACAAATATTAGTCTAGACTACTAAAGTTGCTGTTTTATTGTTTCTGATCGTGCCATCTAAAGAGAGTGTGTTACATTGGTTTAATAAATGTAAAGAGATGAATTTGTGAAACATGTGTCACATCTACAAAATGTGTGTGTTGTGTATTGATGTGCCCAAGTTATGTATAATATGTGCATATTGGGTAAAATTCAGATTTCAGCTGCATCAGGACGAGTGTTACTTTTGCTGTGTAGTTTTCTTTTTTCTCTATACTTGATGATTGCTTCATCATCAGGGGATACAATTGCATAGCTTTACACACAGTCAATGAGCGCTCCTAAATAATCAAATAATTTTCGCATGAACTGATCAGTAAGTAGGCTATACAGCCTTCAGTTGGAACAACTTAAAATATTTGTCATGCTGAGGGGAGTAACTCTTCATCAGTGCAGACAATTCATCTGCAGCGTAGCAAATGTGTCGGGGTGCGACATTTTGGACTTTATGTGTTGTGTTTGTTTACATTTTGTCTAGATGTTTATATTTCGGGTTTTGTAGTCGTGTTTGTTTATTTCTTTTTGCTCCCTGTTAGTTTTGTTCTCTCTACTGCCTCCTAGTGTTTGTTGTTTTCTCTCCTCTCGTTCTTAGTTTCTTAGTGGTTGCTTTCTTATTACTTTGTATGGTTTTCTTCTTCTTCTTATTATTATTATTATAGTTCTTTGTCTTCCTTGGATTCTCTAGTTTAGTTTCTAATTTAGTATCTCTGTGTTTATTTATGTTAGGTATTTGTTCTCTTTCATAGTTTAGTTCCTCAGTTTAGTTTCTATAGTTCCAGTCTCTGTTATAGGTTAGCTTTAGTTATTGTTTACTTTTGGTTTGCAAATATTCTAGTTCTCACGTTCTCTGTTTCCTTTCCAGTTACTTCAGTCAGTGTTGGTTTAGGTTTTGTTTATTTTACGGTCGAGGTTTTCTTTACGGGTTCTTTATGAATTATTAGGTTGTGGTGTTTCTTCTATTTCCTCTAGTTCTCAGTTTACTTTCGTTATTGACTATTTTAGGTTCCTATGTTCCTTTTAGTTATCCATCTCTGTCCATTGTTTCGTTTAGTTCTGTTTCCCTGAGTTTTGTTAGGCAGTGCTTACTCATAGTTTTGTTTTTATAGTCAGTTCCTTTTTGGTTGTTTCATATTCAACTCCTCTCGTGTTCCCTTTGTTTTCTAGTTTGGTCATCTTAGCAATTATCCATATTCCCTCAGTTCTCGGCAGCCTGATTCACACCTATTTACCATCTCCTCTGATTTCCTGCCTCTCAGTCTCATTGGTTCATACCTCACTTCCCTCTGTTTATAAGCTCTCTGGTTTTCATTGTTCTTCGTCTTCCGTTCACTACTCCATTCACTACCCCTGATTATGTTCAGTTTGTGCTACGCTCCTGCTATGGAAATTCATGTAAGTTTTTGGCTCAGCTCATGTAAATTTCTGCAGTGATTTATGCTACGTTTTTGCTACATTTTTGGAAAATCTTTTTTGAATAAAGATGAAGCCGTCCTTTAACATGCTGCTGCCCAGCTCTTGTCTGCACTTTGGTCCGCCTCAAACCCCGAATGTGACAATATGGTTAAATAACTTTAAATTATTGGGTCATTGCTGCAATATTATAGTAGTACTTGCCTTAATTCCATAGCAGTGGTGCATATGTGTGGTACAGATGGTGTATTAGAGTTACATTGACAATTTTTATATGCTAGAAAATCATATGCACAGGAAGGCGATGCTGGAGCATTATTTACCCAAGGTAACATGTCTCTCTACACCATTGAAGCACAAGGCAGATACACATTTCAATCCTGTAAAGACTCACAATAAAAACACAAAGATGCCGATTAGAGAAGTTAAATACCAGTTGTTTATTTCTTTGGCGCTCGGACCCCGGAGGAAGACATGAATGCAATGAATGACATGAGCTTGAATGAATGATTTAGGATTAGGATTAGAGATGTGTCCCCCCCCCCGGGATCCGATACTGGTGATGGAGTGGTATCCCGATAATAAGGGAGTTGGAAGGAGCTAGGAAGCCAGATGGTGGCGATGGGGTGGTGGAGGGTCAAAGCTCGGCGAGAGACCAGGGAGATCCATGGTTGGAGGTCCTTAAAAGCGAAGCCTTGAAGGAAGATTGGCTGAGAAGGAATGCAGACTTGATGCTGATTGGTTGGAGCGGAGACGCATGATGAAGTCATAGTACGGAGCTGGTGGTGGAGGTGAGTCTTCCAGATTGAATTTTTGTCAAAACTCCATTAGGCTATAATGGACAGATAAATGGTTGAAGACTAAGAAGAACAACTCTCTCATGAATTGAGGGTTCACTTATCTGGTGGAGTTACTAAACTGTGGAAAGGAATTTAAAAATTTTAACACGATGTCACTCTTGAATTTAGAACTTATGTTGTGAAGCATGATTTTATCTTTTTTTGACCCAGAAATAATTATATCAGGAATGTGCTGTAAGGGGTGGATAATGCTGGCTCTGTTTTGGTTGCAACAGTTATTTTTTATTACCTATAATAATAGTGTAATTCAGAAGATTTCCAGAAGATTATTTAAATAAGAACATACTTTGGAATTTTGCTTAATGCTCTAATTATTAATGTAATTAGTAGTACATGTCAGCATTTTGATTTGAACTGTGGCCAATACCTCCTAGTTCATTTGTTACAGACATCCAACAATACAACATTAATGTTTACATTTTTCTCATTGTGTCTTGGGTGCTCTGTTCCTAAAGGGAGCAGTTCAAAAGGTCCCTGTTCCTGAAACAACTCTGAAACAGGTCCTGGATAGAAGGGAGGGACACTCTCAGAACATTTTCAGCTCACCTCACTATCCTCTGCAGGGCCCTCTTGTCTGCCATTTTGGGGCTGTAATACCACACTTAGAAGCGGCATGTTAACACAGTCCCCACCACGGCTCATTAAATTGTGGTGAGGATGCTGGCATAGAGGGATGTCTATTTTGATGTTTATATCAATGTGCCAGTACAAAAGTGCCATCTCTACTATGCCTCTTTCATGACCCCTGTGGTGTTATTTGACCAGCAAAGCTCATTAGAGGTGTGTACTCAGATAATTAAAATTTTTAGAGGTGGTTTTCCAAGAAATTGCAAGGGTTATTTTGCCCTTTCCTGTGATTGCTTGGCTGAGCTCTTGGCTAGCTCTCATCAAACATCCAGTCATTCTGAACAATTGACTTACAAGCTCCCTGAACACAACTAGCCCCGTCCTTAGTTCCTTAGGTCTGTGAGCAATTAGTCTGTGTTTATCTCTGTTTCCTGCTTTCATTTGATCCATGCTCAGAGAGACGCAGGGACAGCTGGGGTTTGTAGGTTGCTTCCTTTTGTGAGCAGACAAAAGGGCAAATGCGTGCAAAGGCATATAGCAGGGAAGGAGGTGAGCTGAAACATTGTGGCACAGGCTTGCACATCTGAAAGTCATTGGAACAGGAACATATGCCCTCCTCATTCCCTTCTCCATTTCTCCCTGGAGCTCAGTTCCCCTTCTAAACCAGGGCCTCATGACCTGTATTTGGAAATGACTTACAAATTAAATCTTGGCTTAGAACTCAGACAGTATGGCTGTGTCTGTTTTTATGTGTATTTTTCAGTACCAATTCTGACAATAGTATCCACGTGTTGTCATCAGATAATGTTTAAGAGTGCCACCTTTATAGCTTGGAGGTCATTGAAAAGGGAAGCAGCAATCTTTTGATGTCCAAGAAGCAGGGGTACTTGCTCAAGAGTTCAGCATTGCCTCAACAATGTCTGTACCACGGCCTGCATTCAGTCTCCATGGTTACCAACTGCTTTCCTGGTCTATAGGTGGTGGTAATCTCCACTGCTTCCGGTACTGCTTCAAGTTTTAACATAGATTTGCACTGCAGCATCAGAATATAGGTTTGGTAGCAGACCCACCGCTTTGTGCTTTGGACTGAAGGATGTTAGCCCTATTTCATTCAGTTGCAATCAGATGTTTTAACTACAATTTTAAAATCTGAACTTTGAATTATTCAACCATTAGAACAAAACTCAGGTGATAAAAAACTGTTTTCTACACTGACATCTGGGCAAACATTTATTTTTAAGATATCTTTCTGTTCTTGGTATTAGCAGCTTTGAACATGAATCATTCCATACAGGTGACTGTGGCTCAGTGGGAAGAGTAGTTGTCTTGCAATCAGAAGGTTGTGGGTTCGATTCCAGCTTCCTCCTGCCATATGTCGATGTGCCCATGGACAAGGCACTTAACCCTAAGTTGCCTACTGATCTGTGTATCAGTGTAAGAATGTGTGAGCGTTAAGTGAGTGCGATTGGGTGAATGTGTAAAGCGGTCTGTATGACTGGAAAAGCGCTATATAAGTTCAGACCATTTACCATTCCATTTACAAATCATGTTTGAGTACCTCGTCTCCTCATTTAAAGCTAAAGATTAGCATGATGGCAAGGAGGCCTTCCAAACTCAAAGGCTTGGCTAATCACCAAAGATAAATTGTCAAAATACCAGTAGAAACATGTAAAAAGCTGATTCGCAATAATGAGAATGCTTAACTGCTGTAATGCCAATGAAAGGTTTTCCACCGATCATTGTGAAGTATATAAATAATTTACAATATGCTATTTTATGACAGAATTTAAATAAAAGTAGATAAATATTTTGTTTAAAAAATTGCCATCATATGTTATCTTATTGTCTTTTGCAAGATAATTATTTTATTTTCTATCAACAGAATGAAAATAACTTCAGATCTAAAGCTGTATATAAAAATAATTAGTTTTTTTTACCAGTTTAATTCAGGTACATCTAGTGTCTAATTTATTATAAAAAGCCTTAACCTCTTAACCCCACAGCGTTTTAGAAGCAATTTCAGCTTGAAATTACATACCTAAAATGAATCAAGTATAACTCTACAATTATAAAATCTAAATGCAAACCACTATTGCAACTGTTACTATGTCTGATTTATTTGTGATTAAACAAAGAAAAAAATCGAATTTTTTGAGCCTTTCCAAAAAATTTTTATAAAATGAACATTGCAATGAACATTTTTTTGAAATCATAGAATATCCTATGTTGCATTATTCAACATCTTGACTATAACTGCAGCAAATTTGGACTGAATCAGCATATTTGTTCCACAAAAGTTTTATTGGGCATTGTGCCAGAGTGAGCTGGGATTTTGGCATAATTTATCCAAATGTCCCAAATATGTTTTTCACCTCATAAAAGGGAATCTGGTCAAATAAAAGAGCTGATTTCCATTGTAGGACTCCTTCTGCAAATGAAATAGCTTTTGGTCATGTAATTTACCCTGTTTATCATCAAAATGTGGCATTGTGCACAGCCTTAATAAAATTAAAAGAATTCCAACAAAATAGTATCCTTTTTGTCTCCAACTAGAGGAATTTTATTGGAAAAAAGAATAATCCATGACAAACTATGTAAACCAATGTGCAAAAAGAATATTCTATTAAAAAACTATGTATACAAATGCACATAAAAGAATTATCTATTAAAAATTGTACAAAATGTGATGGGCTGCACCCCCCAGACACACCTGTATAGACTGCTCATTGTCCCTTTTTTATCCCTCTAAATGTTTATTATAAAAAAAAGCCCCCTCCCTTCCCTTCCGAAGCTAAACTTCATCATTGTCATCGTCATTCTAATCAACGCAGCTGTCTCAAGAATATTCAATTTCTACGTCACTGGTCCGCTAAATGTCGTCCAAAACTTCCAAATCCGTAATTTTCTTCTTCTGTGCCGTTATAAGTGACCGATTTCCCAGAAATAACTCTAGGAGCTAATGGAGCAGAGCGCAAGCTAGCAGCCAACAGACTGTAATTTGCACACCAGAACGCACCCAGAACATTAGCTACGCACGCAAATTACATCACTGGGGGAGGTGCTAGAAAGACAAGATATGCCTTGTTAGAAAGATGAGTGTCTCTAGTTTGTTATGATATGAGACATGGGGGGTTGCTTTAAAAAGAAAGGTGCTTTCTGTAATGTTTTGTTCAGAGAGTCAGCCATGTCTGAGGGACCTTTAAATGTCAACGTGTGTGTTTAAGTTGTGTAAAACTAAAAGTATCTCCCATGGCCTGCAAGTCACCAGATCTAAATATTATTGACCCACTTTGGGGTGTTTTGGAGGAGCGAGTCAGGAAACGTTTTCCTCCACCAGTATCACGTAGTGACCTGGCCACTATCCTGCAAGAAGAATGGCTTAAAATCCCTCTGACCACTGTGCAGGACTTGTATATGTCATTCCAAAGACAAATTGACGCTGTATTGGCCCTACACCATACTAAGAAATTATTGTGGTCTAAAACCAGGTGTTTCAGTTTCATTGTCCAACCCCTGTACATGCATACATGCACATCCCAGGTGGCAGGTAAATTAATTAAATAGCCAGATACAAAACTTGTGTTCACCTCCTGACTGTACCTTTCCTGTACTTACTCTGGCTTGAATATAGATCCATAGAATAATTAATTTATGACAATATGTTTGAATAGCAATGTTGTCTGCATGCAATATTTTAAGTTTGTTCTTGGCACTGACATCACAGTGATCTCTCATTTCTGCTAACCAATGGAGTGCACATGTGCAAATATTCAGAAAGTACATGTAGGCTGTTGCAGAAAGTGATGGGTTTCCATGTTTCTCTTGGCAGGCCAACAGTCTTTTTTTTAACTGAGACCTATGGAGTTGCATCGGCATTGAGCATATAAACCGCTGCAGCCAGTAGTAGGAAAGCTTTTGAACTACCATATAAAACAATCAATACAAAACAGTTGTCATTCATTTGGGTACCCTTGAAAGAACATCCACAACCAGCACTGTCAATTTATAGATAAATGCATGTCCACTTTGAGCAGTCCCACTTGGGTCTGTCTTTAGCCCCAAGAGTGGCACTGCTTCCATTGGTCAAGCTTCTGTTGAGTCAGGCACCTCCAGGGCATCTGTGGGTGTCTTCTGCTGCTTCTCTGTTCGATCTTGTAGGAAAGTGGTATTTACCAAGAGAAAAACCAAAGTGAGACATGCTGCAGAACTCCAGGAATTGTCAGACAATGTGCTATATCATATTACTGTCCAAAAACTATAGGATGAAAAATACGTTTTTATTTTTCTATCTTTCTTTGTGCTGGAAATAATTCTCCTTAAACACACGTTATCCTTTGAACATACCTTAGCTGCTGTGATTGCGAGTAGAGGTTCAAAAGGAATTGAAAAACATATATTTGCTATCCTGTTTTATATTCTTTAACAGTATTATCAGTAGGCCACTAACTTAGCCTTTTCAGTTGTGTTAGAGTCTGTGTGTTGTGTATAAATACACTCCAGGCGGTGATTTGATACCCCAAACTACTTGTTTTAGTTTAGTTGGATTTGGTCCCTGTAAGCTCTTGAAACTCTGCTGTCTGGGCAAAGCGATGGCCATTGGGGACATGGCCAGGTGTAGGCATGTGTGTGGGAAGTGAGCAAGGCAGGCAAGCTGTCACTTAGCATTACAGCACCACAGGCTCCCCGTGGGTGATATGAGGAGAGAGGGAAGCGATAAGACAAGAGAGAAAGAAGGCTATGAAGTAGAAAACAGGAGTGAAGCAAAGCAAATACAGCAGCCCACACAACACACACCCTGCCCCCAGCAACACAGAGCCTAGGAAACTTGCTGTTTGTTTTTCTTCTGATTAGACCAACCACAGAGGACAAGCCCACCTGACAAGACCTGATTGCTGGCCTCTGAGAGGAGCATCTGAAGAAACCATGCTTAAAAGGAAGGGTTACAGACTGCTGGTTAGAGAAGCCAAAGCATGAGTTGCACTTCATGTTTATCTGCTAGCTTCCAGATGGGTAAATAGAGACATTCTCTGTTTATATTTTTCAAAGCTATATTTCACCACCACTTATTCCAGTTACAGCTAGATGCTTGAAGAAAGTGAAACCTCGTTTAAAGAGAAAGATTAGACATTTAGGGGGGAAAAATGCCATTAGAAGGTCCTAAGCTGTTAATATCTTTCTGGAGTTGAGGCCAGTATAACCAACTCCAATCACAAAAATTTCATAGTGGATTATACTAACGCTATTAGCATACGCGCAAGTGCTACAGAATTTACCAAACTGCTTCACAAATAGCGTAGCCCTAATCCAATAACAACATAGTTATCCTCATCCAACACTATGCAAACGCTCCGCCTATGCTGAAGAAGGTTCACTCACCTCGGACACTGGATGCTTGAAACAAAAAGTGAAACTGACAGCATGATGTACTTTGTGATTAAGTTGGGTAATAATTATCTGACTGCTTGGGGGAACTTGGAGCACTGTAATTCATTGTCAGATAAGCAGTTTATCCTTAGACATTGAACAACAAATATGAGACAGTGACATCACTGCTAACTGATGGTGCCCTATCTGACCACTTTTCTGTTATTTTTGAAAGCATCATCTTAAATGACTCAGTTAGCCAAAGAGACATTATAAGAAAATGCATCTTTAAGGATGGTGCTGCTGAAACCTTTAACCAGATTTACTCTTCTACCTCCACTTTGCCCTGTAACAGTGTAGATGAGCTGGTAAATAACTTTCATTCTAAAATATTGGACATCATTGATTCAGTTGCTCTAATTAAAGTGAATGTCATTTCTGGGAAGAAAAGGTCTCCGTGGAGAAGTTCTCCACCTGTCAGAAGTGAAAAAAGGGAGTGTCGAAAAGCTGAACGCAGGTGGCGAAAGACTGGACTCCAGGTTCACTACAACATCTATAAAGAGATACTCCACAGATATAACTTACAAATGAAAAATGCGAGAGAATCTTTCTTCTCTGAGATCATCAGCAAAAACATTAATAATGCTATTTCCTTATTTACCATGGTCGACACGTTAACTAACCCTCCTGTAACTGTAGCATCTGAACTCCACTCAACCAGGGCCTGCGATGAATTTCCTAACTTCTTCGCTGAGAAAATCCAAATCACACATCCAAAAATCCACATCAACTCCAGTACCAAAGTTGTCTCCAGCTAGAACTGATCTTGATGAAATTTCCCAATTTCACCAAATAAACTACAAATACTTAGAAGGAATCGTACACCAACTAAGCTCTTCTTCCTGCTGTCTCGATGTTTTACCAACAGCTTTCCTTAAGAAAGCTTTGATTTTAGTCAAATAATGAACACATCCCTTTTGTCAGGTGTTTCCCCCACTCCCTAAAAACAACAATTATCAAACCGCTATTGAAAAAGAGCAACTTGGACAAGCTGCTACTGCAGAACTACAGGCCTATCTCAAACCTCCCCTTCATCAGTAAGATTACTGAAAAAGCTGTGTTTCAGCAGTTAAACAACTTCCTAACAGTGACCAGCCGCTTCAGTGTCTTACAGTCAGGCTTCCATGCTCACCACAGTACAGAGACTGCCCTTGTCAAGGTGTTCAATGACATCTGTATTAATGCAGACTGTGTAAGAACCACAGTGCTGGTATTATTGGATCTTAGTGCAGAATTCGACACAGTTGATCACTCCATTTTATTAGAGCGCCTGGAAAACTAGGTCGTCGTTTCTGGAACAGCACTCGATTGGTTTAAATCCTATTTGAAGGACAGGTACTTTCTTGTGTCAGTAGGTAACTTTACATCAGAGACCACAAAAATCACATGTGGTGTTCCCCAAGGGTCCATCTGCATGGAGTTTGCATGTTCTCCCCGTGCATGCGTGGGTTCTCACCGGGTACTCCGGCTTCGTCCCACAGTCCAAAGACATGCCTGTTAGGTTAATTGGTCACTCTAAATTGCCCTTAGGTGTATGAATGAGTGTGTGCATGGTTGTTTGTGTATTGCCCTGCGATGGACTGGCGACCTGTCCAGGGTGTACCCCACCTTTCGCCCATAGACTGCTGGAGATAGGCACCAGCTCCCCCGCAACCCACTATGGAATAAGCGGTAGAAATGACTGACTGACTGACCATATAGATTAGATCATAAGGGGCACAAAAAGACTTTGTTGTTTTCAGTGGCTGTAATTAGATCCTCTGCAGACAACATACTGACTACTCAGAATTTCATTTGTACCCCACAAAACAATAAGAAGTAAATGATTAGAACATAACCTTTTACTTTTTTTTTTTAACTTGTTTTAAGGAGAGGACCTGATTTTCTCCAGACACCAGTCAATCCACTAGATGGGGCCCTGCCTGTTGTTTCAGTATAGCAGCACTTTCTGCCAGACATTCTTCTGCACTGGCACCAGGTTGGGGCAAATGTCACGGTCTGTGGCTGTAGAGGACCAAAATGCAGACAAGCACTGGGCAGCAGCGTGATGGGAAAAAGCTTCTTTCTTTAATAAAAGGTCTTCAAAAAAGCTTTACATGAGAAGCTTTACATGAGAAGCTTTACATGAGAAGTTCCCAAAATCTTATCCAACACTTACATGAATCTTCCAAGAAAAATAATACCAGCAGAACACAAGTGGGTAGTGAACGGGAGGAACCAGCGACTGGTAATGGGAAAACAATGAGCTTTTAAACTGAGGGAAGTGAGTGGAACAAAGGAAGAGAGGCAGGTAATCAGCAGGGATTAGAGTCAGGTGTGAACCAGGTATGCAGGGAGGCTGAGGAACAGGTGAAACTGATTACAAAACTAAATGATGGGGGAAGGGATTAAATAACAAACCCAGGGAAACAGATCTAAGAAAACTATAACAAAAAATCTGGAAAATAAGAACTAACAAAGTAACCTGAAGACATAGAGGAAAACCTAACTGAAAAGTAAACAAACCCAAACAACTAATGATGCTGATATAAAGCACACACAAGAACACAAGAATTCAGGAATAAATAAGAAAAATAAACTATCAAAACCACACAGAACAAAAACACAAACCAGAACCCAAAATGGCAGAACATGACAGCAAAAGTATTTGTAAGCCCATTATGTCTCCATGGATACTAACACAGTGGCACTACTGAGAAAAATTGCCTTTGTTTATAAGCCTCTGTTATGCTATGATAGAAGGGTTACCTCCGTTTAACTCTGAAGCTGCCAAATTTGGTTAAATACTCTGGGGTACAGGAGGCCATTTTAGCTGGCAGGCTTCTCAAACCATTGTCAGATGTGACATAATTATATACACACAAGTGTTTTCTGTTTGGGCTTTGGGTCCTCTGTGCTGAGGGGAGTGGCAGAATGTAAACATTGGCTGGGTGGCCCACTGTGCAGGGCTCTAGCCTTTTTAGTCCGTCCACTAGGTGAATTGCAGTCCACTTCATTCTGCTCACTTTCTCCTTCAGTAACCTTTCAAATGTTTTATTGCTTGCTTTGTGCACATTTTAATATTGAAATTTAACATTTTGAGGTCAGGCTTACCAAACATGCTATAACATGATATCTATATGGCTGTGGCAGAACCGTGCAGTTGTCTTGGGAAATTGATAAAAATATGAATTTTGAATTAAGTTCAATGAAGAGAAAAAGACAAAATCTCCTGAACAGATAGTGAAATCATCTTACGTTCAAAAAATTTGTATCATAAAGCAGTTTCTAATTCAAATGTTTCCAGTTTGAGGATGGGTCGTGGGTCTGAAGAAAAACAGTGGGGGGGACCAGAGTGTAAATGGAAATTTTCTCATGAACAATATCCAGAACCTTTCCAAAGAGAGGTGTTTATCTGTTTATTTGTTAAAACTTAGTTTTGACTTTTTCCTTTGACAGCTAAAATGTTATTTCAACCTGGAAAGACTCACATAATGGAGAAACAACAAGAAGATGGTTAAAGAGTTTATTAATGAAATATTATTTCTTTGGCGCTCGGACCCCTGAGGAAGACGTGAAGGCTGAGGATGAAATGAGTTTGAATAAACATCTTATGATTATGATTAGGTACGTCTTCCCCCCTGGGATCCGATCCTGGTGTTGGTGTAGGCCTTGGTAGGGAAGGAGTTGGGAGCCTATGGTGGAGAAGGGGTGGAGGAGGGTCAAAGCTCAACAGAAGAGCGGTGTGTTCCATGCAGAGGGTCTTTAAAAGTGATGCCCTGGGAGATGATTGGCCAAGGAGGAGTGCGAACCTGCCGTTGATTGGAGCAGCCAGTGAGGAGTGATTGGATGAGACGTGGGGGGTGAGTCTTCCATGTTGAATTTTCATTTAAACTCCATTTCAACCTGGAAAGACTCACATAATGGAGAAACAACAAGAAGAAGGTTAAAGAGTTTATTAATGAAAGATTATTTCTTTGGCGCTCGGACCCCCTGAGGAAGACGTGAACGCTGAGGATGAAATGAGTTTGAATAAACATCTTATGATTATGATTGGGTACGTCTTCCCCCAAAAGGGCCGAGGCCAGGCTGAGGCTGAACTGAAGGAAAAAGGAGATTAGTTATGGATGATCTGAGATGAGTGGGGAGTAAAACCTCAGACCAAAAATGTTTAATGGATTAGTCTCGAATGGGCTTACCTGAGTTATGACTGAAGATGCGTGGATGGCCGATGCCAGGTAGGGTGAAGATGGGCTGCACCTGACAGGTGTCAAGGTGGCTAGATGAATGCCTGACAAGGCATAGAATTGAGATGCCTGCCAAGGCATGTTTGTAAACGCCTGCCAATGGCGTGTGTGAGCCTGACGGCTGAATGAAACACCTGCTAATGGCATGTGGAGCCCGACGGCTGAATGAAACCCCTGCCAATGGCGTGAGTGAGCCCGACGGGTGAATGAAACGCCTGCCAATGGTGTGAGTGTGCCCGACGGCTGAATGAAACGCCTGCCAATGGCGTGAGTGAACCTGACAAGGCTGAATGAAACCCCTGCCAATGCCGTGTGAGCCCGACGGCTGAATGAAACGCCTGCCATTGGCGTAGATAGTGATGAGCCTAAAGAGGCAGGATTGCTATGCCTGCCAAGGCATATTTCGATACGCTTGCCAATAGCGTAGACTGATGGGCCTGAAAAGGCTGAATGAGAAGCATGACAAGGCTTGGTTGGATATGCCTGCCAGTGGCGAAGATCCAGGTGCGTCTGAAAGAGAACAAAACTAAAAATAAAACTGTCTAAAAACGTGGTAAATGAATTGAAATAGGAGAATAAAATATGCAAATTTAAAAGGTAAGACCAGGAATAGAGAAGGAAGATTAATAATTGATCTAGCTAGAGGAAAGGATTGGATAGGGCCGACCACCACCAGTAATTGTGAGAGTTCTTACCTAAGAACTGATAAATCGTTGAGTGGATAAGACAGATTGGAGGTCGGGATGGACATACGAAGAGAACGCTGAGGAGGACCAGCGGCCGAGTTGTTGGAGCGAAGCAATCTAAACCCCTATTGAGGCGGCTGTAGTGGCCGCCCCGATTTGAAATGAGTGACCCGAAAACTGACTTGGTGGAAGATTGTATTGAACTAAAATTTGTCTCAGGTGGTTGAGAAACCAAGTAGCAGTAATGGGAATATGGCTGGCAGTAATGATTAAATTGTGAGTTACAGCTTGCCAAGTGATGCGGCGCATGAAGGGCATGATTGACTTAGAAGAGGAGCGGCCTTTATTTATTACTTCTACTACGGCTGCATTGTCGCATAAAACGGTTATGTGTTTTCTTCTCCAATGATTGGCCCAAGACGCAGGATGCGATAGTGATGGGGATTATATCATGAAAGGCTGATGATTCGGATTGGGGAAATGAAGTTGGCCAGATGCCAGCGAACCAAGCACCCTGAAGAAATCCCCCAAAACCCACGGACGGAGCTGCGTCCGTGAAAGACTGAATGGAATCTGCTGAGTTTTTAAAGAGGGGAAGTGTAATAGATCTCTGGGAGGCAGGCTATGGAATGCAATGTTTTGAGATGCCTTTGAGGAGAAGTTAGTGCGTAATGAGTGAAAAAGGCTCGGAGTGGGCTCAGAAAGATGATCTTTCGATAAAAATTGATGCCTGCTAAAAGTCTGCGGCTGTAGGGGAGCTTAAAACGATGGTGTTCAAAACAATGAGTAATGAAAGCTAGGACTGAATGTAAACCAGGTACGATGACGTGTTATTAGCAAGGTAAAATTTTCAAAGATTTTCAAAGTTTTGCCAGGCGAAGGAATAAGGTTTGAAAGTAGAAGGAGCTAGACCTAAGATACAGCAGTGTTTGGCAGATTGCAAAAGAAGAAGGAGAGAGAGGAATAATCGGAGTAGGGTAAAAGTAGGCTGATGGACAGAGACGGCAGAGGACCTGAAAATTTTAAACGAGACAGGGCATCAGCAACTGAATTAGAAACCTGGAACATGACGGGCAGAAATGATGAAGTTATGAGTTACGGCCAGCCAGGATTCGCTGGAGGTAAGAGCTACATCCGTGAAATGAACTACTAATATTGACTGTCCAGAAATTGTTTAGTAAGAGTTTGTTAACTGCAGCAGTAATGCAGTTAATGCTTAAATTTGAAAACACTTAGTCCGGAAAAGTGCTGTAAATTGATTGTCTCAAACTGAACAACGCAGCGCCGACCTAATATGCAGAGAGAAAGTGTGCTCCACGATCAGACGGTATAAGATATAGATAAGATGTATATTAAAACAATAAATGCTTCCTTAGCGCTTGGGTAATAAAGGAAGAAGGTTGGTATGTTCGAATGCGTAAATTAATATTTATATTTTCTACGGAGCAAACAGGTTGCTTTTAATAGTACATCCCCCCAGTAGAGGGAGCTAATACGAAAGTCTACTAGTTTTAATATAATAAGCTAAGTAAAGTCACAGACAATTAAAATAATTTGCGTTGCATTTAATTTATTGTACGGAGAAAATATAGAAGGCGATGATTACAAATGTAATAAATATATGTGGTAAAAGCACAAGGTAAAGACTGTCAAGGATGAACAGGGGTTGCAAATATTTAAGGTAAATAATTAATTCATGGTAAATAAGGCACAAGATTTAAAGCAGCATATTGTTAGTTACTGAAGGTATTTACGTTATGTATATTTGTTAGCTATAATGATGTGTTCACATGCAAGGCTCTGACAACGAAAGGATTGAGAACCACACGTTTGAGAGACCCTCTTTTTAACCGAGATGGTACGGACCGTAAAGAACTGAAACGAGGCCAACTGAGCCACAGGAATCAGAGGTGGCTTGCGTCATGACAAAATTCAGTGGCGAGAATAAACCGGTCTAGGCAAACTCCTGATTGAGTGAGTGTGGACGCAGCTTTGGTGGAGAAGGATTTGTGATATTGATAGAAAAAACCTGGAAGCCATGTTTGAAATGTAGGTCGACGATGAGGGACGGATAGGTATCGCACTTATTCTATGCTCAGATAACAGAGCAGAAGATGTCTCTGAAATGCTTAAAGGTGGCCGGAAGCTCGCCAAAGGGGATTCTTTTGAAAGGTGGGGAGTAGATAAATGAAATAAAGCATTAAAGCCATCAGGGAAAGCGATACAGTGGACAACCTCGGGAGATAGTAAAATGAGAGAAACCAGATTAATCAGCTGCTCCTGCAGGATTTGGAGCGGAGCCTGTGTGAGATGTTAGAGGGGCCAAGGAACGTGTTGAACGTTGGCGGAGCAAGAAGAGGAAGTGCTGATGTGGCAGAATTGAAGGTGAAGTCCCAGAGAAGCTGAGTAAAGGAAGATATGAAGCTCTGGAGAGAATCCATGGACGAGATGAATGAAGCAGGGAAGATTGTGGGATGACCGGAGTAGAAGAAGACGTCGAAGCCTGGGGGCCAGGAAGATCAGTTTGAGAGACAAGATCGGAGGAGAATCGCTGCAGAAGCCGGGCTGGGTGACGCGGCGTTGGGAGCCGGGGTGAAGGCAGGGCGACCTCGGCGACGCTTAGTAGGAGGATTGGAGGAGTTCTTAAGGTGCTTTCCACATGCCCAGAGCTGAGACGAGGGGAAAAAGGGCCATCAAGGCAGGAGGCCAGTCGAACGCTCCTACAAGCGGAGGAGGAGGAAGGAGGGCGGGCATTCGTCACGAAACAGTGGGAGGAACCGCCAAGTCGCCAGAAACTAGTCGGACATGTCGCAGCTGATCGTCGAAGCTCAGCAGAAGAGCGGTGTCTTCCATGCAGAGGGTCTTTAAAATTGACGACCTGGGAGATGATTGGCCAAGGAGGAGTGCGGGCCTGCCGTTGATTGGAGCAGCCAGTGAAGAGTGATTGGACGAGACGGGGTGGTGAGTCTTCCATGTTGAATTTTTGTTTAAGCTCCATAAAATACAAAATAAACAAAATAAAATCTGGATCAGGTCAGGTCCAGATGACATACACTGTGGAGTTTTTTTTATTTTTTTTTTTTTCCTTTTTTCCCCTTTTTTTCCTAAGTAACGAGTAGAAGAGTGAAGTAGTGCCTAACCTGATCTAAGTAAATCCTGATTTATAACATTTTGGAGGCAAATTTATTCAGCAGTCAGAATACATTGAGTCTGTGGCAGTGTCTTTGAGGTCAGACCAGCATCAGTGCTTCTGTCTGTGTGAGTAATGTTGCAGACAGAAGAACTTCAGAGGGCAGAGAAACTGACTGAAACAGATAGAGAACGGGGTTGAATTAGGTCAAGCTGGAAGAGCTTACTGATGCATAAAACAGAGCGATAAGAAGCACTGAGGGACACATTGAGTGGACAAAGGGCTTAAAGGGGAAAATGTTTAAAAAGACAGCCAAAGAGGCAGAAGAAAACAGCCCAGAGAGGACAGAGAGAGAAAATAAACTTTGAACAAGAGGGGAGGGAGAGGGGTGGGATTGCTTGAGTCTTAAGAGTTTGCCTCTTTGAAGAGAAACATCTCTTTGCTGCTTCTCTGTTGGAATCTGCCAACACAGCTGAAGCCCATCTGAAGAGCTCTCCTGTCAGCTTTCCAACTCTGCCACACACACACACACCACCCAACCGCACACTACCCTACACTACAAAGTCGAGGGAGTGAAACAAACAGTACAGTAGCAGGCTCAGAGGCTTGAAGTCAGAGACGGAGCAAGAAGGAACCCACACAAAGACCTGCAGGATAAAGAAGCTGAAACATTTCAGTAGCACAGCACAGATCATTAACCACCAGTGTTCGGAGGAGACTTAAACACTCTTTGCTCACCGAAACTTTCACAAACTGACAGCAAAAGGATGATCAAGTCTAGCTGGTTTTATGTCAAGTTCAAATACAATGAGAAGGTAAGTTCTTAGCATTTTTTTTCTGTACTCCATAACATGCCATGCTAAATAACTAAGCAAATAACCATTGGAAATGTTGTCAGATTTACTTGTGCTTTTGCACACTCTCTGCAGCTTTTATGGATTGTTTTTGTTCTTTATGTGTGTTGGTCTGTAAGAAAACGGAAGTTAAAAACCTTAGTTTTTTTGTACTTCTGCCAATAGACAATATTGACTCCTTGTTTCTTACCCTACAGGTACTGATTGGCTCTGGTTGTATTATAACTTGTATTGCCTGTATTAAACGAAACCCTGCTGTTTAGCTTGATGAGATTTTAACTGTCCTCCTAATTTAGTGATAAAGTGAATGAACCTAAAGCCTTTATTTTTATGAGTGTAATATTTTGTTCACATTTAACTGTTTGATAAGGACATGGCATGTTGTGATGTAGCAAAGTGGTAAAGTTTAAAAGCACACAGTGATGTCATTGTCTGGACTTTAGATCCTGTATCAGGTTTAGTGGTTTTAGTATGTATACTGTTATTGTGCTGTTTACCACTGACATGATACTATATGGGGCCAACCACTACCTTTCTCTCTAAATGTTTGCTGCTGTGCTGATGAAAACAGCTTCGGTTTCTGTTACCATTCATTTGCTAAACAGTATTTTCAGACATCAGTTAAATCAGCCACTAGAAGCCATCTAGTCCATCTTCCTCTGCAGCTGATTTTGTCTCTCAAATAGTTTTGATGGCAACCCTTTTTTACCTGATCATGTTCTAGCACTTAGCATCAGGTGTCTGCCCTGTTGGCTTGACAAAGCTATCTCATTACATCAAACATGGTCAGACAGCACCCTCCTCAATGTGAGTGATACTGTACCTCTCCCAGCTAGCTGAAACATGCATCATAGAAACCCTATGAGATGCCATGTGGCCACATGGGAGCATCTGTTGGTGCCTGAGGTGCTTTCTTTCCATCTGGTCTGCCATTTTGTACTCAAGCATCTTTGAGGTACAGAAGTGAGAAGATGGCTGTTATATTTTACTGCTTTGATCTGTTTCACTGCTCCCTTTTTATAACCTCTTACAAGACATTACAAAAGTATTCTTCCCCTTAAACCGTTTCACATTTTGTCATGTTACCGCCTAGTGTATTTTATTTTGATTTGATGTGAAGACAAAGCAATGAATTATTGGGAAGGGGAGGCAATATATACACGATGCACATTTATATTCTGCCCCCTAAGTAAGTACTTTGTAAAGCCACCTTTTGCTGAAGATACAGCTTCAGATCTAGAGAGTGAAAGTACTGCACATTCTGGATGGAAGGCATCTGGGAACAAAAGCTTTCAACTCTTGCCATAGATTCGCAATTGGATTTAGGTCTGGATCTTGAATGGGTTATTCTAACACGTGCATAGGCTTTAAATCAGTGTTTCTCAACCTGGTCTTCAGGGACAAAAGTCCTTCGGGCTTTAGATGCGTCTCTGCTTCAGCAGGCCTAATTTAAATTATTGCATTACCTCCACAGCTTGCCATCAAGTGCTCCAGAAGCCTGTTAATCCCCTATTTAATTATGCCAGGTGTCCTCAGGTTCAGGGTTGAGAAGCAGCACCTTAAACTATTCCATTAAAACTCTGGCTGTATGTCTAGTTTCTTCCAGGATTGCTCTGTGTTTAGCTCCATCCATCATCCCATTAACTATGACCAGCTTCTCTGACACTGCTGGCATGATAACACTACCATCTTTGGAGCATGGTGTCTCTAGGGTCATAGCTTCATATGCATTAGTTTTCCACCAAAAGCAGAACTTCGCTTGTTGGCTAAACAGTTCAGTGTTTTGGCTTTTTACTCTCACCTCTTCATAAATGGCAAATTTATGTAGTACATGACCAAACGCCCTGTCAACTGAATGCCCCACCTGAGCTCTGGATCTGTGCAGCTCCTCCCAAGTTACTGTTGGCCTCTTGGCTGTTTCTTTGAATAATGCCCTCTTTGCTCATCTTGTCAGTCATTCTCAGAAAATGGTTAGGCTAGATTGTATTTAAGGGTATCAGAGTAAAAGGGGCTGATTTCAAATATATTGCATACCTATATAAATAAACTTGACTTGACTTGACTTGACCTTTCATACTTTTATTCGTAAAACTATATAAAACCAGACATCATTTTTATTCCACTTTTCATTGTCCGATGAGCTAACCCCTCCCTCCTACTTCCCTTTTCTGAGATGATTGCTCAATCATACTAAGCAGGTTTACTGAAAGATCTGCTTAAGCTGGTGTCAGAAAATGACACGCCTAACCTCTAACAGCCTACATTCAGAAGTCTCACCCTTTTTCAATCGGTGGTTTGGACAACCAAGTAGCCCACAGCAGTCATCCAACCCTCAAAGTCACACTCTGTTAACGGCTGCTCATTCCCTAAGTTTACAACTTGCACTTAGTATATGGGTTAGGTTAAGTTTAGTAACTTGGCATGAGCCACAAGGCCATTGTTTTTACAAGTTTGGCTTAAGGCACACTATAAAAACCTCCTAAAATCATTTAGAACCAGGCAACAAGGGTTTTTACCACCAACGAAAAACCAAAAATAAGGTGACTCAAATAATTCACTGTCCACAATTTATCTAGAATTTTATATGCTTTAGTAAGGCTTTTGCCTGGGGTCGGTAACAGCATGAAATCCTGTCACACATAATGATTGAATAATCTAAATGCAGAAATCAACTTATCTTTCCCTAATTCTGAAACTGATGAGTTTTGAAGACGGAGGCTTTGAAGACGGAGACTCATCCATTCACCTGATGAAGATGAATTCGGAAGACAGCAAGTGGATTTCTTGGGCGGAAGGTAACCAAAATGTTTAGTTATCTTCCTCTAAGCAGACAGGCACTGATCCTCCTGGTTTCGATGGTCTGTCACTGAAGTCTTGGGTCAAGTATTGTCAGAAACACTGATGGCATGCCTCTCTTTAGTTAGGGACTTCCAGAGGCTGAAGAGTTGAAGAAAACCCTTAAGGCATAAAAGGGATTGGTTTATAGGGCACACGGGTTGATCCTTTTTTCAGTGCAGATTATCAGCGGGGCTGTGTCTCGGATCCTCTGATTCATCTGTAGCGTCTTTCTAAGTCCAATCTTGCTTGTTGGTCTTCTGCGAGGAAACAACCAACTAGTTCCTCTATTCTTACCCATTTTATAAAGCATTTTCAGCAAACTCTTTGTGCTTATTGGCCAGTGGCTGTTGCCATGGCTGTTCCATTGGTTACCCGTCGCATAAGGTGATCTTTTCCTTGGAATTCCCCGAGTCCCTGAGTCATGTGCTTTACCTCAACTTCATCCTTACTTATTTATACATCACAAGTGATTATCAGTACTTTTCTCACACATATAGATTAACGAAATCCAGTAGCAGTTATTGTAAAAACAAATCAAACCTTATTGCATTTCTATTCATCAATCATAATTGTAAGAATCTTAATTCCATCCACAATTATTGATATATGGTTAACATAATTTTCAAAGAAATCATCCTTCTTTCTTTTTTTCATGACATCTTGTCCATGTAGTATATCATTATTCATTTGCTATTCATTAATTTCTTATTTCATCATATGTAATTTTTTTTGTCTCAATCATAGTATACACTTCTGCAAAAGAATAGAGAATTAATAGCATGACTCCAAATGGACCTCCCAGACTTCACAGCTTCAGAATGTGAATATTTACTTATTTATATTTGATTGCTTTAATTGTGAGGTTATAATCAATTTCTGCATGGATACATGGAATGATCTCACCTCATTTTGACACACTCTACAATTATATGCGACTTACTTATTAATTCCCAGTAAAAACATGGAAGTTTTAGGTTGTAGTTTGAATAATTGTGGAAACCTTTAATACTTCTGCAAGGCACTATAATATAAGTATTATTTCATGACTGACTTATAAAACCCTCCGACCTTCGAACTTAAGTCTTCCATA
The DNA here is from genome assembly GCA_036173005.1 of Crenichthys baileyi. Taxonomy (NCBI): domain Eukaryota; kingdom Metazoa; phylum Chordata; class Actinopteri; order Cyprinodontiformes; family Goodeidae; genus Crenichthys; species Crenichthys baileyi. The sequence continues at coordinate 210,211 of JAHHUM010001790.1, read as the reverse complement.
TCAAAGCACATCTGCCTTAAAAAATGATATACATATTGCTAAAAAGGAAAGAGAGGTGTTTTTGAACATAATTTAACTAAGAAAAAATACCTTGTAATATGTTACATCTTTGACAAAATGTTAGACATAATTGAAAAATATTTCTTTAAAACGGAAACAGCAGAGGAAACAATTTAAAGAAACCATGGGTGTTTTCTGGCAGTGTCTTGTGTAAAAGTGAAAGAAAGAGGTTTGTGTGGAATTATTCCTCTGCTAAACAGGCGAGAATATTTTCTTTTCACATGCGTTTAAATAAGGAGGAGATTAATGGATGGAATTGAAATAGAAGAAGGTGAGAAATTATGGTTGAGAGATCTTTTTTGTTAAATTTAGGTGTGAAGAAAAAAGAATGCTCATGTTGAGATAATACTATATTTGGTGAGTTCTAATGAGCACTTTCTGGATCAATTGCAGAAGCTTGAGAATGTACCTACGATGCTGTGAAAAAGTGTTCTCCCCCTTATTGATTTCTTCTGTTTTTGCTTTTTTGTCCCACTTAAATATTTCAGTTAGTTAGAGAAAAGCTATCCAGATCAACCTAGTCCTGTGTGAAAAGTAATTGCCCCCTTAGTCTAATACCTGGTGATGCCACCCTTAGCTGCAACAACTGACCTGCTCTGCTGTGCATAGGGCCAGGTTGACTTGGACAGCTTTTTTCCCTTAATAAATGAAAGCAGCATTTAAAAAATGCATTTGTTATTAGCTTATGTTTGTCCGATTAAAATTCTTACAAATGTGTTGTTGGTGATCCAAAACATTTAAATTGGACCAAAAAAATCATAAACAAAAGAAATCTTTAGAAGGGAAAAGGGAATATACATCTTGTGAAATTCTGTGATTCCAGTGATGATCTTTTGAAATTGGTCTCTTTTATTTTTTTAAGGAAGGTCTACAGAGGAACAGGATGGATGTGTCAGTGCATGCAGGGAAAACTGTGTCGGAATGTCAGGCCCTGTGCCGTCATCTGCTTTCCTGCTCCCAGCTGCATTGCCTCAGGAGCAACCAGCCACTGTGCGATTGCTTATGATTGACAGGCTTGCTCTCAACAGAATAGGAATAGGAAGTGACCTTAAACAAGCCCTGCCAATTTTGACTGAGTGTCTGTCCCCCATCCCATCAGCTCCTCAACTCTCTCGAGCCATGAGGAGGGGCACAGTGCTTTGTAGCCTCTGGGTCAAGAACACAGGGTCATCCAACTATGGGGTAAGGGTAATTGCTACCCCTGTGTGTGGGCTCATGTCCTGAAGTGAGAGTGGGAAGTAGTGGCTGGTGGGAGGCTGGAGGTGGGTTATATTTCTCTCAGTGGAAAGTGAACTCAGCACTGAGGTCCTACTCTGTGTGTCTGCTCACTGCTCTTTGTCTGCCTAGCCAGGGCCAGGAACCCCATTGGGCCAGCTCTGGGGCCATAAAGCCACAAAGGGCAAACAGCAACCTGTCTCACTCTGGACTAATTCAATTTTACACACACTGACTGTTCTGTTATTGGAGTGGTAACTCTGGCTTCTCCTTTGGCCAGATGGCTGTTTTCTGATAGAAAGCTTTCTATTTTAAACCACTTGATTGTTGGCTTATATAAAGTACAGAGACCAAAGTAGTTAATCTAAAGAGTATTATAGCTACACTTAGGCGAACTGAAAATTTACTGAAAATTAAAACAAGTCATCCATAAAATATTTTTGGGACATCTTATTGAATTAAAGGGAATTAGCATAATCCCTGATTAAGGGACTACATTTTTGCCAATCAGCAACCCTCAGATTTAACAACCATTGTAAATTCCTGTTGTACAAACACATTTACTCAGGTGGTTAAAGTGTTTTTGTGCTTCAGATTGTTTATTCTAAGTTGTAGGTGGCAAATGTAGTGGAACGAAATAACAACATAGCAGATAAATGTAAAAATAAAGGCTCAAACTAGGATTTAGTAAGATTTCACTTGTCATCTCTCATTCTTCGTTCACCCAGCAGAAGTCTTTCAGCAGTTTACAGCTGTGTTATCATAAGTATAATCTATAATATAAAACAAAATGCTGCTTGTGGGAATAAATAAAATACTAACCCCTCACATTTATTGCGATTTAAAAAGGCAAAAATCAGACATATGTGTATAACATAAGGTTAACTTGACTAGAACATTACTCAACATTTTAAAGTTTGTCCTTGTTTAAATGAGAGTGAATACCAAGGCACAGTAAGAATGAAAGAGCTGCCTAAGGTCTTTAGACAGCAGTTTATACCAGCCTGTAAGTCTGGTAAAGAATTTAAAAAGCCCTCAAAAGCAGCTGAAATCAGACTTTCTACTGTATGGAAAATGAAATGCAAGTGTTAAAACATTAAAACAACAGCTAACATACCCTTTTCTGGTTGTCCAATCAAGTTCATCTTGAGAGTAGACTACAAGATGCTAAAAGAAGTTTAGCATCTTTAACACTTTAATGTCTTCACAAATCCCTTTACTTTTGATTAACCACAGTCTTCCTCCCTGTTTAACATGGACCACTCTAACTACTTCCCCTAGACGTTTCTTCTTCTGTTGTTTGTTTATGGCATTTTTAATGAGTGTAAACCAAAATAAATCTAAATTAAGCTTATCTCACAATAAGTGCTATGTCCTGCTAAGGTCTAAGCACATTTCTCCACCAAATTAAAACATAGGAGACTAACAACGTTATACTGTCTTCATTTGCCAGTAACTCCCATACTAACTAAGACTCTGTGCTCTTCAGACAGTGTATAGAGAACCTTTCTACAATGCATTATTGTAATGTTACTAAACAATGGGAAATATTGATTCTGATGTCATCTCTCCTGTGACGGATATATTTTAGGTATATGAAGCACATGTTAAGTTAAAATAACATTTTGCAATGTTAGTCTCCATTATTACATTTTAAGTGATAAGTTTATTAGGAACAATTATTTTTCCTTTGAATTTCCACTTCTAACTATAATTAGTCCTATTTTTATTTCCAGTTTATCTCGTCTAAAAGAAGGCTGGTGTAGACATATTGTGACATTAACAACATCCTAAATACTAAGGCTTTTTCATTTGTTTAATTCATACATAATTATGGCTTCCTTTTTGAATATTTTTTGCTATGCTGAAACTGGATTTTGAAACCTAGGTGTTTTAAGGAACTCTGAGATTTCCAAAAAGCTGACAACTTTGATGTAATGCATTCAGCCTTTTTGTTTGCTATTGAAAGTGTTGCTCTCTTACCTTTTATCGCAGTATACAGTAAGTGAATTGCTAAGTCTCAACATGTTGTACAACATACTGTTTCCTTTTAAACGCCTAATTTATTATTTTAGGTGTTTTTGCATCTTTGTACTTGTTCTCATTTTATACTTAAACGTCTCTCTGATTCTGAAAATATCAGTGCTGCGTTTAAACTCCTTTTGCTCAAAAAACCTGAGGAAATTTTTTTTCAGCATGACGCAGTAGGGTTTAAAATATTGGTTTTGTTCCTTTGAAAAAAAGATCCAGTTTTTCAGTTTCTTATCGGTTGGACACAGGTAAGAACCACTCAAGCTGAAAACTGTAACTCAGAGGAAGCTCTAGGATACTTAAAAAATAAGTTCACTAAGATGCTTAGGATATACACTGCAGGGCTTGACCAGATTGTGTTGTGCTTCTCTTCTTCCCATGCTGACAAAAGGCTTGTGCATTGACTTTGCATTTACACTTGTTATATTCAGGGCTTGGCTTGTTGAACACAGAGGGTGAATATAATGACCATAAATGTGAATGATAGGGAGTGAGTTGAGGTGTCATTAGGAGGTTTATTGCAGTGAGTGATGATGCCACAGTATGTAATGATATAAAAGACATACCCTGTGCAAAATTCCTCTTGGGTGGTATCATTTGTCTAAGACATAAACCCAGAGAGTTTAAACCAAAGACATACATTCATGTGGGTCTTTTGGCAAAGAAAAACTCCCCAGGTTCTGTGGGACTCTGTTGTTTGTTGGTTTGCCTCCGTCTGTAGTTTGTAGTTGAGCGGGTTAGAGCATTTCTAATATGTTGCCATCCCAACTGAAAGAGCTGTTCCAATTTTCTCAAATAATTTATGAGGTAATCTGCATGAAAGTGTTATCCCCTTGACTATCCATTCATGCTTAGAGGATTTTAATGAGATTTTATTGGAGTCATCTCAGCCAAACCAGTTTAACTTATTCATGCTTAAAAGCTGAAGCACTAAGAAGCTTACAGAACTTTCGACCTCTGCAACACTTTTCTCGAAGCAGCCTGTTTTTTTCCCTTCTGTCCTAAAACAGCATTCCTGCTACACATTCATTGAAATTCTAAGAGAGCACCCTACAGCTTGCTGAAGGGATTACTGGTAAATCCTCACAAACTCCAGATGTTTTCCCAGACAGCGCAGAGCAAGAAAACACCTCCCATCCCTGGTAAACATCTGTCAGACACAAACCCCCACCACAGAGCAGACAACAGGAGCTTAGAGCGAGTGAAGTAGTCAGATTTTGACTCCGTTAAATCCATTGTGTTCCTAATGAGCTCAGTGGCTTTGAACAGCATCTTGTGTGGCTGTTCGTGCCTTCCATCAAAGTGTAAAGTATACACTATAAATGAAATGTTAAATGGCTGAGACTGCTCAGACCAATTGGTAAACCTCAGATTCAGCATGGCCCAATGGGAGGAGACCTTAGGGCAGACCCAGAACTTGCTGGAGCAAATATATCCCTTCTGGTTTAGGGGATGGATGGATGGATGGATGGATGGATGGATGGATGGATGGATGGATGGATGGACGGATGGATGGATGGATGGATGGATGGATGGATGGATGGATGGATGGAATATTTTAAAAATGTTACTTACTGTGGATGTAGTGCAAAGAGTCCTCAACAGTGAAAACCCAGCTCTATTCTAAGTCTAAACAGGTAACATACTCAGCTGTATTGCTGACTTCCTGTATATTGTGTGCATGTGTGTGTGATGTAAGTGGCAGTCTTCCCTTGGTTCAGGCCCTGGGCAGAATCTCATATTCCACTATGTTTGTGTTAAATTGCTAGATGTAAACACTGTCAGTGGGCTGTAATAAGGCACTGCCTGCCACTGTGTTTCTGGTCTCCAGCCTCCTCAGTGGGACACAGAATAGATAGAGGGAGCGGCTGACCACTGTCTGAATCATTGAACAATTGCAGTCCAGAGAGAAAGCAGGAGAGAGCGTGAGCCTTGGGCGCAGCCGCTGGGGACATGCCTTACAGATGGATGGAGCGAATGAGTGGATGTTTTTTATCTCTATCTTTAACACATAACCTGAAGGAAGAAAACAGTAATGGTGTATATATCAGTGAATCAAGCATGGACATAAACCAACCTAAAATGTTACTGGAAACATGAAGTTTAAGCTGGAAGGAATATATGACAACACCCTCTTTGTCATCAAAATACCTACTTCACTTAAAAGACAATGTGACAACAAGTACATTCCTTATTGGATGATGTAGTTTAATTCGTTCAGTTTGGTTTAAGATGAAAAAGTCTGATCCAGTTCTTTGTTCAGTAGGTTCTCATTTTCTACTGTACATTTTTATGCACTACTTCTAAAAACACGGCATTTAAAGATGTTTAAAAATCAGTTTGGTGACAATTTATAATCTCTGTATTTGCAAAGTTCTGACCTGCCCTGACTGGTTTATGCTGATTCCAATTCCTCTTAAAGAATCAGAATATAAGAAGACATAGAAACAAAGCTGAAAACATATTTACATATACACTTACAACCACCCTAAAAATTGATTTTATTTCTATTTTAAACAGTGCAACAGAGCAAGTTTGCTGTACTCTTTTTAGCCTTCCTGTTGTCTCCTGTCTTACTGTCTCTCGCTCTCTGGTAGCCAGAATAAGCCGCATACCTGTCTAACGTCTCGTAGAACATATAGTTTTCTTTTAAACAGCTTCTTCCATCTTTGTGCTGCCTCTGACTTTCATTTGTCGAACACCTCACTGATACTACTAATAAGATTGTTTTTTACCGCAGAAACAAATGCCACGTCAAAGAGTGTTGGGTCTAGAACAACCTGATAAGATGGGTTCACTATTCAGATATACATTGGATTTTTGAGTATCTGATCAACCATTCACCAGTCAGGCCAGGTCAAGCTGATAACAAACCACAAGCCAACTTTTCTGAGCATCTCAGCGAGATCTGAGCTGGTCTTAAAGCAGGTTAATAGGCTGAGCAGTGTATAGACATGGCATTGAGATCAATATCAGAAGGTGTGTGTTGTGACTTCCAGTGCTAAAGTTGAGTTTAACCTTTACCTTGTTAGTATCTCAGAAAGCTCATGCCAGCCTCTAATGGTAAATATAGGCAATACAGCGACCAGGCCCTTATTTATTTCCTCTCTTAGATCTCATTAGCCTCAGGTTATTTCCCTTTGGAATGCCAGGTCCTGCCTGCCTTTTGCTGACGACTACTTAGCAGCTCTGGTTTCGGCCTCCTGGATGACCGGGCACATGGATGGTTCCCATAGTTGAGCCATCTGAGCTACATGGGCAGATCCTGGTACTTTGCCTCAAAGAGCCCTCTGTTGCCCAATGCACGCTCCAGTGCCACGCTGGGTCACTTCACACAGACACGCACACACAGAAAGGCAGTCGGGCGATGTGAGCTGTGGGAATGTTACAGATTTATGGAAGAATGGATCACATGCTGCCCATTGCGGTAAAGCTAAGCCCAACAATAGCTTTTTGTCTAAATGTAAACTTGTGTAAGTGTCTGGCACTGCCGCTCTCCCCTGGTGTGCTCCACAGGAACAGTCTGATGGTCTTTTTTTGTGCCAATCCCCCCAGTTAAACTGGATTTCACAATTATTTCCAAAAAAGACAAAATAAAAAGAATTCATATTGTGGTGTTTAGTACAATTAGCACAGTTAGATTTACTAACAGCAGGCTATTTCCTGTAGTTAGTAGACCCTTACTTTAACTCTGAGTTTAAAAAAATGAATTTTTACTCTCTCACATACTGCTTGTTCCATGATAGACTAAATTGAGATTTGCAAAAGAATAAACGGGAACAAGTTTGCTCAAATGCATTCAGCTTTGTCCTGTTGTCTGCTGTTTCTTTTCTACGGGATTCTTATTATACATTTTGGGATTCCTCTAACTTTGCTTTTACAAACGTCATTGACACAAAAATTTACTGTCTGTCTGTAACTACTTCCATCCCAAACAGTGTTACTCTTTGCGTGACTTGTTGTCACTTGGGTGTGGTGTGTTCAGTGAACAGAAAAAGGTCAGATTTTTAAATTCTGACTGGCTGATTAGTGGCATTAAAGTGTAAAAGCGGCTAATACTAGTTAGGAGGTGATTTTTAGTGCTTCTCCTGCAATCTTATTTGTTCAGGGAATGGTAAAAGATCCTGCAATGTTTTCTAAAAAAAATGACATTTTGTCAGTGTGACCAACTAACTTGCCCTTTTAGACAAATCTGCTACAGCCCTAGCAGTTTTTTTCCCCTCAAACCCTGCGAGGTGGAGAGTGTGGGGGGTGCGTGTGGGCCAGACAAGAGTGCATATCAAAGAGAAGGCGCCATCTGTCAGCGCAGGCAGCAAACAGCTGGTAAAGGGAATGCAAGATGTCTGAACAAAGACTGACAAGATGGAAGATGACAGGAAACAGATTTCCCTCCCTTTCTAGCCCTCCTGCATGAGAAAAGGTTGACCATCAGTGCTGTGATGTCGAGCAGTCTCCAGCTGCTGAATCTCTCTCCTCTTCTCTCCTTTCCTCTAATCTTCTTTCCTTCTCCATCTTCTCTTCTCCTCTCCCTCCCTGCGATTTATTGGTGAAGAATTTTTCAGTTGTAGTCGGCTGCTAAATATGTTAATTTACGTTTCTCTGCCTCTTAAGAGTGTCAATTTAAAGCAAAATTAAACTATTAGTTGTCTTGTCTCTGAAATGATCCTTTAATAATTAATACATGATGTGCTTTAATAATACTAATTAAGATAGCATTCAATTGGTGTAAAAATGTTTTAGGGCAGGGTTTTTGTTGGACCTAAATATTACATTTTGTGAATTATTTAGCTTCAGTAATTGACCTGCTGGAGCTTAAGTAGATACACATCTCACCGCTCATTTGCTCGAATAAATGAAGCGGTGTGAATTGTGTTAAATAAATTTTTGGGAAATGAGCGCGGGGCCTTGTGTTAATTAGTGTTGCAGCATAAGCCTCGTTACATCAGGTCTCCCTCTCTCTGCTTAGCACAGCCTATTCCCTTTTGTGCCTTTATCCCCCGCACTGTTAATTTGAAGGAAAATGTAGTCTGTTTCTAAATAGAGCAGTGGCGCACACTAGCTGAAATCATTAAGCCCATTTTCTGCCAGCTTAAAGCTGTTGAAATGCCTGTAATGGAGGGGAAGCAGGAGTGTTTCTGCCTGTTCTCTCCAACCACAGCATGATGTCTGACATTGCCCAGTGTAATACGTTAATGGCTCTAATTGTCTAATCGCTTTAATATGTGGCCATTGCTCTTAGAAATGAGGGCAATGTGAGCTAATAAACTATGATTACTGTCGCTTCAAATCAACATGTGGAACGAAAGAGGAAATGTACAGTGGTGTGAAAAAGTATTTCCCACTTGCAGATTTCTTCTGTTCCTGCGTTTATTACTCCTAAATGTTTCAGAATATGAAACAAAGTTTTAGACAAAACAAAGTAAATAAATTGTTTTTCAGTGATGATTTGGTTAAATAAGAGGAAAAGTTATCCAAATCAACCTGGCAACATGTGTAAAAGTTATTACCACCTAGATCAGTGGTCTACAGCTTTTCTAAGCTTTTCTTTGTAGGAAAACACTGACATCAAGGATTTGCAATGAATCTTTCACATCACTGTGGGTTTTCCAGCTTTAAAGGCCTGTTTACAGTTCTGTCACAGCATTTATTTAATTCCACACTTTGACTAGGCCACTCTAAAGCTTTCACTGTTTTGCTTAGGGTTTTTTTGAGCCTTCCACAGGTGTACTTGCTGAAGTGCTTCACATTATTTTTCTGCTGAATAACCCGAGTGGACTGAGTTTAAGGTCACAAACGGATGGCTTTTAATTCACCTTCTGTATTTTCTGCTGTAAAGCTGAATTCTTTCCATCAATTATGGCAAGGTGTACAAGTCCTTAACCAGGAAAGCAGTCCCAGAGAATCACACCACCACCACCATGTTTGACTATTAGTAAGAAGTTCTTTTTACAAAAGGCTGTCTTAGCTTTATGCCAGATGGAACTGAAAACACCACTTCCAACGTGTTCCAATGTTGTCTTGTAAGTTTACAGAATATTCTGACAAAAGTCTTGTGCACCATCAAGATGTTTTTAGACACATATGAGATGCATTAGTTAATCTTTTGACCAGCAGTGGTTCTGACCTTGGAAATCTCCCATGGATGCCATTTCTGCTCAGTCTCTTTTTCTCATTGTTGAAACATGAACACTGACCTTGAGGCAGGTGAGGCCTGCAGTGCTTTAGATGTTGTTGTTTTTTTTTTATTTTGTGACATACTGGAATATTGTTCATGTGCTATTGAATTAATTTTCGACAGTTGACTGCCTATAGGAAGGTTCCCCACCGTTGTATGTTTTCTCCATTTCTGTAGATTGGAGCAAGATCTTCACTTTTTCTCCCCGCTCTTTTAGCATACTTCATGTTGTCAAACAGCTTCTATTTCAGTGATATCTTGATTCTCAAGGTTTAGCAGTAAATAGTCATGGTTGTGGATAGTGAAATTGATTTTTTAAATGTGGTTAATCACAGTAAACTCATAATTTAATGAGGGGGCGGTGCAACTATACAGCATTTTTACATCAGGAGAGTTTGGTTTGGGTAGCTTATCTTAGCTTAATAAATGAAATGTATCCCTATCACAAAAAAAAAGCAAAAACATCAGAAATCCATGAGGGGCCACATTCTTCTTCACAGCATTGTTGCTGCCTGGCAGAACACTGATTTCTTCCCCTCTTTTTCCATGCTTGACTGACAGGGGACGGTTGGTGGCGGTGGAAGGTCAGCTTGCGGTTGCACACAAGTGATGGAATGACAGAGAGAGAAACATAAAAGCAGGGGAAACCGAAAGAAAGAGAGAAAGAGCTGTCATCTCCAGATCTTGTCCCCTCGGTCGGTTAGACTGACAAGCTGCCAGCCTGGCCAGCTCGCTCTCTGTGGAACAAAAAATAGACATGGTGGAGCTTTCACTTTCCCCAGCCATCTGCCTCTTCCTACTTATCTTTGAGAATAACAGATCTGATATCAAATTTGACGTATATGCAGACATGTTGAATACTGGGTGTGAATGCCTCCGCTGACTTATGATGCATCTGTCCACAGATTGGAAAGGTTGAGGTTCACTGAACAGGAACAGATAAAAAAAAACAACCTTTATGAGACATTTTGCGGTTTAAAAAGAGAAGAAGTTTGTTTCTCAAGAAGAAAAGAGGAACACGAGACCTTGTGCAGACCCAGAATTACTGATCAGATTAAATGTTTGTGTTATTTTTAGCATGAAACCCATGTAATCAGATAGCTTAAGCAGATGTCAAGATAAATATGGTGAGCTCTGTGATTGTAGTTAGTCCCGCTTATAAGTCATAGTGCTTGCAAAACCTTTTTTGTTACATTTTGTGACATTACAGCCAAAATCTTCAGTGTGTTTTTTTGGGAATTCATGTGATAGACCAACAAAATTAGTGCAAAACTGTGCTGTGGAAGGTTTACTTATATTTATCAAAACAATTTGTTCATTCATATGTATTAAACCCTCTTTTCTCTGTTATGCCTAAATAAAAGAAAAAGGCCAGGGATACATTTTATATCAGGGGTATCTTAGAAAACCAATTGTTTCATCATATACGACACAACTGCAAAACTATCAAGACATGGCTTTACACCTAAGCAGCAGTAATCAGAATAGCCACCAAGGGGACTCTGGGTAAGCTGTAGAGATCCACAGCTCAGTTGGTGACTCTATCGACAAAACAACTTTATTGTTTGTTGTGCACTCTGCCAATCTGGCTTTTATGGAAGAGAGGCAAGAAGAGAGCAACCATTGGGGAAGAAAGCCATAAAAAGTCACATTTGCAGTTGCTATAAGCTAAGTAGAAGACATAGCAAACACGTGGAAGAAGCTGCTCTCATCAGATGAGACCAAAACTGAACTTTCTGGCCTGCTTGCAAAGCTCTATATGTGGCGGAAAACCACTGAAAACACTGCACATTAGCAGCCCCGTGGTGAAACATTCTAATGGCAGCATCATGCTATGGGGATGTTTTTATTCAACAGGTGCAAAAATGCTGATCATGGTTGAAGAGAAAATGAATGGAGCTAAATACAGAGCAATCCTGTAAGGATACCTGTTAGTGGTTTGAGACTGGTTCACCTTCCAGCAGACAACAACACTAAACATACAGCCATTGCTACGGTGGTTCCACAAGAAATCAACCTTAAAGGGAATCAATACAAACACATGCTACAATTTTAGATTTTCCATCATAACATATGAGTACATTAGGGATGTTAGGAATGCAGGTCAAAAACGATGTCACACTATGATGTGATGTACTGTAACATTGTTGCAGTTGACTGTGGGTACTTGTGCAGAAAATGCAATTATAATGTTGTTGAATTTTCCTTGGAACACTCTAGAATGGAGCTGAATGACATGATGGATTTATTCATCAGTTTTATCCATATGCCGCAGTTTGTATTTTACTCAGAACATCAGAAGCTTTACTTCATGCTCTGTACATGGCATGTGAAAATGAGTTTGAAAGTCACTGAAATTCCTCGTTTTAGCTCTAAGCAATCCGTATTCCAGGTAAGAAAATTCCACAGGAGAGTTTCTTCCTCAAAACCCATCTGCTTCTGGCCCTTCTTTGTTCTCCAGTGTGTCTAGACATTAGAATTTTACCAGCATCACTCACTAAGAAGTTTCCTATTTGAGCTGTTTGTGCATTCACAGTTGACTACTGTGAATGCACAAGCGTATTTGAGTTTTTTGGATGTTTTTTTGTTCCATCCCGAGTTCTGATTTCACAGCTCCTCAGAGACCAGTTAACCCCCTTATTTCCTCTCTAGAGAGCACCCAATAAGGCCTACAGCAGTTGTGTGCATGTTTGCCTGCACATGTGTGAGAGCCCTTGCTATATCTTCTGTGGAGCAGACTTTGTCTACAGTAGTCTGGCACTCTGATAGCCTCCATTTATTATTCAGTGCTACTCCAGCTGCACCACACCCCCAAGCAGCACAGAAATAAAACAAGGTTAAGAACTGGCATGAAATGTGTCTCAGAGGATCAAGTGTTGGGGGTGAGAGGTGGAGGTGGGGGCTTTAGCAGACAGGGTGAGGCATGGGCTTTTATATGTGTGCCATCTTTTATTAATTGCCCCGGTGCTTAGAATGTGTTTCTCAGTGATCATTAATGCATGCTCGGAATAACGTATTTACATGTTCTCATGTTTTAAACATGGGCAGAAGGGAGGCTATGACTTTTGGAAGACCCCCACTTGCTTCCGCCACCCTCCCTTTATGTTTTAGCCGATTTGCATTCAGTCACATTGTAAAATTCATTCACTGCCAGTCTACTGGAAAGCCACGGAGAATGGACAGCAAACAACATTCACCACAACCTCAGACAAGCTGCTGGAGGTGTCAGAGGTTGATAGTTCTCACTGTTATAAACGACCTGGACCCAGATCAGTTTGACAGACAACATATAAATGTATAGTGCTGTGAAAAACTATTTGCCTCCTTAAAGATTTCTTCTGTTTTTGCTTTTATGTCACACTTAAATGTTTCAGATCATCAAATAGATTTTGTCCTGTTTGAGCTTACACCACATCATATCAAACAAATTTAATTTCAGACTTTGACTACACCGTTCCAAAGCCATTTTTTTCTGTAGCATTCAGAGGCAGACTTGTTGGTCTGCTTTGGATCATTTTCCTGCTGGATAAATCAACTTGATCTTTAGGTCACAATCTGACATATTCAACTTCAGGATTTTCTGGTGAGACGCAGATGTCATGGTTCCATTAATGGGGGGTTTTCATTGACGTCACTGAAGTCGCCAGTCCGCCATCTTGGGTGTCTCTGTATCGCTTCACACTTTTCACAACATTGCATACTTTTTCGACCATGGATAAGTATCTAGAGTCGTTACAGCCTCCTGATAAGGCCATGTACCTCAAGAAAATTGTGGGTATCAACAAGGTGGAACCATATGTGTGTTTGTTTAGCGCAAATCCCGACGACTGGCTGCACAACTATTTTTTCAGTGCCACAACATAAGCAAAAATCCATAATAAGTTCCATATTGCCTTTTATTGGATAACTACATAATAGGTATATTACTACATAATACATGTAGAGTATAGCAGTAAAGGTAAATTGCAGCCTACATCTAGCTGGTCAAGGCGTGAGAGCGCAGCTTACTGAAGTAGGTCACAGCGCTGAGTGCTGGATGGCAGTGCATAGTGTGCCACCCACCTCACAATCAAATGATCAGCTCACGGTCTTGGCAGACTACTTTCCAGAATATTATTACAGTAAATGTAGAGGAACATTATTTATTTACATGTCACAAAATGTGTACTGTACACTTGGGCGTTAGTAAGGCCCTGGATAACCGATACAGCCACAGTAGTCGACGTTGTGTACTTTGTGTTTTTATTTTCTCTCACTGATTTTTTTATCAAGGCTGGCAGACGACAGAATAAACGTTGGTCTTGACCACCACACGCAGCACAACCCACAATTAAGCAAGTTTCCCCCATTAAATGAATGGTCCGGAGTTTTGCTTCACTCATCACACGAAACGAAAACTGGTTGCAGCTGCCACCCAAGATGGCAATCGCGAAGTGAAACGCCCCCATTGCAGCGATTTAACCAGGTCCTGAAGCAACAATGCAATCACCAGCCATCACACCCTCATGTTTGACACTCTGTGTGATATTCTTTTTATGAAATGCTGCTAGTTTTATACCTGGTGCTCACCTTCCAAGATGTTTTTCTTTTGTGTTATCAGTCCATAGAATATATTATGGGGATCTCAAGGAAGGTCTTTTGGAAGATAAGAGAAAAGCTTTCGTGTTATTTTTGGTCAGTAATGGTTCTGGCCTTGGGACTCTCCCATGGAGGTCATTTTTGCCCAGTCTCTGGAGGAGACGTCATGGCGCTGTTGGATTAATTTTGATTTCTCTATTTGTAGATAAAAACTCTAACTGTGGTTCAGTCTTTGGTTCAGTGGAGTCCCAAAGCACTGGAAATGGCCTTGTAACGTTTTCCATGCTGAGAATTCAATTTGTTTCTCATCTTTCTCTAGATCAGAGCATGTTGATGTTGCTTTTTGAGATCTTTTAGCCTGCTTCGTGTTGTCAGACAGGTTCTATTTAAGTAATTTTATGATTCTACAGCTCTGGTAATGATCAGACCTGGGGTGTATAAATAACAGTTCATTCGTGATGTAATAAGTAGGGAAATTGGTTTTCTGCATAGCGACTGAGTGGTTTGAATAGCTTTTTGCCCCGTAATACATAAAATCACAATTTGATAAATTTCCCGGTGACAGAAGAAACCTACATGGGTGTAAATATGTTTTCACATCACTGTACCTGCCCTCTTATCTCATATCCTCTGTTTAATTTTTATAAAGACAGAGACATTATAAAAGACCGTTAAGCTGTCCTCCTTGCTGTAGCTCAAACATTTTCCCTTTCTGCTGCCAGCAGGTGCTCTGATTGATCGTGTCAGAGTGCCGCTCCCCATTGACCTATTCATCTTCATGATCGATCACCCACCAACTCAGAGACATTCGTCCAACCTGCAGCTCACAGAGCTTCACTCTCTGAACCGGAGAGGCTTTTCATCACTTTTGTTTATGTATTTGTTGTCTTGATCTGCACTTGCTGTCATTATTATCATAGGTTCCGACTCAGCACATATCCCCTGATATTGATCACCGGCTAGTTCCAACCGCTCTGGTTTTCCTCATCCAGAGAGCGCCCTGTTTGTTTGTTTTTGTTTTGTTTATGCTGATTGCGGTTCGTTGTAAGTGATAAAGTGTGATTTTATCCGATAACTGCTCCTGTGGCTGGTCATTGTGCTGCCTGCCACCTTGCATCAGAGGCAACCCCGCTGGATAATTAGAATTGATTTAGCTACAATTTAATTAATTGCACTGGTAAATCTCTGCTTCTGACTACCAACTCTAAGTTAACTCCGTGTGTGTTTGCAGAGTTCTTTGGCATGATGTGGAAAAATTTAAACAATTTGGAGAAAATATTAGAGATGCTTAAAAGAAGGTCATTTATGTAACCTTTTCACAAATATATTTCATCGTGTGTGTAGTTAAAGTATAATATATATCAAATGTCGGTTCTATTTGCAGAATATTATTCGTATTTAAGGTTGTGTGATAGCACTAAATATGCAATGATTTCCAAATCTTCTGATTGCACACTAATGATTGTTACAATGACAGGACTATTTTCTTTCATTTTGCTCAGCTGGCGAATGGCATTGACCAGTTTTCTGCTATATTGACTCTGACCAGTGAGTGCTAAAGTCAGGTTTAAAGAATTATGAGGCAAGGCAAGTTCATTTGTATAGCGCCATTAATACACAAGGTAATTCAAAGTGTTATACCGGAAAACACTTAAACAAAGGTAAAGAAAGTTACAAAAAAAAATGCATTAAATATATAAAAGCAAAACTTGGGCATCACATAAAAACCCAAACCTCTGCAGTGATTTACCTGGTATACAGCTACAATGATCTAATCTACAGAAAATAGAAGCATGGACCAGTTTTTCTGGGTCCAGTTTTAGTCCTTTATTTTGTCAGTGTTTTAAAGGTGTTTGTAGGTTAATTAAGAAACAGACACTTTGTGAATGTTGAAATGTATGCCATAACTACACCTTGGTTTTTTGCATTCTTTGTGGTTTTCGGTTATATTATGTTTAACTATGTTCTGATCTCTAATTTTGTGTTTTTCGGATAAAATCAATTACTTTAAGTCATCCACTTATGGACACATTTGCTCTGACTATAATGGAATGTCATCATGTGGTGACAGAAATATGGAGTTGCTTCAGCAGCATAGATATAGTAGGATATGTTGTAGTCCTCCATAATTTCAGCCAGTGGGAGGGTGTGGGTATAAAATAATAGTGGCTCAACAACAGAGGCTGGAGGAACCCCTCAACTATTCCCACTCTACCAAGAAACATCGGAACCAGTTTGTCAGAGTACCACATAATCTTACCCACGCTTTAGGCTATCAGGAATGAAATTTAAGCTAATGTTTGTTCTTTTGTTAAAGCAGCAATATAAGAACTGCTTCTGTGATTTATTTTACCATCTGCTGCCTGCTGTTAGTTAATATTTTTAAAGACAAGTAGGAACCACGACAACAGGTCTGACCTTCGACTTTGGGATTGTTGTATCTCTTTAAATCATTCAGTTGGGTTTTTTTCAGCTTTAGTGAATCAGAATTTGAAACTGCTACTGGCTTCTACTTTTGTTTCCAGCAGAACTCACTGAATGAAGTTTACCTTTGACTATTTCATTTAAAGATGCAGTTGGTACAATCTCAGCCATGCCAGGATGACATGTAGAATAGTTGCAGGAAGCACCAGGAATTAGAAAACCAAAGGCACTGATGTACAGGGGTTGGACAATGAAACTGAAACACCTGTCATTTTAGTGTGGGAGGTTTCATGGCTAAATTGGACCAGCCTGGTAGCCAGTCTTCATTGATTGCACATTGCACCAGTAAGAGCAGAGTGTGAAGGTTCAATTAGCAGGGTAAGAGCACAGTTTTGCTCAAAATATTGAAATGCACACAACAATATTGGTGACATACCAGAGTTCAAAAGAGGACAAATTGTTGGTGCACGTCTTGCTGGCGCATCTGTGACCAAGACAGCAAGTCTTTGTGATGTATCAAGAGCCACGGTATCCAGGGTAATGTCAGCATACCACCAAGAAGGACGAACCACATCCAACAGGATTAACTGTGGACGCAAGAGGAAGCTGTCTGAAAGGGATGTTCGGGTGCTAACCCGGATTGTATCCAAAAAACATAAAACCACGGCTGCCCAAATCACGGCAGAATTAAATGTGCACCTCAACTCTCCTGTTCCCACCAGAACTGTCCGTCGGGAGCTCCACAGGGTCAATATACACCGCCGGGCTGCTATAGCCAAACCTTTGGTCACTCATGCCAATGCCAAATGTTGGTTTCAATGGTGCAAGGAGCGCAAATCTTGGGCTGTGGACAATGTGAAACATGTATTGTTCTCTGATGAGTCCACCTTTACTGTTTTCCCCACATCCGGGAGAGTTACGGTGCAGAGAAGCCCCAAAGAAGCGTACCATCCAGACTGTTGCATGCCCAGAGTGAAGCATGGGGGTGGATCAGGGATGGTTTAGGCTGCCATATCATGGCATTCCCTTGGCCCAATACTTGTGCTAGATGGGCGCGTCACTACCAAGGACTACCGAACCATTCTTGAGGACCATGTGCATCCAATGGTTCAAACATTGTATCCTGAAGGCGGTGCCGTGTATCAGGATGACAATGCACCAATACACTCAGCAAGACTGGTGAAAGATTGGTTTGATGAACATGAAAGTGAAGTTGAACATCTCCCATGGCCTGCACAGTCACCAGATCTAAATATTATTGAGCCACTTTGGGGTGTTTTGGAGGAGCGAGTCAGGAAACGTTTTCCTCCACCAGTATCACGTAGTGACCTGGCCACTATCCTGCAAGAAGAATGGCTTAAAATCCCTCTGACCACTGTGCAGGACTTGTATATGTCATTCCCAAGACGAATTGACGCTGTATTGGCCGCAAAAGGAGGCCCAACACCATACTAATAAATTATTGTGGTCTAAAACCAGGTGTTTCAGTTTCATTGTCCAACCCCTGTAGCTCTCTTCAGAATTATTTACTACACAAAAACGTTGAATTCTGTTCTGGGTCTGCATTTCAACATGAAAGTAAAACAAAAAGGTCCTTAATCTTGCAGGTTCTCACTGCAGCCATTAGGATGCATAGGCACTGCTGGTGTGATGGGGCCTCTTCTCAAGGGGGTTCAGCTTGCACGGCTGTATCGTTTGCCTGTTTTTGATAACAATTGTCTGAAATCACTGCAATAAGTCTAAAGCCTAATGGGGTTGGGGGTTGTCAGCTCCAACATTGGATGAAAAATTCAAGAGGGCCTTTGTGTTCATCAATTTTAAAATTATACAAATTCAAAAATATCCATTGCGTATTTAAAGCAGATATATGTAAGAGATGTTAGATCTGGCCTGGGCCAGGTTTAAAGGAACAGGTAACTTCTGGTACCTGAAGGGAACCAATCCAACCACCTGATATGAGCAATTTGCACGCAGATTAAATTCTGCAATAGTAAAGGATGTTGATAAGATTCAACAACCCTTAAGACATGTTGTCCTGAAAGTACGGAAAAGTACTTTTTGTTCCTAAGGTATGATAAAATGAACTGAAGTTACTATTCACAATTCTGTTTGAACAGAACCTGAAGCCCTTTAACTTTCAAACAGGAGTGCATATGATATGTGATGCCTGTGCTGCACTGCATCTGTGCCAGAAGGTGAACTGTTCCAAAACGAGTAGAAAGAGGTTAGTTCACAAAGCTGAGTGTGGACAGATTTTACAGTAAGTACTGACTCATTTAGGAATGTAGAAAATATAAAATGAGTTTATTGTTCAATCATGAGCCATTATAAGTATCCCAAAGTTATACTTTACCTTACAGCATTATACTTGATTGAAAGCACTTGTAAATATATACTCTCTGGCCACTTTTCGCTTTACAACCCAGGATTTGCACTACAACATTGTGTTTTCCATTTACTTAGGCCGTCATCCTCTTTCCCCTCTGCTTGCTCCTGATGTGCTGTCATTTAGCACCACCCACAGGTCAACAGAGGGGTGACAGCCTGGTGTTCTGCATCTTTGTTTCAGGGAAGAAAGGCATACGATTCACAGGTCGGAAATCTGCTCAAAATAAAAAGCAGAAGAATTCTCCTGCCTCAGACGAAGAGAAGAAGTGCCTGGCTTATTGTTGCTTCTTGTGGGACATGGAAAGAAAGTGCAGCGTTCACCAGAGAAGCCAGTAGACTATTAGATTCAGGCTTTGTTCTGGCTGTGCTGAATTATTTAGCCGTGTGTTGAAAAGACAGCTCAGGGGAATTTCCATGTTAGTTCTGTTGAGGCTGTACAAAAAAAGTTGGCATCCTTTCATGTAGTTTATACAGGCAACTGTAAATGAGGAGTTATCAGGAAACAATCGAGAAAAGAAGTGGTGATAAACTGCAGACTTGAAAGAGTGCTTTTGAAGGCGGTGAATGCTTGTTTTACCTTTCCTTGCCCGTTATCTGGCTCATTCTGTACTCTCTGGTGAGATCACACAGAAACAAAAAGCATTTCTCACCCAAACTCCCTGTGCTCTGCATGATTTCACTGCTTCATTTCTTCTTTTTTAGGGATTGATAATGAAAATACTTTAAATATGTCTCATTTGCATTTCTTAAATTTATGATAAAGTACCTTAAAGGTTAGTACTTCCCTCTGAGTGTTTGGAGAGGTTTTTTTCAGTTCTTGTATAATGCATTTGAAAAATAGTTTTTCAGTAATTTAGAATATCTTTGAAAAGTTCATTCATTTCAATAGTTCAGTTCCTACTCGTATATCATATAGTTTGCAGCTAACCAAAACCCCAACATGGGAACATCCCATTTAACAATATTACATATTACCAATATTTTAAGAGATGAGGCACAAACAGTTATACTAAAGAAGCTGGGTGTTCAGACATGAGTTGGGGAGCCATGTAAGCTGCTCTGTTGACAATCTCTATGGAGATGCAGATTTCATTTGGAAGCAGGACCTGGGCTTCCTGAACACCTTAGCAGAGCCACTCACTGATCACCTCCATGCCACGCTGCAATGATGCAGAAATTCATGCAGAAGGAATATTTAGAAAACTTATTGTACATTTTATGAACATACTTTAATGAGGCCTTATTTAATGTCAAATTTTCTTTAAAAAACTATGCTGTAATGATCTAAATTAAAGAGCTAAACACTTTAAATATCTCGCTCTGTGTTTAATGATGTTATATAGTATGTGTGTTTTGCTTTTTAAATTGAATTACTAAAATAAACGTTTTTGATGGTATAATATAGTCAGATGCACCTGTATTTTGACACTAGAAAGTGGATGACCTCTGCTATCATAAAGGACCCTCAGTGATCTTGTTCTTATTGATTTCACAATCCTCTAGTCTGGGTTGAGTTTTACTGTTTGGTCTTCAGTTTTATCTGAAAAAACTACAGATAAGCTTTCAAGTCAGGTCACCCCATAACAAAGCAGAGCTGCTCATTAATCAACCCTGAAAAGCATGACCCAAAGTAAATTCCACACGCTTATCAGTGAAACACGCACTCTCACATCTGTTTCACTCTGAAGTCATACTCAGCCTTATCAGCCTTCATGGGGCTCAGATTATTGCTCTTTTTCTAATTGTAGTTCTGAAATATGTTTGGGTTTTTTTTTCCATTGCTTTCTGCAGGGCGCCATTAACAGCCTATGCAGTTCAAAGCCATGTAACTCAAAAGCTTTCAGAGTAGCAACCTGCAAACATTCAAAGTATAATGCTTACGATAGTTTGTTCAGTATTTCTTTGATTAAACCTCTATGCATGTTTTTTTTTTCATCATGCATACAGTCTTTCTCTGGTCTATTTGAAATGATTACACCAGTTTTGTTTCAGTAAATACCTTAAGTTTTCTGTCATAAACCACAGACTGAAAACCCAATTTTCCCCAGTATTCTCAGAAAGCCTCAGGCGGACTCCCACTCCTGCAGAGACAGCCTTTTAAATTGTTTTATTCAATTTTTTCTGTGCCATTCACCAAAATATTCTACACTGAGGGAAACAAAAATAATTTCCAGTGTTTCCTCAGGGAGGGCGGGAAGCTATATTCCAATTTTTTTCTTATTCCTTTCTTCCACAGCTTGACCGAGGGTAAGCACAAAAGCTAGACAAAACGGCTCAGTATCAGCCGTGATTTCCTGAATAGCCCAGTGGGAGCGCGGGAAGTCGGGGTGCACGCAGCAGATCGGCGCTGCCCTGAAACAGCATCCATGCTGTGAGCGAGATGGCTTTTCTCTTCAACAGCCTGACTGTGATGAGCAGCTCTGCAAATGAAACAGGGGGGCAGGAGGAGGAGGGATGCAGCCTTCGCAGTTTCAAGGCCCCTGTTTCCTTGTCGGGCATTTCTTCTTCTGCTGCTGTTGCTGCTGCGGCGAAGCTGAGGGAAATAAAAGAAGCAGCGGATAAACAAAGAGCTGGAGATAATTCCACTGAAAATACAACAATGCTGCTTCCTGCTGTTTTCGAATTCATTAGGCCCCACGCTGGGCCACTGGTGATTTCTAAATATATGCAGCTCATCTGATGTAGATGTGTAAACTGTGTGTAGGAAATGGATGGCTGTGCAGACAGACTGTTTGGTCTGTGTTCCTGGTGGGTGGGATCTGTCAGCATCATCTTACATTACTTTCCATATGAGCTTTATAGAGTTCCCAATTATGATGCTCCTCTTGTCTTGGGGTCATTGCAGCTGTGGCTGGATGGACCTTGCATTTTTTAGAGGAAATTCTGTTGTGTATTCAAGCCAGCCGGCCTGTTAGGCAGACAGTGAGGCAGACGGACTCCCTTTTTTCGCCCTGCTCCTGCAAGACCCTGCTTAACAGGCAACAGGCTTACACACACAACACTCAGGAGGGGGGAGCAGGCCTAGCTTTTAGTTTTCGTTGCAGCTGACATTGTATCAGGCTGTGAGATGAGGCCAAAGTGCTGCACCCTTATTAACTCTGGCTCGATTTCCCTCCTTCAGTCTGTCTCAAATGCTGAATGGAAAACCTGCTTTGGAACTGAAAGCAAGTAACCTACAAGCTAAAGTCCTGTGAAAACGTACAATTTGTTTTTGCTTTTATGTCACACTTAAATGTTCATTTTAAATAGAACCTGTCTGACAACACGAAGCAGGCTAAATCTCAAAACGTAGGACATTTCTTTATATTTCATATGAAGAAATTCAAGAACAGATGAGAAACAAAGTCACTGATGTCTATCAGTCTGGAAATGGTTGTAAAACCATTTCTGATGCTTTGAGACTCCAGCAAACCACAGAGAGAGCTATAATCCATCAATAACAAAATATAGGATCATGGTGAACCTTCCCAGTAGTGGCAGATCTACCAAAATTACTCTAAGAGTGCATTGACAACTCATCCAGGATGTCACAAAAGAACTCAGAACAACATCTAAAGCACTACAGGCCTCCAGGCATTGCTTTCATAAATTTCACACCCACAGTCAAACATGGGGGTATTAGTGCTATGGTATGGGGTTGTTTTTCTAAAGCAGAAAAACAACTTCATACCAGACCACCTGGATTACTGATGCAACAATGTGTTGTGTTCTGTACCAGAACATCGGTTCACCATCAGTTTGAGACCTTATTCTCAAGCATTCTTGGGTTTTACACCAGGACTATGACTTCAAGCACACCAGTATGTCCACTGCTAAATGGCTCAAATTGGATGTTTGGATGTTGAAATGCTCCAGACAAAGTTTTGAATCTGAGTGAGATGCTCTGATATACCAAGGTTTTCATGCTTGTAAACGCTCCAGTGTGCCTGAATGAAAATAATTCTGTAAAGACCAGCAGAAATTCCTCCACAGTGACGTAAACGACTCACTGTCAGTTATCACAAAAAACCCAAGAGCAATTGTTGTCTCAAGGGGGCCATGAACAGTTTTTAGGTTTAGGTGCGATTATTTTTTTCACATAGGGTCGGTTACTTTTTTCCCTTAATTAAATCGTCACATGAAAACTGCTTTTTGTATTTATTTAGGTCTCATGATAAAATTAGTTTCATCTGAAAGCTAAGTGTGACAAAAAAAGCAAAAACAGCATTGTGTACATAGAGAGCCATCTCTATGAGCTCGACTGTCTGCCTTAACAATGGAGGACAGGGTGCAGAGAAGGCGCTTTCAGTAGGTGGAGCTCTTGTATTGGAGCGTGATTCACCTGTTTGTGAAGGACACCACAGAACTGCGTATGCTGTTTGTGTATGCATATTTCCGTTAGAAGCTGCCTATCCAAAATGCATGCATGCCAACACCAGAGATATAAAACCTTAAAGTGCATTTTTAGTGCCAGGGTAACTGACAGCTCATAATAGGTGCTACAAACCTGACAACTGTTTGTGTTTATGTTAGATCTTATTTTAATGGGGTTATGTTTTCAGCTTGTAATACTTTCTGCATGTGTCCAAGTAATTTACCTAATTTACAAATATTTTACTGTCCTGTCGTCTCAACATACAGCAGAACAGGCGTAACCCCCCATTCCTCCGTCCTCTGCTTGTATTCCCTCCCCCTTCCCTCCTTCTCCATCTTCTCTCGCCCTCTCGCGCCACAGCAATCTACCGCAGGCCCTCCATCTCTCCGGCCTGTCAGCATGCTTTTTCATTTGGCTTGTTGCTACAGGGGGCTCGACGCTGGCAGATTACAACTCGGCAGCCAGTCATTTTCGATTTATCAGAGGCCCCCCACACCCCGACGCCTCCTTTTCCCACTCCCCCACCACAGCCCTTCCACACTCACTACCTTCACAGGAGTCAGTTCAGACACACAGCACAATTCCTCATCACTCCATCGCCCTCCTCACTTCCCTCCAACCCTCCTTATCTTCCACATTCAATCGGTGCGGAAAATTCACAAGCCGCAGGACACAGAAACACAGAAATAATAAAAAATATATATATATATATACAGTGGTAGTGGAAGGATTTAAGCTAGAGAGGCAGCTTGAGCTGTATGATTACTTAGGCCTCTGTCACTGGTGATGACCCGGGAGAGTGGAGAATATCGATTGCGTGTCACTCAAGGCATTCAGCAGATTGCATTGACAAAGCTTGTCGGGTCTTTAATAGCAAGGTTAGCAACCCTGGTTGGGACCCATGAGAAAACTCTAACTGCGCCTTATTTCATGGTGGCTTTTAACCATTCTCCGGGTCCAGGGAGTGGATTGATAACAGTCGGGAAGTAATTTTACTCTTATAATAGCTTTCCTGTGGTTGACATTTGTGGCCCTTAGTCCCTGCAAAAGTGCCTCTCCAAATGCAAGCGAAAGAAGGCTGGCATTGTCTGGCTGCTTTTGTAAATGTCCGTGAACAAAGATGTGGTACGCTCACCAAAGCATGGTAGGAAGAAAGAAGCTGAGGGGGGTAGACAAATAAATCAAAAGGAGTGTACAAGTATGATTTATGAGAAGGAAGTCCATTAAGCGCTAGAGGAAGCCCAGACCAAAACACAAACAGAGTAAGGGCATGGCTTGCAAAGAGGGTCATGGAGCAATTCATTTGCCATTACAAGATCACTGATAGCTGCTGAAAACATTACATAAATAACATAAATAAGCACGTTAAACAACCTAAATAGTCTCTCTTTCAGCCAAGTCATGTGGAACTTGGCTGAAATGTAACAGGTCCCATGTGTGTTGTAATTTGCCTTCCACACATGAGGGAAAGCTATTTCTTCAACTATTATAGTCATTGCTTGATGTTGCAAGGTCTTGTGTGGTGGTTAGTTATTTTTTAGGGCTATTGGGGCCCAAATTATAACATCAAAAAGGCCTTTTGCTCCAGTTATTTTCAAGCAGTACAGAATATTTGAGAAAGACATTTTTGTAAGGTTAGAATTAAAATAAATTTAAAGAAAAAAACTATTTGTTTTGAAAACTTTACTGATTCTATTTACAAAGAAATAAGACATTTACAGATGAAAAATGTTTTTATTGCATGTTTAATACTGATGTCCAACAGCAGACCAACCTTCAAAGTTTAAAGGTGGATGAAGAACAGTAAAAACTCGATTGGTATGACTTTAGGTGTAATGATAAATCCAGAGAGACACGCAAATAGATACGATATTGGGTTCACTTGATCAAGACAAGATTTTAACTTTATATATATATATCAGTGGCGATTGCTCTAAGACTGCAAGGGAAGCTCAGCTTCCCCTAAAATGTCAAAAAATAAATGATTAAATATATACTGTTGTGTGTACATGTCATTGACTAAATATGCGCTACAACGCGCTCAACTTTTGTTCAGAATCAGCTTCTTATCACTGGTAACGACGCGGCTTTCCTCTCACTCATTCCCGCAGCTTCACAGTGCTTTAAACAGTGAGTTCAATAGCGAAGCAAAGAGTGCTTTGTCCCGCCCATCGGACGCTTAGTCTCTCTGGGGGTCTATGGGGCAGTGGGTTGTTGCACCCCTTGTGATCACGCTTCACAACCTGCTTCAACTGTTGTAGGCACAGTCGAGTAGGCATCAGAACAAGGTTAATATGGTATGTTGCTGGTAAGTGAACTGAAGCAGATTTAAGATCTATGATCAGAATGTGTTTAGAATCAGAAATAACAACAGTGTGTTTCAGCACAGCTGTCAATAAAGCTTTTTGTAGGCTTTAAAAATAAGCCGAGGTTAAGGAATTTTGTGTTAAATTACTTTATAGAGTACACGTTTATTCCATAATAAAGCAGACTGCACTTTGAAATCATAGTCAAGTCAGAACTATCACAAGCATATGTGCTATTCTTTCTTTTTTTAAAAGATACTGAATAGTAGACATTGATGGTCCTAATGCCTTGGGTAGGTCTGACTATCCCATCTACTGCATTTATAAAGTCAGGCCAGATTTTCTGCTTTGTAAAGCAGCTGAAAATGAAGTATTGCTTTCGAATGGCAAATTTTAATTGCTTCAAAGAACTTGTGTCATTATGCCGTAGAAACAAACTTGAGCCCAGGCAGTGGTGCTTTTAATGGACAAAACTAGCAGAGAAAAAACGCAGAAAAAGCAGCAAGATGTCTGTATATTAGGTAATAAATCAAGTCTGGTTCCACTAATCTTAATGGATGTTATTGAGCTGTTACAATGGGTTTACATCAGTGATGCTGCTATTACACCTGGGGAATTTCTTGTCTCTAAAATCCTGATGTGTGAATCTACAGTTATGTTGTTTGGCTTTATTTGTGTTGCCCTTGGCTGATTTCTGACTCTCATTATCAATCTGTTGAAGCCAGCAGAGCAGATGTTTGGCAGACTCTTTGCGAGCTAAACAAACTGCTGCTATTAATATAGTGGGACTGTTGTACTGTCTTGTTTTATGACTTGATAATGATAGATGTGCATTTTAGGAAGGTTGGTAAATGAGAACCTTTACAGCAGCAACAGCAGAGGTGGGTGATAACAGTACAGGCTTTAGGCTGACACCTTGGGTCTGCCAAATAGAAACTCTATATCTTGCAATCAGTTTTTACAGCCACTTCTAATCCCCAAGTTGCAGCACAGATGGAGCTGCATGTTGTTAAAATTAGGCGCTATTTGGCTAATCCCAATATGCAGCATCAATGGATTGGCAATACTAAATGGAAATACCTGCCTTATCCCTGACATTCAGTTTTTGTAGTTTCAGTTTAAGTTTTTTTTTTTATCCCATAACGGTCTTCACTGATTAGCTGCAACTTTATGACCAACTGTCTAATAGTGTTTTAAATCCCCCTTTACTGCCAAAACAGCCATGACCCATTGAGGCATGGACTCAGATTGACCTCTGGAGCTATGCTGTCGTATCTTGGACCAAGATGCACATCCTTTAAGGGTTAGTTTGGATTTGTACAATTCTATAAAGTTGTCCATAACATTTCCCTTACCCTTAGCAGGAAGATGTCATGTCAGCATGATCTTGTTGGACATTATTTAAATGTCCTACCCTTTTAGCTTGTTTTATCATTTAAAACAAATCAAACTGAAATTGTTCATATCAGTGGGATACAACTGCCTATTGTTAAATTTTAGAAAGCTAATATCACCTAACATAGCGTTACGTTTTTATTCCACTGATATAAACCTTTTCAGTGGATATGAAAATCTGAGTAAAAATGATCACAGTAAGTCTGATTAGCTTGTTAGATTCTTTCACTTTGAACAAACCCACAGTAATATGGCATCTTTCTACAGGTAATAGAACTATTGCCAATAATAACTTAATAGAAAGTAACTCCAAATAATTAAAATAAACCCTTTTGGTTGCGAGGTGGGACCTCCACCGATAAGTCTTGGACTGGATTATATTAGATTGGATTTGATTGAAATCTGGGGGATTTCGAACCCTCAAACTTGTTGTGCTCTTTAAACAATTCTTGAAAACTTTCACTTTGTGGCATGGAACATTATCCTGCTTAAAGTGGCCACAACTTACAGGGAAAGCAGTTTCCACAAAAGTGTATACTTAGTCTGCTAAAACACTTAAGTAGGTGGTATAAATTATACCAAGACTATCAGAACATTGCTCAAATCATTATACCGCATCTGCCGACTTGTCTTCCTTCCATAGTGCATCTTGGTGCCCTGTGCTCCTGAGGTTAGCACGTGTCAAGGAAAATGTCATTCATCGGACCAGGCCACCTTTTTCCACTGGTCCAGTTTTGATGCACATGTGATTATTGTTGATTCTTTCTGTGGTGGACCAGGTTAATAATAATTAACTTCTTCGGTAGTTTGACCTACATCTGTTGTAGGTCAAAAATCTATCTGTTGGATCAGACCACACAGGCCAGCCATCACTTCCTGTGTGCATCAGTGAGCCCTGGGTGCCCATGACTTTGTCACCGGTTCCCTACTGTTCCCTCCTTATGGGAATTTTAAAAAACACTGACCACTGCAGAGAAGGAACACCCCTCAAAAGCTGCTGTTTTAGATATGCACTGACCAAATCTTCTACTCATCAAAATTTAGTCCTAGTCACACTCACTCAAATCCTTACGCTTTCCCATTTTTCCTGCTTCTAATGCATCAACTTTAAGGATACAATGTTCAATTTCTGCCTAATATAGTCCCATAATACATTGTAAATTAAAAAGAGCAAATATTAACTAAAGTTATTTTAAAAAGGAAATTGTGGTAGTCAGGTATATCTTTTGGTTGTCTGAAAGCTGAACACTGATTGCTTTTATCTGCTTCAATCTGCAGTTTCAGTATGTGTAGTCATGACAGCTATAGAGAAAGACAATGGAGTCTGGGGTCCCTGCAGCCATGTTACGGAGAAACATAAAATATGGCCTTCCTAATATTCCCCCAGCAGACTTGTCTGCGCTACTTTCCCATCCATTTCATTTGCCTGAGAGCTCACACTGCTGTGATGATGGAGAGAAAAAGTGGTTTGAACTTCCTTGTCAACCAATCTCCAATCTTTTTTTTGCCACATTATAAACCAAGGTACAATACCATTTTGTATGTAAGTATGTATCTTGCACTTCCAATGAACAGTCTTCAGTTTATAATTTTGCACTGCAAAGAGTGCCAGGGTGAGCACATTACTGCTATTCCTGTAACACAAATAGAACTCTCTTTCCCTAAACTGGAAGCACTTGTCTATCATATTACCACATGAGCCTCACACACAGCTTGACCCAGTGTTAAGTGTCCGCGCTAAATTTCATTGCCTCCATCTCCTGGAAGGCCTGCCAATATACTGGCAGCGAATTCCTTGAGGAAAATAAATGGCAATAAAAAAGAGAAATGATAGCCCCTGCAAGCCGATAGGAGAGGGCTTTTTCTCTGCCGCCTTTTTTCCATACCGCTCTTTATCGAGGCGTCCCGACGTGGGGAGCTGTGATTTGGCATACTGTCAGGCTCTTTAGTTGGATCGGAGTTTGAAAATCAATCTCGAAGTAACTACACCCAAGCACATATAGAAGAGCAGGGGATTCATATAATTAATAGAATGCAGATTTCTTGGTGTAGTTATGCAATGATGAGTGCTCAACTGGCCAGCCTTAGGTGTGATCATTTTCAGTTTTCGGGTACCTTCTGGGAAGACATCATGTAACAATATCCTGTTAGTCTAATTTTCTTTCCTGCCCTGGACTGGGAATGTTGAATCTCAGGGAATTAGAGGCATGTAAATTTGTATGCGAGGTTATTTTACTGCCACGCCGGGCTAGTATAACAAGTTGTTTGGATGTGATCTGAGAGAGCAGAGGTCCCCCACTGCTCCTATATTCTTCCAATGCCACCACCCCACATTTTTTCTCCACCTGCTCAGTTCATTATTAAATCAGGGAATTGTCCCCATAACTCAATCCACTCGACTACTGGATTATATGACCATTTGTGAGAAGGGTGATTGTGACGCAGGGCGGAGAATGGATGTTAAAAGCATATTGATTTGTCTGTAATGTTGTCATAGATCAGAGATTTATGGCGATGTATAAATGCAGCCGCAAGCTTTAGTAGCAGGCTAGGGTGGAGGAAATGGAGTCCTCAGTATGACTGATGAGATAAAGACAATGCTCTCAACCGCGTTTACCCCCTCCCACTTCCCACTCTTATGAGGCTCCATTTGCTCTCAGGATGCTCTCACCCTGCAGCTGTGGGACTACTCCTCATTGGGTCCATATCTTTGGCTTTAAATTCCAGCACACTCCTTATGAAAACCTTTGCACTGGTTTGAGATGTGTTGGAGTGGGTGCATATTAGCAATTCCTCACTAGTAAAATGTTTAACAAAGGCTATCTCAATGCAGCACATCACACATGGATGCTGCTGAATTAAAGCAATGGAACTTGTGTAGAGTAATGTAAAAAACTGTTGATCAGTCATTCTTGAGGCATTCAGAAAGTTTTTATTTGAACTTTGGCTGCTTTCCACTCAATTTTGAGCAGCAAATTGACCTGACAGCATAGAGAGAAATGCATTTTATTTATTTCTCTTTAAGAAGTATAATATAAGAAGGACTAAGAACAGCATTCGGAATAGTTTTTCTTGTTTCCCGAGCTGACGTCACACCATGTATGAGAGAACAGTTGTGGTAAAATAAGGCTTTGCTATTATTTTAAAAGACAAACTGTCTTTAGCATCTTATACTAGTGTAGCAATTCATCCAAGTAGTTCAGCAGCTTTACTAAAACAGCATTCTCCATGAATATATATGGTCTCTATCTTAACTGTGAGATAGGTTGCTTAAAAGGGTGAAACATAGAAACTTAGTGGTACTCTGCTCAGCCTTTCTGTTATCTGCTAAGAGTTGCGCTCTCGCTATTGCAGTCCGAATGAACCACCAACATGCATTTCCTTTGAGCAGCCTAGTACAGCTCTGTGGTTCCGCTGACCTTGTTTTATACATCACTAAGATTGAGTATGGCTAATTTTGATTTATATTCCATCAGTAACGACTTTCATATCAGCAGTGTTGACAGGTCTAGAGCTTAGTATAGTGTGTTTACTGATTGGACGAAGTTTCCAAGTGTTCAGTCACTGGTCAGGGCCATTAACCTGAAAGTTGACCAATTCAAGTCACTTGCAGATTTCTCTGTGCATCTCTACTACTTAATACAAAGGGCCCGCGAAATGTGATGGAAATGCATGAAAATGGTCGATTGATGCACAACATCAGTTAGAAATAATAAGCACTAAATTATTTAGTAAACAACAAACAAAAATTGTGTATGGTACAAACAAATCATTGTATGGGCTAACATTAATATGATGGGCTAAAGGCAGGTTTTAAGTCTTTAAAACTGACATTTTGAATTTAATAATTGCACATGTGACATTCATGCTTCAAGTACACAGAAGAGCAAGTTAAACTGGGGTTACAGTTACAATTACAACTCTGTGACCACTAAGGGAACAGCAAACAAATCGGTAACAGTGGAAGCCAAACGCTGATGCTCACTGACAGGCTGTGAGTGAGGGTGGCAGAAAGGGTTATGGGTGACAAGAACGCCAGGCAGGGGTCCTGTCTGTGGAAGTTAAAGCAGCTGGGCCTCAGGGGGGCCAAGTGCAGGGTCAGTATTAGGCCATGCTGTTAGGCTCACCCACGCAGCCACTGTCAGAAAGATGACATAGGACCCAATGTCAACCCTGTGTAGGCCCTGACTTTCCCGCGGCCCCCATTTTCACATTAGTCTTGTCAGATAAGGCCAGCTGTGAGATAAACAGGCCCAGCAGTTTCCAACTGCTGTTGTCAACCAGCCTAAGGTATTGTTAGTGGATGGGCTCACTGTGAGGCTGATGTGATGTGGAGGCTGGCAGGGACATAATTAGTAAAGCTTAATGTGGGCCTAATGTTTGGCATTGCTGTATCCTCAGGCTGTGGGAGAACATCTGCATGAAGTCATAAGAAATTCTTTAAGTTCATTTTAACTGTTCACTCATTAAACTCTCTTTCACTTTAATGGCCCTGGTATATAGAACTCTGAAGACGGCATAGGGGAAATATTCCAAATGTGGTGAGTAGAAGCAGAGGGGTTTTGACAGTTCAGCTGGAAACACACAATTTATTAGCAACAACAGAGCTTCAGCAGTGGATTATCTATAAAACTTTCATGGTTCTCCTTTAGTGGCAAGCAGCCATAAAACTTCCCAAATGAGGGACTTGTTAATTTACTTGTTAGAGCAAATTAAAAATTTATAAGCGCTTTTAGGTAAATGAGATCCTCTTTCATTGCTGCCCTAGTGGGATTCCTCCTGCCAGATCCTGTGAGGACAGGTTAGCTGTTGTGAAAGCCACAGAAGAACAATAAAAGCCGTTAAATTGTTCCAGGTTTTATTACCACCGAGCTCGCAGCTGCTGTTGCGCGTAACTAAGGGAAACCAGGAGCTGATGGCAGCAGAATCCCACAGAGGCGAGTAGAAAACAGAGGACAGTTCTCTCCCTTTTTTTCCCTCTTTGTGGGATAAAGGCGAGAGGCAGCTGGGGGGTGGGTGGGGCGTGGGTGTTGGGAGGGAAAGGGAGGGGTATCCACTGTAGATTGGTTGTGTACAACTCCATTTAAAAAGGCCTTTGTGGTTCGAAATGTTAGCAGGCCTACTTTTGTGCTTGATTGCATTGGGGCTGTAGTGCAGCCCTTGAGAATAGGTCAATACACTTGTAAAATTCGCTATGGCAATGGTGAGCACTTTTCAGTAAGTGAGAAAATAATTGACTTCACATGCTCAAGAATATGTTGTAATGGCTGTTTTACAGCACCTCTCAAGGTAATGCTGCTAAATTAGATATTTCATTTTCCTTTCATCTTAGAACATACAGCTGTGATCATTTGGGACGAACATTATTACCTTTTTTCCCTTTTATTTCACTGTAACACAACACACACATATATATATAGATATATATAAAGATATATATCTATATATATCTATATATATAGATATATATGTGTGTTTTTATGACATCTTGCTTCTGAATATGCAGACACCTCTACAAGGTGTCTGCATATTCAGAAGCAGGTCTGTGTTCGTACAGACTGAGTGAATAGACGCATGTGTGGGTGACTCTACAGCAGTCTGAATGTGAGGAACTGTCATGGAGTAGCAATCCTCCGATAGATCATAGGAAGTCATGATGTAGTCATGATTGCAGTCATGTAGTAGTCACAACCAACAATCTAATGAAATAAGTTAGCGGTAGGGCTGGAAAGTAGAGATGCAATGAGATATTGGCCTGTTTTCAGCTCTGACCAAAATGGACATTATGAGTATAGAAGACAATATTAACTATTTTTAGTATCAGCAAGAGGAAGCTGTAAAAAGCTATTGAAAGAGGGAACTATTATCTATGACATTTTCAGACATGTTCATTCAGGCCAATGGGAGAGAGTGAGACTTTTGGCAGATAATAGGAAGGTTGAAGATATGGCAGCAAAGTTGCTCCTTCTGGATGTGGAATGTCAGAGTCAAGAACACAGAGACTTCTGTTTGACTCATTCTAACCTCTCTATTTGCTGATGTTAAACACTAAAGACAGTTTGAAAATTGGAACTCTGAAAATGTGGACTCTGGCAAATAATATAAAAATTTATTTTCTAATGTCTTCTGGTACTATAGTTGTTAAAGACAAATTGGAATGAGCTCAAATCTGATGTTTCAGGTCTAATCTCTACAAAACCCTGAGATTGCAAATCCGCTACAAGATTCTGATCCCTATTTCCTCTCTAGAAAGTATTGCTAGCATGTTTTCTCTATTATTTTTGGAATAGTCTGTATTTCTTTTGAAATATTTAGGGGTCCAAGCCTTTGGAGGTAAGCAAAGCAGGAGCTTTGCATCCAACAAATTCAACTTAGCTGGAGAAACAGAGGAAATTTAATCTCCATTGTCTAACTCAGTACATGCATAGAGTGGAAATTTGTTACCATGCAGTTACTTTGAATGCCTTACTGTGTTTTAATTGGTATAAAATTAAACGGGATGATTTCAACTGAATTATTTCAACTATTTGCTAAGAATCACTTAAGACCAGTAGTTATCTGATGTAAAAATATGTAAAGATATTTTCTGTTGAATGCATTCTTTTGCAATAACCTGCCTCTTACTTGCCTTTACATTACTGCTTGTGCACAACATCTGCACACACACATCTCATCTCTACACCATTGTTTGTTACAGTAAAGTGCATTGATGTTCAGTATAGAAGGCATAAAACTGAAACTACGCTTAAAAGGCCATAAAAAGTATGCCTTCCACGCTGTTTCATGTGGGAGTGATCAAATGATCCCAGATCAGGTCACAGAGACGGCCCCCAGGCCCCACACGGGGGTTTCTCATTTAGATTTATCACCAGGCAGCAGGTCATTAAATTTCAGCTTCCCTATTTGATGGTACTGACCACCACCAGTCCCTCCATTTGCTTAAGACATCCATTAATCACACCGTAAAAAGAGATGAATCCATCAGCTGAAGTTAAAAACAGAAAGAGCAGATGAGGAATAAAAAAATACACGCACACACACACAATTCTCTGAAGTAATTTAAAGGAGCTCAGGGGGAAATTAAAGGGAACAAGCTGGTGGATACGTTTTCAAATAGCTGTGTAATCAGGGCCTGAGCTATGTAATAGCCCTGAAAGATGAGCTGCTCTTTATTGAAATGTCTTTATTAGACATGTTCCTCAGACATTACATACAGCTGAGTAAATGCAAGATTTCTGATTTCATGGACTCCTTTCCCACTGATAAACCAAGGCACAGATGGTGTGATTATGTGGTTTTTCTGCAGCAGAGCCTAGTTTGATTCCACATTGATTAATAAAACACAAAATGTTTACACCCCCCCCCCCCCCACCCCACACACACACACACACCACACACACAAAAAACACACCACACACACACACAACACACACACACACACACACACACACACACACTTACTTGATTATATCTTTTATAAGCCCAGCATACATGAGTTCAGTTCCTGGCAGAAAATATTTGATGGAGGTGTTGGCGGCAGCTTTTCTTTGTCTGTGCACATTCATAAATGCATGAGTGTGCTGGCACGCACTGCTCAATGTTGTCAACAGGGATACTGGTTGGTTAATAAATATTATAGGTCAATGTGTTTTGATGAGGGAGCTTGAGACTGGGGCACAAACAGTATCCCTCGTGCTTTCTTCACGGATCAGTTCAGAGGCCAGGCTGGATGAGATATTGTTCCCGTTTTCCCCTCGAAGACTTTTCTCCTTTCCCTTTGGACAAAATGGCATTTATACCCCCGTCACACAATTGTGTGTCTGCCTTTCATTTAAATGACTTAAAAAGACACTTTCTCATAGAAAAATAACTGTCTGGCATCACATTACTACGCATTTGATACAGTAGCTTACACAAGTTGATAAGCCAGGTTTTTAAAACACCTGCTATGTACTCCGCACGGCTACACAATTGATGTAGGTAAGACTCAAAGCTCACAACAATGATAACAATATGATAACAATACTTAATTTCATGTTACGCCATGCAGATGTTTCACACACCGCAGCATGCTGAATGCTTGAAAAAAATTAATCTTACAGAATGAGTTTCAATCTGATTAATTCTAACCACTGGGGGGCTCTCATAGTGCATTAAAACTTAATTGCAGGCAATCAGCTGGGAAAACGCAAAGTGACATCAGGGGCACACTTTGCTAATTTTGGGTCTTTAGCTAAAAGCTACAGGTAGCATACCTGTTACAGTTAGTCCACAATTTGTTTACATGACATCCAACAACTCATGTAAGCTTCAATGCTCCAGCTCAAAATGCTGTGAAAAAAGATTAACCTGATGTGAAACGTAAATCGGTTAATCTTGCCTCTGTGTTTGATTACTCTGTGGCTTTCCTCTAGGACCTGGATGTGTGACACAAAATAACAGATTTTTGGAATGAAATTTAATTATAGAACTGAAAGTGAAAGCAATGAAACTGAATTTTGTCTTACAAAAATATATTTTCAAAACACGGTTTAAAACTGAATTTCAAAAGGAATTCAGTTTTAAACCGTTAAATTCAGTTTCAATTTAATGAAATTAATTTTCAGACAGATACATTTAATTTCAAATTACGCAAATACAGATTCAGTCTGAGCAATTCAAATTCAGTTTCTGATGGCACAAGTTTCTTCCCATAGATATCACAGCAAAAGGAATGTATCTGTATTCCATAGCCTTGATCCCAATATCCATGCACTGTTCATCAGGAGCACATCAAAGTGACACACATACTTCAATCTCACGTGAAGGACTTTATGCTCCACAATCTCATAAAGAGGAAAAGGAAAGTGTGACAGCAGTTTTAGTAAAGAAAAAAGGAGGAACCCTGTTTCTGAGGAAATATATAGTATTGGAGGTAATTAGTATTTCCACTGTTAAGAGCAATTCTTGACATGCCTCTATGCATGGCCCAGTTTGTCTTATAGTGTACCTTCTCAGCCTTAAACACCATATGGATGCACGTAAAAGTTCACAAGCCTTCTCAGACTTTCACACACATTAAAATGGGCCCATCTGGCATTCCCAGTCCTGTAATTCTCTTATCACATTCAACACTGTGGTGAATCCACCAGTCCTCTACCCATCTTGCAATTCTCCCAAGGAATGGGATTCCTTTCACACCACTAATGGCTACAGAAAAGGGAACATTTTCATTTTAATTATCTGCTCAGCTCTAGAGTTCCTTTGCTATTCCCCTGCCTTGTGCCCTTTCATCACGTTAAATTATTGCTGATACCTGGAAAGAGACTACTGAAGAATAGGTGAAAACACATGAGCGCATGCACACATGCACACACACACACATACATACACACACAGGAGCTTTGGCACCCTGGTGCAGGAGATAGAAAGTGAAGTTCTACTGATCTGTGTGAGCAGCATTGTACTCTAAATGTCCATCTTAGAGTGCCTTGCAAAACTATTTATATCCCTTGAACTTTTTCACATTATGACCACAAACCTGGAATTTAACCAACACAATGTGGTGCATATTTGTGAAGTGGAAGGAGAACTATATATTGTTTTCAACACTTTTTCTGAATAAAAATCTACAAACTGTGGCATGCATTTGTGATCAGTCTCAGTTCAGTTACTCTCATACCCCTAAATAAAATCCAGTACTACTGCCTCTATATGTCACCTAATAAATGGAGTCCACCTGAGATCAGTAAAACTCACAATCTCTGTAGAGGACCACAAACCTGTAGGAAGGGTCTCTGGTCTTATGATAATTGCCAAAAATAGACACAGTGTTCCCACGACCCGGCCGCGGGAACAAGAGGGTAGCCTCCCTCCGCCTACTGGTGGGGGAATGGGTTCTGACTGTTGTTTGTGCTTATGCACCAAACAGCAGTTCAGACTACCCACCCTTTTTGGAGTCCTTGGAGGGGGTGTTAGAGAGCGCCCCACCAGGGGACTCCCTTGTTCTGCTGGGGGACTTCAACGCTCACATTGGCAATGACAGTGAGACCTGGAGGGGTGTGGTTGGGAGGAATGGCCCTCTCATTCTGAACCCGAGTGGTGTTTTGTTATTGGATTTCTTTGCTCGTCATGGATTGTCCATAACTAACACAATGTTCAAGCATAAGGGTGTCTATATGTGCTCTTGGCACCAGGACATCCTAGGCCGCAGTTCAATAATCGACTTTGTTGTTGTGTTATCTGATCTGCGGCTGCATGTCTGGGACACTTGGGTGAAGAGGGGTGCGGAGCTTTCCACTGACCACTACCTGGTGGTGAGCTGGCTCTGATGAAAGGGGGAGGATGCCGGAAAGACCTGGCAGACCCATATGAATCTTGAGTATCTGCTGGGAACACCTGGCGGAGTCTCCCGTGAGGTGGAGCTTCAACTCCCACCTCCGGGAGAGCTTCAAACACGTTCCCGGGGAGGTGGGGGACATTGAGTCAGAGTGGGCAATGTTCCGCGCCTCCATTGCCAAGGCGGCTAACCAGAGCTGTGGTCGCAAGGTTGTTGGTGCCTGTCGCGGCAGCATTCCTCGAATCTGCTGGTGGACACCGGCGGTTAGGGATACTGTCAGGCTGAAGAAGGAGTCCTGTCGAGTCTTTTTGGCCTGTGGGACTCCGGAAGGGTACTGGCAGTGCATGCGGCTCGGGTGGTTGCTGAGGCAAAAACTCACTGTCCACCATCCGGTGTCTCAGGGGAGGGAAGAGGTACACCACCAACACTGTTTACAGTGGGGAGGGTGTGCTGTTGCCCTCAACTCGGGAAGTTGTGGGTCGGTGGGCGGAGTACTTCAAAGACCTCCTCAATCCCACTGGCACGTCTTCCACTGAGGAAGCGGAGCCAGGGGACCTTGGGGCGGGCTCTCCAATCTCTGGTGCTGAGGTCACTGAGGTGATTAAAGCTCTTATGTGGTAAGGCCTCGGGGGTGGATGAGATTCGCCCGGAGATCCTTAAGGCTCTGGATGTTGTAGGGGTGTTTTTAAATTTCAGCTTCCCTATTTGATGGTACTGACCACCGTAGAGTGTGTTCCAACTATAGGGGAGTCACA
This sequence comes from Crenichthys baileyi, assembly GCA_036173005.1. NCBI lineage: Eukaryota > Metazoa > Chordata > Actinopteri > Cyprinodontiformes > Goodeidae > Crenichthys > Crenichthys baileyi. Next base: position 172,212 of record JAHHUM010001790.1, on the reverse strand, counting down.
CTCTTAAGCCTACCTGGTAAGGTCTATTTTCTGGGTTCTGAAGAGGAGGGTCCATCTGATAGTCGAACCTTGGATTCAGGAAGAGCAGTGTGGTTTTTGTCCTGGTAGTGGAACACTGGACATGCTCGATACCCTCAAAAGGGTCCTGGAGGGTGCATTGGAGTTCGCCAAACCAGTCTACATGTGCTTTGTGGACTTGGAGAAGGCGTTCGACCGTGTCCCTCGGGGAATCCTGTGGGGGGTACTCTGGGAGTATGGGGTACCAGGCCCTTTGATATGGGCTGTTAGGTGCCTGTATGACCGGTGTTAAAGCTTGGTCTGCATTGCCGGCAGTAAGTCAGACTCGTTTCCAGTGATGGTTGGACTCTGCCAAGGTTGCCCTTTGTCACCGATTCCATAAAAGTTATGAACAGAATTTCTAGGCGCAGCCAGGGTGTTGAGGGGATCTGTTTTGGTGGCCTTAGGGTTGCGTCTCTGCTTTTTGCAGATGATGTGGTCCTATTGGCTTCATCAGCTCGTGATCTACAGCTCTCACTGGAGCAGTTCACAGCCAAGTGTGAAGCCGCCGGGATGAGAATCAGTGCCTCCAAGTCCGAGGCCATGGTCTTGAGCCGGAAAAGGGTAGACTGCCTTCTCGGGGTCGGTGGGAAGGTCCTGCCTCAAGTGGAGGAGTTCAAGTTTCTTGGGGTCTTGTTCATAAATGAGGGAAAAATGGAGCGGGAGATCGACAGACGGATTGGTGCTGTATCAGCAGTGATGCGAACACTGTACCGGTCTGTCGTGGTGAAGAGAGAGCTGAGTCAAAAAGAGAAGCTCTCGATTTACCGGTCGATCTATGTTCCTACCCTCATCCATGGTCATGAGCTTTGTTTCATGACCGAAAGAACGAGATCACGGATAGAAGTAGCCGAAATGAGTTCGCCTTGCCTGGGAACGCCTTGGGATTCCCCCAGACGAGCTGGCCCAAGTGGCTGGGGAGAGGGAAGTCTGGGTCTCTCTGCTTAGGCTTCTGCCCCCACGACCCGACCCCGGATAAGCGGAAGACATTGGAATGGATGGATGGATGGAGGGTCTCTGGTCAGATGAGAACAAAACTGAATGGAAAAGTAACTTTGCACATCACCCTGAACACACCATTTTCACTGTGAAACGTGGTGGCAGCATCATACTGTACTGATGCTATTCTTCAACAGGCACAGAGAAGCAAGTCAGAATTGATGGAAAATAGATAGTTTAGAAATACAAGATAATTCTAGAGGAAAACCTGTTAGACCCTGCAAAAGATTTGAGACTGAGGTGGAGGTTCATCTTTCAGTAGGACAGAGGTCAGCAGGAGGTTTGGATCAAAGCATGTTCATGTTCACTAGAATGGTCTAGACAAAGTAGTCCGGACTTAAATCTAATTGAAAATGTGTGGCAAAACATGTAAATTGATGTTTACAGATGCTTTCCATCTGGTCTGAGTTTGGGCGATTTTGTAAAAGGAATACTCAAAAACATTAGTCTCTAGCTGTGCAAAGCTGGTAGAGACATACCACAAAGCCATGCAGCTGTAATTGCAGTGAAAGGTGACTGAAAACAAATGCCTGCCACACTTTTCTGATTTTGATTTGTATGGAAAAAAATGAAAACCATTACTTATTTTCGGCCACTTAGGGATTATCCACTTCTTTGTGTTGGTCTATCACATAAAATACCAACAAAATACATTGTTATTTAACATGAAAAAAGTTGTGGAAAAGTTCCACGATATATATATTTGGCAAGGCACTATGTGTGAGAAAACTTGTTAACTGTAATGTTTCATAATGTAAGCTTTTTCTGTCCATCATAATAAAGCCAACATAAAAAACAAGAATTTAGGGCGCAGCATGGACATCAGTTGTAGTCTTGGATCAGGATTCAAATCCCCACCTCCTCCTACTGAGCCATGCGCTCCCAAGAGTTTCAGACTGCGAAGGGCCTTAGACGCGGGAGAATTGGCCAGCTCCTTTCTTATCATTTAGCCACATCTTGAACAGCGTGTGTAGTGGATGGCACTTGCTGAGCTCCTGCTGCCTCAGCATGTGGTGTCTGCTCGGGAAGGAGAGCAGCTCCGTTTGAAGGTTCTGGAGTGGTCTTTGTCCCCGTTCTCTATTTCATGGGCTGAGAGGAGTCACATACTGAGAGATCAGATGCCGTCTGTCGTTGGCAAGCCCAGTGATGTCGACTGAATAGGCTAAGAAACATGACAGACTTACAGAGACAGCACTGCAGCTCCTGCCAGTTCTCCCATATTCATGAGCTGACTTCTGTGGGATGCCTTGCTGAGCCAGAGATGTGCATGTAAAAATTCATAATGCAATATTAACAGTATAAACCCTTGATTGCCTTGTGATTTGTGTTTTGTAGCTGAATCCTGGGCAGAACAACTGCAAGGACAGCGACAGTGAGAGTGTGAGCGGCAAGTCCAAGCCTTTCATCAGAAGCAGCTCCAGAGACAGACTGACAGATGTGAGTACGCTACCTGAACTGACACTCTGGAAAATCTCAACCTCACCTGTAAAACATGTGAGATGGAGTAGTGTAGATCAAAGAAAAAGAATAATGTCGTCACAGAGGAGTACATTTCTGCTAAAAAACTCTTGACCCTCTAATCTCGTTTTCTGGATTAATTTCACATATTTATGAGAAAAAATTTTGGATTTTCTCTGATGTCAAAAAGTTACACGATGAAAACTAGGATATTTTGTAACATTCTAAAGTCCGAAATTGCATGAAAAATGCTCAGAAGTTTACTGAGATTATAAAAGTCAGACATTTGCCTCAAAAACGCGGGGAAAAAAAAGTGGTAAATTTAGGAGAGGTGAATGTGTATATTTTTCAGAATGTAAGTGTAAGATCTGGGCTTTTTTCCGGAATCAGAACATCTCCCGGGTGCAGGCTCGCTATGAACACCTTGAACAGAAGCTGCAACATGACTCCACTGGAGCCTGCTCCCGGGAATTGTCATCCTGATACTGGAAAAGAACCCAAATCTTACACTTGCATTTTTTGAGGCAAATGTCTGACTTTATAAACTCTGATAAATTAAACACTTTTTTCTTACAAATGTCTGACTTTACAATGGCAGGGTATATCTTAGTTTTAATATTAAATTAATTTACTTTTTTCTTGCACATATCAGAATATATCCAAGTTTTCCTAATAATCTAGAATATCTAGAGTTTTTGGCGGAAATTTACTCCTCTGTGGCCACATTGTTTTTTTTTTTTTCTTTTATCCACAGTGGCCTGAATACTTCGTCGTAAACGTGTTAAAATGATTTTAAAGCTGATTTATTAAGAAAATGCTTTGAGGAAAAGGTGTCACTTTTTTTTTGCTATTTTAATATTTCTATTAACAGTGTCTATAAAACAACACATGAACAACACATAAACAACAGTATTGGAAAGACAACTTTTGCAAATTATGCCACAGTTTTATAAAAGTAGAACTCTAATGTCTGTTGCATTTCTCCTGTGTTGCACAGGAAAGAAGGTGAGTTTTCTTTTTTCAGCAATTTCTGGAAATACAGTAACTTTCTTACAAATCCAGCATGTTTTCCAGATTTTTATACTGGGGAAAAGCTTTTCATGGTAACAATATGACCACGATATTTAAAGAATATATGCAGAACATTTGGGGATGTGGTTCTTGTCAGTTCAGGTCATCATTTCCTCAGCTATATGAAAGACAGAAGACTCACTGAGTGATGGCTCATCCTTATTTGCACCATCCATGTCTGTTTTTTTAAATATATTAAATATTATTAAAGTAGCTATTTACTGCTATCATGACCAGAGACAGAGAACCCAAATTCAGCCAAACACAAAGTGATAAGTAAAAAGGTTTATTCAGAAACTCAGGATCAGAGAGCAGAATAACAGCAGTCAGCTTCCAGGAACCACTGAGAACAGAGAGACTAGTTAGTGGCTGAATAAAAGTCAGGATCTGCAAGGAGTTAGATAAAGCCACTAACCTTCTCAGTCTGGTGATGAGGCACAGAATCCAGAGGAGGAAGAGATCCAGACAGTTAATGAGGAAGCGTCCAACAGACTGAAGTCGGATTGCCGACTGATCCAAATCCTCCGGGGAACACAGAGAGCTGTGACAGGAACACAGAGAGCTGTGATTGTCCTCTTGACAATAAAGCCAGGCAGACTAGAGAGCCAGGCGAACTCAGGCTGAATAAACCATTGGCTAGGCTGAGACGTAAATCCAGGGACAGAAACAGGGTCGAATTCCAGGGCTAGAGGCGTCAGACAAGGGGCAGGCAGAGACATAAACCAGAGGCAGAAAAACAGAGTTGAAATCCAAAATCCAATCCGTCAGACAAGGAGCAAGCAAGAGGGAATAATCCGTAAGGCAAGGCAAGGTCATGGAACGAGATCAGTCAGGAAGGAACGCTGGATAACTACTCACAAATGTTTTAGAAAATCTGGCACCGTCTGCCTGTCAGAGGGCTGTATATAACTGCAGCTCCACAGGTGTGTGGCATGACGGTGATTGCGCAGCAGCAGACAGGTGAAGCAGATGAGTTAATTGCATGAGTGAGAGCAAAGCAGGCAGACGGGCCAGAATCATAACAGTACCCCCTCCTCAAGGTCCGGCTCCGGACGGACCCCGAGGCTGATCAGAATGGAGGCGATGGAACTCCCGGATGAGGGTTTTGTCCACTATGAATCGTGCCGGAATCCAGGACCTCTCCTCAGGACCATAGCCCTCCCAGTCCACCAGGTAACGTATGCCACGTCCCTGCCGTCTGGACCGGATGATGCGCCGGACAGTGTAGACTGGGCTATCAGCAAGAAGTCGGGCGGGTGGAGGGGGCCCGGAGGTGGGCCCGAGACGGGACACCACATAGGGCTTGATCCGGGACACGTGGAAGGTAGGGTGAACTCTCATGGCACGAGGCAGACGTTAACGAACAGCCACAGGATTGATGATCTTGGATATGGAAAAGGGTCCCACAAAACGAGGTGCCAGCTTACGGGAGTCAACCAGAAGCGGGAGGTCCTTGGTGGATAGCCAAACCTTCTGTCCCACCTTGTAGCTTGGAGCAGGAATTCTCCGACGATTTGCTGTGCGTGCCTGCACCTCTGACATTCTGATCATAGACCTTCTTGCCTTCCTCCAGATGCGCTGACATCTTAGGGCCGCGGCCTGAGCAGAAGGAACCTCAGCCTCTTTCTCCTGGACTGTGAACAAGGGTGGCTGAAAACCAAACACAACTTGGAAAGGGGATAACCCGTGGCACTAGCCGGGAGGGTGTTGACAGCATATTAACCCAGGGTAAATTTTGAGACCATTTGGTTGCGTCTGACTCACATAGTGCGCGAAGTTTGGTCTCCACCTCCTGGTTGGCCCTCTCAGTCTGTCCATCCGACTGTGGGTGAAATCCTGAGGACAAAACTAACAGTAATCCCAGCAAGGAACAAAACTCTTTCCAGAAACGTGACACAAACTGGGGCCCTCTGTCTGACACAATGTCTGTGGGTATGCCGTGAAGGCGAAAAACCTCACGTGCCAGAATGTCCCCCATTTCCTTGGCTGAGGGCAACTTCTTGAGAGGGACTAGGTGAACCATCTTAGAAAATCTGTCGATGATAGTTAAACAGAACTGTGAAGCCATTAGAAACTGGCAAACCTGTGACGAAGTCCATGGCTATGTGTGACCAGGGACGAGGAGGAATGGGCAGGGGACGTAAGAGTCCAGCAGGAGGGCAATGAGAAGACTTGGCTTGGGAACATTGAGTACAGGCCGTGACGTAATCTGTGACATCTTTGACAAGAGATGGCCACCAAAACTGAGTTCGGACCATCTGCAACGTCCTGCTGATACCAGGATGACAGAACAGACGTGAATTATGGCATGAATTCAGTACCTTGGGTACGAGGCCCTCCAGAACAAAACACCGGTCAGGTGGGCATGAAGTAGGAATAGGGAGGTCTTTGGTGGCATCTCTAACCTCTCCCTCCAACATGGTGACAGAGAGTCTCACTGATTCCGGAAGAATAAACTCATCCTCCCCAGAGGTCTGTGACTCGGAGGGTTCCTGTATTCTGGACAGGGCGTCTGGTTTGCCATTTTTTGACTCCAGGTCTGAAAGACAAAGAGAAGTTGAATCTTCCAAAAAATAAAGCCCACCTTGCCTGCCTGGGATTAAGGCGCTTCGCTGATCTCAGGTACTCCAGGTTCTTATGATCTGTCCATACAAGAAACGGTTCCTTAGCCCCCTCTAGCCAATGCCTCCACTCCTCGAGAGCCAACTTGACTGCCAACAGTTCTCGGTCCCCCACATCATAATTGCGCTCTGCTTGGGACAAAGTCCTAGAAAAAAAGGCACATGGGTGAATACGGTCATCAGAATTTCTTTGGCTTAGGACAGCTCCAACCCCTGTGTTTGAGGCGTCAACCTCCACAATGAACTGTTTATCGGGGTTAGGGGACCGTAGAACAGGAGCAGATGTAAATAATCCTTTGAGCCTGACAAAAGCTCTTTCTGCTGTCTCATTCCAAACAAACCTTGTTTTAGATGATGTGAGAGCATTAAGAGGGGCTGCTACGAGGCTATAATTCCTGATGAACCGTCTGTAAAAATTAGCAAACCCTAGAAACCTTTGAAGCTGTTTGCGGTCGGTAGGAGAAGGCCATTCCAAGACTGCCTTGACTTTGGAGGGGTCCACTATGACTTGGTCTGGAGAAATGATGAATCCAAGGAATGAGGTGGTAGTGGTATGAAACTCACACTTTTCAGCTTTGACAAACAGATGATTTTGAAGAAGATGGAGGAGGACAGCCCGGACATGATTTCTGTGGGTTTCCAGATCCTGGGAATAAATCAGAATGTCATCAAGGTATACAAAAACAAACTTTCCCACCATGTCCCTCAGGACATCATTCACCAATGCCTGAAAAACTGCAGGGGCATTGGTTAAACCAAAAGGCATTACACAGTACTCGTAGTGACCAGTGGGAGTGTTAAATGCCGTCTTCCATTCATCCCCCTCCTTGATACGAACAAGGTGGTAAGCGTTTCTCAAATCCAACTTAGAGAAGATCTTGAATCCCTGAATCTGGTCAAAAGCAGTGTTCATAAGTGGTAGAGGGTATCGGTTCTTGACGGTGATGTCGTTTAAACCACTGTAGTCGATACATGGTCTCAAGGAACCATCCTTCTTTCCCACAAAGAAGAAGCCTGCCCCTGCTGGAGAAGAAGAAGGTCTGATAACACCAGCTTTTAGTGACTCATCAACATACTTCCTCATGGCTTGGTTCTCTGGTCCTGACAATGAATACAATCGACCCCTAGGGGGAGAAGTGCCTGGTAGGAGCTCAATGCCGCAGTCATAGGGTCTATGAGGTGGAAGTGCCGTAGCCCTGGACTTGTTGAAAACCTCCTTAAGTGCATGATATTCGGGTGGTACCTTAGACAGATCAGGATATGTCTCCTCAATGTCATTCTCCGGAAAAATATCTGTAGAGGCAGAAGACAGGCAAGTGGCCAAGCAGGACTTAGCCCAGCCCAAAATCTCTTTGGCTTGCCAGTCAATATGGGGATTGTGCTTTTGTAACCAGGAGGCCCCTAAAACAATGGCTAGTTTAGGAGAGTTGATAATCCTGAATGTGACCTCGTCCTGATGATTGCCCCCCAGTGTGAGTTTTATTACCTCCGTCTTGTAGTATGAACTGTTGATACTATGACCCTCCAAAGCCAGGACATTACGGGTGTCAGACGTGGGAAGGAGCTTGATGTCATGGTCCCTGGCGAACGACTCATCCATAAACTCCGTGTCCGCCCCTGAGTCAATGAATACTGACACCTGATGAGAAGTGGAAGACACTTAAAAGGTTGCAGGAAATGAGCATGAGGAGACAGACAGTTGACTTCGGCTCAGTAGAGTTCTCCTCACCTCTACTGAGCCTGGGCTTTTAACGGACACTTGAATGCAACATGACCCTGTCCACCACAATAAAAACACAAGTTATTCTTCCTTCGTCGATCTCGTTCCCCCGCAGAAACCTTAGAACGACCCAACTGCATGGGCTCCGGGTCACAACAGTGATCAGAAGGGGGTGGAAGACCCTTGGGTTCTTGGTGGGGAACAGGACTGTGAGCTGAAGGGGAATTAACCCGTCTATGAAGCCTCTCCCTCCTCCTTTCTGTGAGCCGCAAATCGATGCAGGTTGCCAGGTCCTCAAGTTGGTGAAGGGAGGCAGGGTAGTCCCGGGTAGCCAGTTCATCCTTAATGTTCTCATTCAGACCTTGCATGAAAGCATCCATTTTAGCATGCTCATTCCAAAGACTGTCTGCTGCCAGTAAATGAAAGTCAATGATATAAGATGTAACACTTCTCTCTCCCTGTTTAATGGAGAGTAAACCTCTGGCAGCTTCATGACTGGGAAGAACTGGATCAAAAACCCTGATGAGCTCTTTGGAAAATGCAGAATAAGAAGCACATGTGATCGAACCATTTTGCCACTCAGCAGTGCCCCATTGCTTAGCCTTTCCAGAGAGCAGGGAAATAACAAACGCCACCTTAGAGCGCTCAGAAGGGAACGAAGAAGGCTGAAGCTCAAAATGAATCTCACATTGAGTAAGAAAAGCACGGCACTGGTCAGGATCTCCCCTAAACAGCTCAGGAGGCGTGAGTCTAGGTTCTCTTACCACAGCGGAAAGATCAGGAACTCTGGGGGAAACAGGCTCTGAGGACGCTGGCGTGGAAGCAGGAGTCATGGATCGCAGCATAGAAATCACTACCCCAAGCCGGAATTAAGACGGGCAATAGAGTGATCAACATTAGTGCGCCACTGCTGTGCTGGCGATGGGTCCATCTTTTGGCCAGATTTTACTATCACGTCCAGAGACAGAGAACCCAAATACAGCCAAACACAAAGTGATAAGTAAAAAGGTTTATTTAGAAACTCAGGATCAGAGAGCAGAAGAACAGCAGTCAGCTTCCAGGAACCACTGAGAACAGAGAGACTAGTTAGTGGCTGAATGAAAGTCAGGATCTGCAAGGAGTTAGATAAAGCCACTAACCTTCTCAGTCTGGTGATGAGGCACAGAATCCAGAGGAGGAAGAGATCCAGACAGTTAATGAGGAAGCGTCCAACAGACTGAAGTCGGATTGCCGACTGATCCAAATCCTCCGGGGAACCAGCTGACGCTGTGACAGGAACACAGAGAGCTGTGATTGTCCTCTTGACAATAAATCCAGGCAGACTAGAGAGCCAGGCGAACTCAGGTTGAATAAACCAGTGGCTAGGCTGAGACGTAAATCCAGGGACAGAAACAGGGTCGAATTCCAGGGCTAGAGGCGTCAGACAAGGGGCAGGCAGAGACATAAACCAGAGGCAGAAAACAGAGTCGAAATCCAAAATCCAATCTGTCAGACAAGGAGCAAGCAAGAAGGAATAATCTGTAAGGCAAAGGCAAGGTCATGGAACGAGATCAGTCAGGAAGGAACGCTGGATAACTACTCACACATGTTTTCGAAAATCTGGCACCGTCTGCCTGTCAGAGGGCTGTATATAACTGCAGCTCCACAGGTGTGTGGCATGACGGTGATTGCGCAGCAGCAGACAGGTGAAGCAGATGAGTTAATTGCATGAGTGAGAGCAGAGCAGGCAGACGGGCCAGAATAATAACAACTGCTTCTTTTCCTCTAATTTCCCTTTATTTTGTTGGATGGATCAACCAGTTTGTGGTGCAATAAAACCCTCTACGATGTTGGTTATTACACATAAGACTGCTGTGATAACTTTAGTGAAGGATATTCTTTAATACTCAATACTAAACAATTTTGTTAATTTACAACAATCTGATCCAAAATGAAATCCTAAAATCTTTCAAATGAAAGTCAGTCAGTCATTTCTATACCGCTTCTTCCATAGTTGGTCGCGGGAAAGCTGGTGCCTATCTCCAGCAGTCTATGGGCGGGAGGCGGGGTACAACCTGGGCAGGTTGCCAGCCCATCACAAGGCAACACAGACACACACAGGACAAACAACCACAGACATACACTCATTCACACCTAAGGGCAATTTAGAGAGACCAATTAACCTGTGGGAAGAAGCCGGAGTACCCGGTGAGAACCAACGCATGCACGGGGAAAACATGCAAACTCCATGCAGAAAGACCCCTGGCCGGGAGTCGAACCCAGGACCTTTTTGCTGCAAGGCAACAGTGCTACCAACTTTCTGGTTACGAAATACCAGAATGACCAATTTCAGTTTTTCGATGTTCTAGAGACTTGAAGTTTTAAATTTTACATATATATCCTGAGGATAGTGACACTCGCATACCAGCTTCAACCAGCGTCTTCACAAGGTCTTTTACTTTTGTTCTGATGTTGATTCACACATCTCGCACCGAAACACATTCATCTCTCGGACACTGAACTCATCTCCTTCCTGAATGATAGGATATTTACAAAGCAATGACATCATCATCTAGGCTTCCTCAAATTGTTTAGGGGCATAGTAATCTCAAATGTAGGAATTTTAAGAAAGTCATAAAAATTCTCTAAAATATCGCTCCCATTATTCTGGCAAATAAAAACTATTTTGTTAATCCTAACGGATCTGAAAACAGGAAAAAGTTTTGTCAGATTTAATGTCAGACAAGGGTATGTAAATATCTGGTTTCTTCAGCAAAACATTTACACAGAAACAAACATATATCTATGCATCGCCTATGAGAATAAGAGGGGAAACAATTAAGAGAAGGGAGCAGCTATGTGTCCCTTCACTTTCTGAAATATTCTGAGATTTAAGGCCAACAGGCTCCAGGGACCTGGTTGCTGGCCATCCATCCCTGCTGCTTGATTTGTGTGGAAAATACAGCGAAGAGATCAGATATCTGGCCATAATTAAAGCTGCCAGTCGGGAGGTGAGCTTGTCTTTGAGGAAGACATGGCCAAACAACTGAAGCAAAACGGATTCTGCGTGTTGCTTTACAGTGCTTGACTGGGCATGAAATGAAATAAGTAATTTGATGTTGACAACAGAAATTGAAATGATACTTGCTGATTTCTGTGGCGACGGTGCAGCTGCATTCCAATACAACTTCAGCATGAAACATAGCTTTTGCTGAATACTTATGTAATCTAGTCTTGACTGCTAAATAAAAGGACTAAGCATTAATTTGCATTTACTATCTGTTCTAAGTAACTTAAAATTGCTTATACACTACAGCTAATAAACTGCTTCAGCCAGAATGATTATATAACAGTTCCAGTGTTTTTTTCTCTGTGGCCATGTTGCTTTTCTTTAGTTTATTACCTTCTGCATTGTACCCTACCACATATATTAGAGGTAAGGACAACGATGACTACCCAGATTTCTAAGAAGCAGCATTTTAATTTATTTGCTCTGAGCTGATATTGGCCTCATGGACCAGCTAGCTCTCAGGTTAGATCATATCCTCAGTCTTGAGTTACCTTCAATGAATGACCTCACTTGAAATAACATCCTAAAGTGACTATACAGTGATACAATACCTTTCACTTTTTCTACATTACATCCATTTTTGTTGGCCATTAAAGGACCAACAAAAAGTACCTCCACCCCAGTCTTCAAACAGGTGTCCTTCAAGGATTGCCCCATATTTTTTCCATCCAACCTCCCATTACCACTGTCACCACTCAACAAAGATATCCCCACATCGTCATGCTGCCACCACGTTTTACTGTGGGGATAGTGTGTTCAGGCTGTAAGTTTTCCACCACACATATCATTCTACATGTTGTCCAAAACGTAAAATTCTGGTCTTATGTGACCCAGGGACCTTCTTTCAATTCCTATGCCCTCTTTCAACAAATTAATTACTGCTACTCTTGCTGCTCTACAGATTCACCCACCTGAGATATAGATCTCTGCACGTCTTCCAAAGCTACCATGGGTCCATGCCCTTCTTGCCCAGCTAGTCGGCTTAGGTGGAAGCATTTGAAACATGCACTGCTCTGTGCTGGTGTAACACATAAAATCTATACAAAGTAAACTGAAGGTTGTTGTTTTTGTGTTATTTTTTTAGCTGAATAATTTTCAAATAAAAAAAACGGTGCTGCTGTGATTTAACAAATTTCCGGTTTTCCCAAGTAGAATCTATCTACTTCTCCCCACTTGTAGAAAGTTCTTGTAGCGGATGATTAGTCTTTGTTGAAAATCACTTTTACTTGATTTGTCATCTCTGACACACAGAGGCCTTAAGATAATTAAAGGGGCTCTAATCCTGGTTTGCTCTTCTTCCTCTGCTCAAGACATTCCACATGAGACCGAGCAAGTTTTGAGACAAGCTGCATAAAGCTGCCTGGCATGTAGAAAGACTTTTAGACCCACATGTCACTTTAGATGGTCACACTGTATGAGGCTCCATCTCCAGTCCCTACAGGTTTTTGAACAAGTCCCCTCAAGCCATGCTGTAAAAACCCACTTCACACATCACAAGAGGTGCTAGCCAGTGCATTTGAGCTGCGCTCTGTTCTCTTGATTTAAAAAAGCAAATGGAAAAAAACAAAATACATTGTCCTACTTCACAAAAAAAAGTATATACTTCATTATATACAGTGATTTGCAAAATAATTGCTATTCCTAACCTTTTAACATGTTGTCACATTACAGACACAAGCTTCAATTTATTTTATAGGGAGTTTATGTGACATACCAATACAACCTAGTGCACAATATTAAAGTGGAAGAACATGATACATGGTTTTCAGTTTTTCTACAATTAAAAACATGTGGCATGCATTGGTATCCTGCAACCCTTTACTCTGATACCACAAGAAAAACTAGCCTAACCTGCTGTCTTCAGATGTTAAAAGGAGCTGTTATGTGGGGGCCCCAGATGTTTGTTAGAGAACAATAGTAAACAAACAGCATAATTAAGACCAACAAACACAGCAGACCAATCCATCCAAAAATAATTATGTATAATTATGGATAAATATAAGTATGACACAACTTTAAACCTAAAAGGATATGACACCTAATCTGACCTGCTGAGCAAGAAGAGCATTGATGAGAGAAGCACCACAGCCATCCATTGTATCTCTGGAGGAGCTGCAGAGATCCATAGTTCAGGTAGGAGAAACTGTTGATTGGACATCTAGTAGTCATGCACTCAACAATTCTGGCCTTTGTGCAGGAGTGACAACAGGAAAAGCTATTATAGAAATACAGCAATAAAAAAACAAATACAGTTTAAAGTAACAACAACTCAAGTACCAGACATGGTCAACAAAAAGGTCTTGGCATCAGAAGCAACAGATCCTGATATTATGACCTACCTGCAAAAATCTTGGTGTGGCAGAAAAAACTAACATTGCAAATTGGCCTAAACATTCAATCCCCATGGCCAAACTTGGTGGTGGTGTCATGCTTTGTGTATGGTTGTCTTTAGCAGGGAAAGACATGCCGACCACTGCTGATGAGATGATTCAGAGGTATATACAGGAAAATTCTGCAGAAAAAAATGTTGAAGGCTACACAAGACTCAAGGCTGGACAAGGACCTATATGTATATGTAAACATAGTCAAAACTACACTCACCAGCCACTTTATTAGGTACATCTTGCTAGAACCGGGTTGGACCTCCTTTTGCCTATATAACTGCCTTAATCCTTCGTGGCATAGATTCAACAAGGTACTGAAAACATTCCTCAGAGAGTTTGGTCCATATTGACATGATAGCATCACACAGATGCTGCAGATTTGTCGGCTGCACATCCATGATGCGAATCTCCCGTTCCACCACATCCCAAAGATGGGTACACTGTGGTCATAAAGGGATGGGCATGGTCAGCAACAAAACTCAGGTAGGCTGTGGCGTTGACACGATGCTCAATTGGTACTAAGGGGCCCAAAGTGTGCCAAGAAAATATCCCCCACCCTTTACCCCCCAACCCCCACCAGCCTGAACCGTTGATCCAAGGCAGGATGGATCCATGGTTTTTCATCTTGTTGACGCCCCAAACTCTGACCCCACCATCTGAATGTTGCAGTAGAAATTGAGATTTATCAGACCAGGCAACGTTTTTCCAATCTTCTATTTCCCCAATTTTTGGTGAGCTGTGCAAATTGTAGCCTCAGTTCCTGTTCTTAGCTGACAGGAGTGACACCTGGTGAGGTTTCTGCTGCTGTAGCCCATCCCGCCTCAAGGTTCGACGTTGTGCGTTCAGAGATGCTCTTCTGCATGCCTTGGTTGTAACAAGTGGTTTTTAGTTACTGTTGCCTTTCTATCAGCTCGAACCAGTCTGGCCATTCTCCTCTGACCTCTGGCATCACCAAGACATTTGTGCCCACAGAACTGCCGCTCACTGGATATTTTCTCTTTTTAAACAATTCTGTAAACCTAGAGATGGGGGCATGAAAAATCCCAGTAGATCAGCAGTTTCTGAAATCCTCAGACCAGCTTGTCTGGCACCAACAACCATGCCACATTCAAAGTCACTTAAATCACCTTTCTTCCCCATTCTGATGCTCGATTTGAACCGCATCAGATCGTCTTGACCATGTCTACATGCCTAAATGCATTGAGTTGCTGGCATGTGATTGGCTGATTAGATATTTGCGTTAACGAGCAGTTGGACAGGTGTACCTAATAATGTGGCCGGTGAGTATACAATACAGTGGATTTGATCAAAAATGTTAATGTGTTAGAAAGGCCCATTCAAAGTCTGGACATAAATCCAATAGAGAATCTGAGGCAGGGCCAGGCAAAATTTATGTTCACAGATACTTCTGGTTGTACGACAGATCAGCAAGTAATCTGAGCTGAAATGTAAAAAAGTTAATTACAAAAACTAAAATTACAATTTTTTTCCAATCAGTAAATGCCCCAAAATCTATGGTTGTCCTTCTACTTTACAAATATGCATGACTATGTGTTGGTGTATCACATAGAATCCCAACAAATGACAGTGTTTGTGGTTTTAACATGACATGTGAAAAAGATAAAGGAGAATTAATCCATTTGGAAAGCACTGTGTGTTATAGTTTATTTAGATTTAGTGGTTTCATGTAAATAGTTACTGATGTATAGGGGAATTTTGACAGCACATACTCTTAATATTATTTCAGGAAATCTACTTTTTCTACTTAAATAAAAAAAAAACACAGATTGGATTTGTAGTATTGATGTAATTCTGCAGCAGAAGGGTGCTCCCATACAGTCAGAAAACAAAGAGGAAACATCAAAGTCACTCGTTAGTCCCTGGAAGCAATGTGACACAGGAGCTGTCTATGACCCACACTGTTCATTAGACCAACAGTTCGCTAATGGCATTTGCTCCAGGACTCCCCTCTCCTCATGGTCTGACTGCACTCCAATGAAGCAGATGAAGTGAGTTTGCCGACCTGGCACTGGCTAGCAAGGAGACGGAGGCCAGAGGAGGTCAGGCCTGGCAGACCCCTCCTCTCGCCTTCCCTCTTCTCTCCATCCTGCCAGCTCATTAAGGCCTACAAATGGCACATCAGCTCGCCTGTGTTTGCCTCAACCCCAGACCCCAGCTAAATTGGCAGGCTTAGCTGTATTTGCTAGTAGCTCAGGGTTCCCTTTTGTATTTGTTTGAAGCCGACATGGCAGAAATCCCCTGCACCCCACTCCCATCACCCCACCCCTTCAGTCGGGGTGGCAGGCATTCAGGCAGTCCTGAGCAGAGGGAGTCTGCTGGATCGGGGAGGGCATGGAGCTCTGGATGAATCACTCCCGTTTAGTCTCTGCGGCAAGGGGTGAAATGCCATCATTACCCGGCTGCCTATCAAATAAATTGGCAATTACGGTCCTGGGATTGCGAGTAAACAGCATGTTACTCTTTTTTTCCCCCCACCCAAGGCTCTTGATGAGAGGCGGGTGCAATAGAGAGAAGCTCTGCAGTGCTGGGTCAGAGCCCGCCAGTTTGTGTTATCCAACCTGATGAGAGGCGCAAGAGGCAGGCTATAATGAATTCACCCCTGTATATTATTGGCCATTTTTATTTTGAGCCAAAGCTTCCTGTTGTAGTCTGCTTTAGCTGTCCTTCTGAGAAAACTCTACCTTATATATTGAGTCAGGGGTAATGCTGTCTAAACAATTTTTGCATCTTTTGTGAAGTTTAGTTGAAACCAGATATTTACACACACTGCATAGAAAGACACCACCCTTTTTTTCTTTGAATAAAATAAATCAGACTAAACTTTTCCTGTTTCATATCAGTTAGGATAACCAAAAGTATTTATATTTAATAAATGCCAGAATAAAGGTAGAGAGAGAATTCTTTAAAATATTTTTTTAACTTTCTTAACATTTAAAAAATTGGTAAAATAGCATTTTATGACTTGAGTCAAACATTACCGGTATCCATCCAGAAGCTTTTCACAATCATTTGCTGGGATTTTTGCCCATTTCTCCTGATAGAACTGATGTAGCTGAGTCAGGTTTGTAGGCCACACTCCTCACACACACCTTTTCAGCTCTAACCACAGATTGCCCAAGGTACTAAGATCAGTCTCTCCAAAACGCTGACTTTGTTCTACTTAAGCCAGTGTCATTGTTCATATGGAAGACCTATATGTTCCTCCAACCTTCTGGCTGATGTCATGAGATGAAACACATCAGTCCCTCCTACACCAAAACATGATATCGATGCTAGTAGCATCAAAGCATGATGCTGCTAGCTTCATTCAACGTCTTCACAAGATCCTCTGCTTTTTTATTCTGGGGTTAAATCACATATTTTACACCAAAACATATTCCTGTCTGGCAGGGGCGTTTTTAGGGTCTCAAAACATTGGGGGCTTTAGCCCAAATCCAAAATATTTAGATATCAATAAGACAATTTATAGGTAATTTAAAATAAAATTAAAATAATTTAGGAAATATTGTACCAGAGTTTACTTTTTATTTTTGTTAGAAGCTGAATGAAGGACAAGGAGAAGCAGAGTTTAGGCCTGATGAAAAACCATTTTGCTGAAGCAAATAATGACACATTTTGAGGTATTTAGAAAAGAACTTAATCTGAATTTTTGCTGAAAAACGTTTTTCTTAAACTTAGAGATGTTTACTTTGGGCCAGATAAATGTGCTTCTTTTGTCATCTACATAAATTACCTTTTTAAACGTTCTCATCAAAGTGTTCCACTCCAGAGGCTCCATTGTCTTTATTCTTATATTTCAAAAAAGGAAAGTGGTGTAAAGTTGATTTTCCTAAATCTTAGTCAATTGGTAAAATCCTAAAACACATTTATTTTATTATGCCAAGAGCTTTCGAAACATTTTATTAAAATTGTTCCTTCTTTTATGAACCTGTTCTCTTTTACCACCATTTTTTCATCCCTTCGTTCCACTTCTGGAGAAATTTGGCCTGCCAAAAATAATAAATGAAACATTTTTCAACCCAGTCTTTTGTTCTGCACTGAGCATGTGAGACATTAGTGCAGTTCTTACTATTAAACACTTTGAGAGGAAAGGGTGTTAAGTTGTGGTGTTTAAAATACAGCATAGAGCCTCATCCTGGACCGTATTAGTACTAATATTACAGTTATTAATAACTGTATACATATGGTTAGTATGTCTCACCCTCAGTAAAACTGTACCCTTGTTTAATTAGTTTAGTTTATATAATATTACATGTGTAATTACGAAAAATAAAATAGTTAACTAATCAATGGTCCACCTGTGATTAATTGCTATGATTTATTTCTTAATTATGCTGCATCTTTAAAGCCAGAGCTTTATGTTTAGAATCAGCACAGAAGATATGAAAGAGAAGAGGGAGGTTTACTTTTGCTCTTTCGTTTTGTTCTTTTGTTCTTTCTACTTCGTCTTACTGGAACCAGGAGATATTTTCCTGGTTTATTGAGCAACACTTTTTTCTGTCTACATGTAGAACTAGACTATAGGACTAGCTGCAGCAATGAGATCAATGTGTTGATCTGAAGGACCTTTTAATGTGTTCAGCTATACATTAGGATTAAATGCTTTTATTTTGACTGAAGTAAAGGACCAGATATTTTCACATAATGATGCAAATCCCGCTAGAAGCTCACAGAAGGTTAATACTGTTTTCTATCACAGCCAGATTATTTAACGTTACCTGTAGCTCAGGTGAAAGTCTCACATCATGCTCTTTAGAGTGAACCTCCACCTCATGTATTGCTGGGTGAATCAGTGATTAGCTGTAACTTACAATTAGCCCATTCTGAGTCAGCATTCAGGTTTCACCGCTATCTTCTCCTGGGTTATACCGCTCTGCTTCCACCTGTTCCTGGACACACCCACCAGCCTCCCTTTCTCTGGTTGGCTCCGCGGTTGCTCTGAAATGAGCCCTGTTCGAGGCGCTCAGTGTAACTTTTCAGGTAATGAAGGAGGCAGGTCGACCTGGAGTAAACTGCTGTTTTGGACTTCTCCAGAATGGACACCGTCTCTACCTGTGTGCGTAGTTGCGCATTAGCGGTACCGCGAGTGCACAAATAACTATGTTTTGTCTTCTCCTTTTAACTCATTGTCAGGTTATTGTGGAGCGGGACGTGATTATATGGAACACAATTGAAAAAATCTGATTGTTTTTAAATAAAAATCCAATACCATTTTGTGGCTGCATCTTTTTAATACTTCTAAATTTCTTCTATCAAGAAGTCCGAGGCTATTCAGAAAACATCTGGGGCTTCCACCCCGGAAGCCCAGGTCTAACTACGCGCCTGCTCTCTGGGACACTGAACCAGTCTTCTTCCAGAATGGCATGGCTCGACATTCACATACTGTTTATATTTGCCTGTAGTGTTTGAACAGATGAACACAACTCTATCAGGCATCTGGAAATTATACCCAAGGATGACGCAGACTTGTGGGGGTCCACAGTTGTCTTCCTGTAATGTCTTTTGATTCTAGTATGATGATTAGAAAACAGTGTGTTTGATGTGTTGCCATAGATCACTTCCAAATGTGTGCCTCCAGTTAACTCAAATATTGTGGATGTTTTGTAATCTCCGTGTATGTAAACTTTGGGATGGGATGAAAGTCAAATTCATTTCTCTCAGTATCCTTGCATTTAGCAAATACAAGTGGTTTGGGTAATCCTCTCACCTAAAACAGCAAAGGTTTAGTTTAATTTAACAGTGAGAACAAAGGTTATCTGTCTTTTCATACAGCATATGTAAACATCTGGTCACAACCGTATATGGTGTGAAATGCTCAGCTGCAAGGTAGGAGAAAGACTTGCATTCGGACATGGAGGAGGTCCAGACGGTTCTGTTTTCTCAGTTTCAGACTGAATTCAAAAGTTTTCTTGAAATCTAAGCTTGCGTGTCTTAGATTCCCACCCCACCACCCCCCTGTAGACAATTTTTTTTCTATTGAATGTTGTTTTGTAATAAAACATCTGGAAGTGATATTGTTAAAAGTCAAGCACACACAGTCTTCCAGGGTCTTTGAAGTGGTTACAGCCCAAACATAGCTTGAGTCTCTCTTACGGCTTGTAAAACTGAACTCTGTTATTACTGGCTTTCTGATGAAAACATGATGGCCCACTCAGAATCCTGTGTGCATGTGGTAAAACCATTTCCAATACTCAAATTACAACTTTTGGAAACTGTCTAATGTCATAATGTGTACTTGCTTTTATGAATTCCATCATTGTGATTAGATTTTCTGGTCCATACCAGGTTTTCACATAGCATTATGTCATTGACCTTAGAGTAATGTAGGTTCCTATAAGCTACTTCTTTAATCTGAATCTCACTGTTCAAGCAAACTGCTCGTGTAATGTCACCACTGCTGGCGTCCATCCCACCTCCTCAGTACATTCTCCAATTATTTTCTGACACTCTGATGTAAATGAGGTCACAGTTCCCCTACATGTCCAGATATGCTGGCCAATTTGTTCCAACACGGAACGTGTAATTGCTTGGATCAATTATCCGTCTTTCTCTCTCTGCCCCTCGATAATTTGAAATGTTTTTTTTTATTAGTGACAAGCATTTAGATATGGAAGTAGGAACATTGTACCTATAATTAGCTCATTATCGTAGGATCGTACTGTCTGGGGCTATGCATCTCGAGGCTTTGAAATGAGCAGCAGATCTAATGCAAGGATTACTTAATGCGTTTTTCACATTTTAATGGATTTTGAGCAGTCGCCTGCAGGAGCAGACAACAGTAAAACATGCGGGACAAAGCTTAGGATGGCACTATCACATATTTGGAAAGAATGAAAGATTAAATTATTCAGTGCTCTGAGTCTCATACAGGACTTTTAATAAGGTTAGCTACTACTGGAAGTTAGAGCGGATCACATTTACTGTTATCTTTATATAGAGCTCAAATTCAGTTTAATTTCCTCTGTCTATATCACTACTTCAGAAATCAGTGTGGGCAAACAGTCCTCTGAGTTATTTACTGTTTCATTCACGTCAACTAGGTTTCTTATTAATTCATAAGGAACACCAAGAACAGATGGAGTGCATAATTGTAAAAAATCTTTACACATATCAATCTGAAAAGTGCGGCATGCCTGTTTATTCAGCCCCCGAGTCAGACATTTGTAGAACCACCTTTTGCTGCAATTACAGCTGCAAGTCATTTCAGATATACTGCATCTCTACCAGGGCTTCACATCTAGGGACTGAAACTAAACTCAAACTCAGATAGCATTGAGAATGTTTGTGAATGTTAGTTTTCAAGTGTGGCTGCATATTCTCAATTGGATTTAGGTCTAGACTTTGACTAGGTCCTTCCAACACTATTTAGGGTTGTTGTCCTGCTGGAAGAGGTTTTTCTTCCAGGATTGCTCTGTATCACACCAAATATTTTTTAGGATGCTGTACTTTAATTGTGATGCATTAATGCTCTGCATATCAATAACATATTTGACCAGTTAGGTGGACTCTAACTACCTTGGCCACAGTGACAGCACACCTGATCTATATTTGTAGAGGCTGAGCTCACAAACGCTGGCGGGAAAATGAGGGGTTAGATCTTATCAATATTCTCAGAAAAGTTTGCAATTGTATTGCAATAATGTTTCTTTGAAATCCTGCACCCTGTGCAGTCCTAATTTGCAGTTGTAAAATACTATTTCCATTTTCAGTTGATGATCTGAAGCTTTGAACTCTGTGACGTTCAAAGCTTGGAATATTGTTTTCAAACCTAACTCACTTTAAACTTCTCCCTGACCTGTCTGGTGTGTCCATTGGTCTTCATGATGCTGATTGTTCACTGATGTTGTCTAACAAGCCTCTGAGGTCTTCACAGTACTGCTGCCTTAATGTTATGATGGTATTTCAGACAGGCGTACTCTATTCACTGATTAGATGAATTAGGGCAGTTGGTTGCAGTGGATTTTATAGGAGGCATTAGAGTAAATGGGGATGAATAAAAATGCACACCACATTTTTCAGATTTTAATTAGTTAAAATATCCTCTACTTTTCAAGCATTTGATACTTTATGTTGGTCTAACATAAAATCCAGAAGAAATACACCAAGGTTTGTGTTTGTATTATGACAGAATTATGAACAATCTCAAGGGGTATGAATACTTTTGCAAGTCACTGTAGCAGATTTAGACTTTTCAACAGTTTCTCACTTCCTTAGCGTGAAAGCAGAGGTCATGTCACAGTAGCCTTTCTCCTTATTTTCCTTATTCTTTACAGCCAATATACTTACTGTACAGCCTGCACGCTGAAGGATCCAGACAGAAGACCACTTGACTTGCCCACACCTACACCAACATCAACTTGATAAATAGGCTGTCTCCCAGCAAGTGGCCAGACATTACCATCTCTGACACACCGAATCAAGTCCTCTTCTCTTCTCTTTGTCTTCTTTATTGTTCTTTCCCATTTCCTTTCTCACTGCCTGCAGCTTAGATGTCACAAGCAGAGTATGACACTTTGTGACACGGCAGTCAGACAAAATTATGTTTTGCCTCCATCGCCCTGCCAGTACCCAACAACCGAAGGTCCATCAAGGACCTATGAGAGGTCCTGCTGGATATCTTGTCTCTGTGAATGCTTTGGGCTCACCAGCCTCTATATTCTCAAGGGATTAACTTAGTTTTCACTGCTTCTTCAAAAATTGCAATTAGAATAAAAAGGAAACTTGTGAAAATGTGAACTGACATAGCACTTATTTATCTGTTAGTACTTGACCGGGCTTGCTGTTAAAGCTTTGACTAACAAACAGAATCGGATAGATCAGAGGATCACTGTGTCACTGGAGTCTTTGCTTTACTGCTCATCTAGCAAAAGAGGGGGGTTTTCATTGTTGAAACTGATACAGAGGGCTGTCAGTGTGGTCAAAAACTGTTGGCTTATCCTGACTGAATTTAGCCCTTCACTGCTGTGGATGAGAAATCTATTCTCATGGAAGATTAATGGACTGGAGAAGTGGTGTTGAATGTCATTGTTGAAGGTTGAAAGTATCGAGCGTCTGAATCCTATCCATATGTTTTCAGGAATGACATAAATAGGCTCAGCCGGAATCCATTTTGACTTATCAAGCTTAAACCACTGCCAGAGCCATGTGATACTTGCCAAGTATTCAGGCTCTGAGGCTTCCAATAACAAATCCTATTCCACATAATTTCCACTCAAATTGGCTATGGTTATGCACTGCCACCTTGTTTTTGCTTTTGCGGTGCTCCCCACTCTCAGATGCTTATTACTTCCGCATTCTCTGTAACCCGAACCTAAAGCCCAAATTTTTGATGTCATGCCATGTTTTGGCGGGGGAGTCTCTCCTCTCTTTTGTTCTAGGCTTTTCAGCATGGAGGCTGTTCCGGTGGGGTAAGTTGAATAAGTGGAGCCCAAAGGAATCTCTACAAAGGTCTCACTCTGATTGGATGCATACAGAGCCCAAGGAGAGAGCACCGGTTGCCATAGCAATAAGAGCAATGTGGGAACAGGCTGCATGAAGAAGAATGGGAAATGCTTGTTTCTTTTGTGATAGGAGGTCTCCATCAACTGACTTTCTCTTTATGAATACATTCCTGTCATTCTAAGTGTGAATATATAAAAGGCTTTTTTTATCCCCCCAAACAAAAGCCATGCAATGTTTTTATTAACTGATCCTGTATGAGTGTGTGCTAATAAGCAAATTGCTGTCTAAAATGCTGCAATTAGCAACAAGAGTCAAATGTGAGTCTTTGGGCCTGTGCAGATCTGGCATTAACATTACATTTGTCCTGGCTGATTCATTTAAAAGTAGACGTCATTAAGCATGGTCCTTCAAACCTGGTATGTCCACGGATATTAGTGAATACCAAAGTGCATTCTGGGAACTTGGTGGCTGCCTGAGAACTCCACTAAAGAGCTGTGTAAAGGCAGCGGTCAGAGAGAGAAAGAGACCATGACAGAGAGGAGAAAAACCTGAGCATGTACAAAAAACTTGGAACCTATCTTCCCAGAACTACTCTGGACATATTTTTCCCAGCATTTCCAATGCAGACTCCAAAACAGGGCCAGTGATGCTGAGAGCTTACTCCTTCCACTGCAGCCGTCTCAGCAGGGCTTCTGCTCAGGGACTGTGAGTGGGGAAGAGAGGCTTTAAAAGCCATGATTTACAGCAATAAAACTATAAACAATGATTCTGTCACAGCAGCTACGCTTCATAACTTGCAAAGAATCTCTACAAAGTCTACACAACGGTGTAACTGTAACAATATTTCAAAGGAATGTTGCTGACACGTGCTCTACCACCCCCACTGAGCAGCACTAACAGCGTTTCTTAAAGATATGACCCACAGTAGTTGTGTCTGGTTATATATGTCCCTCAGAACATAGGTTGTTAAAAAAAGCAATCAGATTTATTTCCTCTTTCTCATTTCTCATTGATAAGCTCAAATCTATTTCAGTTAAACTTAACATAAAGTAGGAGCATTAGACTGTTTTAAACTGAATTAAATTATTATGTTGAAATAAATTTAACCAATCAACATACTAAATTGGCAGTCTTACTTCACAAGACTCCATCCTGGTAATTGGTTCCTGGTAATTAAAAAAATGTACTGCCTCCCTACCTGGGCCTTTTTCGAGGTTAAATTTCTACCCTGGTAATTCTTTATTTTACCCTGCTAAATGCAGTGGAGATGCATAGACCCTAAAAAACTACAGTGGTTCCTGCAAAAGGGTCCTGTAGTGGATAAGCTAACAAGGTTATCCTCCTAAGCAGGTTGGATGTATGTCAGACAAGGACCGAACCAGCGACCCTCAATTGCTGCCACAGTTATGACAGTTTTGCAGAGGTTTTAGTGTTCAACCACAAAGACCACGTTTGTTTATCTGAGAACTTAAATCAATAAGGAGCAAAAAAGGCTAAATTCATTTAAATAAACATATTGATGAGTTCTATCTATTTGTTTGTCTTTTAAACTTAGAGGAGTAAACATAAGTTGACCAAAACACAACAGACAGTAGCAGTTTTATGGAAGAATGTCATCAATTTGAAGCATTATTTTGATATAGTGATGGGTACTTGTAATTTTATATGCTTCCTTCACATCTTTGACAATGTCCTTTGGTAAATACTGTTATCTTGACCTTAACACACATAGGGCCTGATCTTCAAAAGATTTGCGTGTACAAAACCACATGCAAACCTATTTGCATCATCAACGCTGATCTACAAACGAGGTGCTAATCAGATTGCGTATGTAAAATCAGCAGATCAGCGGGCGCAAACGTTTTAGCATGTTTGCCTTCATAAATATGCAAAACATAACCCAAACGCACAAATCCATGGGAGGGAATATGCAAATGTGATCCCTTACCACCCGCAACCGGATTTATCAAACCTGAAACAGATTGCGAGTTCTGTTTTTGCGTCTAAATTTTGCAAGTTTGAAATGCAGGTGCTAACTGGGACGCAAAAATGTCTGCTGTCACTTTGGTCAGAAGGAGGCATAGATAGAATAACAGATGGCAGGGAGAGAGAATCTTCTGTACATGTGTCAACAGATTTGGGTTGTCACAAATAAAAATAGATGAGAACAGAGGATTCTATGTAGGATTATCTAAGCTCTGATTTGGAGCCAATCACAAACAGAAGCCATGACATATCTCCTATGATAAAACTCCTTGCAACACTTTTTTCTTGCATCTAGATCATTCCAGTGCACCATCGCTGTCAGTGAGATCTGCTGAACAAACCTGATCATGGCAAAATGCACACATAACTGATCAAGCACGCACAGCCTGTTAGCTGTAATCACACATCATGCAAAGGGCCCACTGTGCTGTCATGTTAATAATGTAATTAATAAGGAAGAAATAAAGTCATTATAAGGCAGATTAAATCCTTCATTTGCAAACTGAACGCTAAAATCACTTCTTAGCAGGTGAAAAATCACCATTTCAAAGCGGCCTATTCCATGTGGTGAAAAAGACATTGTCACTAAACAAAACACATTGCATCATTGACACTAACATTGTGTTATTGTAAAGCAATTACAGATGGACCAGTTTTATTAAGTTGTTTAAATGTGAACATATGCCAGGGGAGGGTTTTTACAGTGAAAAATGATTTTGTTTTACCAAGAAACAATTTAAACAATCAAACACGTTGTATATTGTTAAAATATTGGCAAAACAAAACAAACTAATTCAGTGAAATCATTGGAAAATCATTTATTTTTATGTAAATAAATGTTTGATTTAAATTCTTTGCAGGACAGTTATGTGATGTTATGTTTTAAAATTAGCGAAGCTATAACATACAGATTGCCAACTCCTACAACAAACTATATTTATGTTGCTAATATTATGTTCAGGCTTGAATATTATGGCTGTTTATGATAAACTCTGAACTCTTCAAACATTTACTCTCAAAACAAAAAGAACACGGTGAGTCTCCAAAAAGAATTAAAATTTCAAGGGAGTTACGTCAAGCAATACATTTAACATGCTGTGCGCGCAGACACAACACTGAACAGCTGCCCCGGGTGAGCACCGGATGGTGGAGAATGCACGCCACTTTGGACTCAGCTCTGCCCTCCTGTGCAATTGAATGTAATCCAATATTTTGATTAAAAGCAAAGCATAATGTAGTCTTTGCCTCATTGGGTCCGTCCGGACCACAAACATAAAGAATCTGCTCGCACTTCAAACTCATCCTTCTGCAAGCGCAGGTTCGCACTCAGAGGTGCCCAGTGCAAATGGACAAAGAGAGGAAATAATCTTACAAACCTGTTGCTGTGAATAGCGACGAGAAAGGTTAACAAACTGTAAAAGTGCAGAAAGGCAGGAGCAGAACGAAACAGATGGAAAAAATTTGCAACCGGATAATTTATAATGATGCAGTGCAACAGCCCCTTCATTTTTCAAACAACACAGCAGAGAGGATCTGTTTGCTTTTCCTCTAGTTCTGCTGGGGGCAGTAGCAGGCAGCCAGTAGCACACGCAATTTCATTATTCAAATAGGGCGGTCTGCACCTCTTTTGCACCTATTATCCACTGCACGCACAATTTTTGAAGATCACATGCAACACGCTCACTTATTTTATGTGCAATTTGTATTGTACTGTTTGTGATCTTTGAAGATCAGGCCCATAGTTCTTAAATATAATATGATGTCAAAGCCTGGATCTACCACCTTCCTATACAGTAGTTGTGGCCAATGTAACTATCAGTGGAGAAAGGCACTATGGTGTGAAGTCATTCTTGATTAAAATTCAACCTGAATGATCAGATCTCAATTACCAGATTTATTGCAAAAACCACCTGGCCATATCACTCAGTGGGCTACCAGCTAAAACACAAACAGGTCTGCTGATGTTTCTGCAACATCACACATAAAGTCTGTCACTTGAATTATATTATTATTGATTTACGTCCTTGAGCTCCAACTGAGTTGCATTTTTATTGTTTTCATAGGGTGAAACTTTTAACAGACAACATATGAGAGCTTTAATAGAGAATAACTTGTGTGTCATTGACAGTGAGTACAGTCAGCCCAAATAACAAGGAAGGTTTTTTACCTCCATAACAGCACTTTGCTAGCGGTTATCCCTCATATTATGCTGCATAAAAGTAAGCGAACATTAACACACTGCCGTATTACACGACAATGTCCACAGCGAGGACCATCGGCTTGCGCTTCACTGGCAAAACTTTAGGTCGATGACACACCAGCATTGCCTTACTACATATACAGGATAGCATGTAGCATGCAAGATTTGATCTCCAGCTAGGCCAGGCTGCCACTGACCTTTTGAACTCCATCTATACTGCACATATGCTGCACTGCTACCAAATTTACCTCAGCTTTGCAACACTGAGCCAGTAATAATGCAACTCAGTACACTTAATTGTTTCACTGCTGGGAAGGAGATGGAAATATGAACTTAGATGCCATTAATACTATTAGACCTATTAGCTGAAATCTTTTCAAACTAAGCTGTTGAGGTGAACGCATGTTGGTAAATTGTTGTTGGGTTGATTTTCCCAACAAAGCTACCATTAGTCTCATCAGTTTACTGTGTGCAGTGTAAAAGTGTTGTTCCAAAGATGGCTTAATGGCATACTGAAATACCGCTTTCATCTTTTTGTTATACTTAACATAAAATTTGAGAAAGAATTGTGAAAAAAAAGATGGTGAGCTTGAAATCAAAGAGCCATGTTATATTGAGAACAAAGTAATAATGCTGTACAATTTGGGAACATTTTGTTAATTGCAAATACTCCAAGAACATGTCATACGTTTTTTACAGACTAGATCTTACCTACCAACCGGTCATTTTTCTTTGTCCTGGAGAAGGACATGCTGTCTGCCGTGCAGCTGATTGGATAACTGTCAGGAATGGGATGCTACACCATTTATATTTCAGAAACTAGAGTGATTTCCCCCTAAACCACGAGGCAACAGGACCAAGAATAAACGAGTAGACGTACGCAGACAGACAGACAGACACATGGACTGACAGATAGACCGGGAAAGAAAGAGAGAGATTGTGCTGCTGGAATTACAGTTGGAGAAGATTATTCCAGAGACATTATTTCCCTCAAGTCGTGGGCTTAAGTCAAATTTGGAAAAGAAATGAAATTGCCAGCAGTGAAAAACCAGACTAGGTAGGAGTTCATGAGTAGAGAAATAACATTTTCATTTGTTTCTGCCCCAGTGGGAGGCGAGCAGCCTTTCAGTAAATACAGACAGCTATGAGAAATGATTTTTTGTGTGTCTGTAGGATATTGTTTTAATGTGCACTTACCTATCTGCAGACTGGAGGTCAGGCCTCGGGAATCCGCACAATGGCTATTGTGCTGTTTTATGACACCCAAGTGTTGACCTTGTCACACCTCTAATTGGTTTTTTCAGAGCACGAGTACAAAAATCCAGTCCCAGATGTTCTCTACTTTTTTTTAATACTGTCCTTGTAAAGTGTACCCAGCTGATGCTACTCTTTCTAATCCAGCCCTCTGTATTGAGCTCTGTTGTCAATGGAAGTCCAGATTTAGTTCTGGTTTGTGAGCTTATCAAGTTCATATGACAGTTCATATGATTCTGCTCCATTGAATTGATAGAAAATCTAGTCTAATAAATCATTGCAGAGACTGAGTTAACAAGTTTTAATAAAGTGTTCTCTGCTCTGCTCTTCAATGTGTTTTGATGTTTGTGCAGGTGACTTTTTTTTACAGTTTTATGCACTTTATACATTTAATCTAGAGGTGGGTGACATTGGCAAAAATATATCATGATTTCTTTATAGTAGTATTATGATCATGATTTTAACAGGATTCCTCTATATAAAAACAGCTCTGTAAGTAAAACATATAATAGCGTATTTAGGCGGGCCGCTACGCTGTAAATTTTTTCCGCTATGCTGAAATTAGGCCTAATTTCACTTTCACTGACATCTGGGCTTCCTCCGTGTGGCTTTTAGTCAGCTGTAGCGCATGCGCTGAGTCTGTTCCCGCTTCATTTCAACCTGTGCGACGCTAACGGTAAAGCTTTCTAAAATCATGTCAGCTTCGAAGGGTGGGCATCATATCATGACGGGCCAGCAGAAGAAAATCTCAGCTGTATTGACGTTTTAAAATACAGTCGCCTAGCTGCTTCAAGCAAACTCAGTCTTGTGTTGTTACTTTAGCTTCCCCACCCAGTATAAGCAGTCTGATTAGGGATGGGTAATATGGACTTAACATTTTATCATGATATGTTGTGGTATTTACTGCAATTATGACAATAAAATATTTTTTTTTTATTATATCCGTCTCAAGGGCAAACAATCAGAGCTCTAAAACTTAAGATTATTTCCATTAACTGGTGACATTAAGTATTGCAACTGCCTCTCAGGAAATAAAATAGTTTTCAATCAAATTTTAAACATATTGGTCTGTTTTGATGGAACCAACAGTAAAAAAATGTCCAAAAATCAAAACTAACACTCCCAACCATACTGTGGATTTTTGAGGTTTGCAAATATTACTATGCATGCATGTCTGTGTTAAAACAGATCAAACTAGCTTACCTTTAACTGGCTGCTAATGGCAGCTAAATAATTATATACAAGCAGAGAACCACTTGTTTGGTTTCTTTTTTTACAGAGTAAAGACAAAAACATCAATAAACACCTTCCTTGTGCTGCTTTAGTCTAAAGTACAGCTACATTAAACACTTGGTGCCCTTTGATTGAAATATGTCCACTTTACTTTCATAGCCTTCTCCTTGTGATGATGGGCCTGAAACCTTGTGACAATTTAAAAATTGAATAAACTTTACCATGGTAATTATTTAAAAGCAGTGACAGTATGATCTCTGCTGTCTTCTAAACATTCAGGTTCTAATATCGATATATTGTTCACCCCTTATGTTATTTTTATCTTTGTTTTGGTCTGTCACACCAAAAGTACTGTTTTAGTTTTAGGTGTGAGTGCTGAGTGCATGTTTTGCCTACTTTTATAAAATATTTGGAAATATTTTTTTATGATCATAAATGAATATTCTGTGTTCTCCAACTGCAGCTACGCACTATAATTTGGTTGTCATTTAAACGTAGCTGAGGATTAGCTCTGTTTTGAAGTTTTCTAAATGTTGTTTTACTATTCACAATTAATTTGCAGGAGAAAAGCTTTGCTCTGAAGCTGTCAGCAGTGATGTTCTCCCAAGTGATTACGTCTACTTCCTGTCATCCACAATCAGCCAACACATAAAGCGCTTGTCACATAGCCCGCTCTGATTAAGGTTGATATTGACACTGGAATTGAATAAATGTACGCATTAAGAAGATTAGTATTTCCCAGGAGGCGTGCGTCCCCCTGCTGCATTCTCTCCTGATGAGCCACGCTGATCCTTTTGAGACACCCGATTTTCACACTGGCAAATCCAATCTCTGACTGCAGTACGTGCAAATAGAAAAAAGAGTTGAAGATTAATCTGCGGACCATCTTTTTTATTTATTTTTTTTTATTTTTATTATTTTTATTTTACCGTGTCCTGTCCGGCAGAGTAGCGCTCGGAATTGTTGTCAGTGTCAAGAAATTGCCCAACAGATTTACTTTCACAAGCGGAGCATCACAGGTATTGCTTTAAAGCTCTGCTTGATATTTATAAAAGAAACTTTATTATGAACTTCTTTGGGAATATTTCAATTGTTACGGACACGGAGACTGAAATGAAAGGGAAAACAGAAGCTTGACAAAGAGAGAGATGGGGCAAAAGGGAAGAAGGGAAAAAAAGGAGGAGAGAGTGGAGGAGAGAAAGAAGGATGAATAGAATAAAAGATTACACCCTGCTTGCTAATACACAAAATAGCACACGGTATTTATGAATGTAAAATGTACTTAGTGAGAAGTGCAGCCCAATATAGATCATCTGTGTATCTATCAACACCTGTGTGGACGCGCTTTGTATACAAGGTTTCTCCACAAAAATATGCAATAGCAAGTGTGAGGACCCACCGACCTGCCCCGTGGTCCCCGAGCGGACACTGAGGAGATCCGAGCCACAGACATCCAAAGGCCCCCTAAAGCCCAGGAACCCCAGGAGAACCACCGCCGGGACTACCGCAACCCCCCCAGAGAAGAGCAGTGGAGAGTCCCAGGGGAGCCACCCAGCAGCGACAGTGGAGAAGCCCCGGGGAACCACAGCGACGAGCCCACAGGCCCCACCAGCAGCCGTCCACGCCCGAGCAGATCCAGCCATGGACCCAGAGACCCAAGACCCCGGGACACACCACCCCCAAGGCAGAGGCCCGACAGAGCCCAGGGGTCCAGGCCCCGGCAGGCAGCCACCGGGAGTGAGCCAGCACACACCAAAGCACCCAGCCACGGACACCGAGAACCACAAGTACACCAGCGGGCAGAGACTCCAACCACCCGCAGGCAGGGTGGCGGGGAGGAAATAGGCCCCCCATAATATGGGGGGACCTAAGCTGATCCAGGAGAGGGAGCAGTCCAAGACCCAACCTGTCACAAAAAAAACAAAAAAAAAACAGGCACTCACAGTCACAGTCACCCACTCACACCCTCATCCACACACATAAAATCACTCGCTCCCAACGTAAAGACAAACAACAATGGACGTCATACACTCACTCACACTCCATGCATACTCTATACTCCAAGGTCCAGGCGCCGGCAGCCCCTAGGGGCAACCAGCCCGCAGACCCAGAAGGTGGTCCAGGCCCCGGAAGGCAGCCACCGGGAGTGAGCCAGCACACACCAAAGCACCCAGCCCCGGACACCGAGAACCACAAGTACACCAGCGGGCAGAGACTCCAACCACCCGCAGGCAGGGTGGCGGGGAGGAAATAGGCCCCCCATAATATGGGGGGGCCTAAGCTGATCCAGGAGAGGGAGCAGTCCAAGACCCAACCTGTCACAAAAAAAAAAAAAAAAAAACAGGCACTCACAGTCACAGTCACCCACTCCCACCCTCATCCACACACATAAAATCACTCGCTCCCAACGTAAAGACAAACAACAATGGACGTCATACACTCACTCACACTCCCCATGCATACTCTATACTCCAAGATCCAGGCGCCGGTAGCCCCTAGGGGCAACCAGCCCCCAGACCCCGGAGGTGGTCCTCTTCCCTCCTGAGGCAGAGACAGGCAGACAGGCCCAGACCCGGGCGGTCCCGGCCCGGCCCCTGCCCAGAACCCAGTCCCCAACAACCCCCATCCACCTCCGGAGAGGGGGCTATGTACAAAAGAGGGGTCCACATGGCCCAAACCAGCCCGCCAACCAGAGCCGCCCCAGGACGGAGCAGTCCCGACCCCCCAACGAGCTCCGATCCCGACCCCATGAGTCTCCCACCCCCAGTGAACCCCAACATGAACCTCGCCACAGGGCCACCCCCAACCAACAGGGACACCGATATCGAACACATGCCCCCGAACCCAAACGCCACGAATCCCCCCCCACAGGGGCACACCCCCACAGGTGAACTCCATAGCCGAGAGGCCATTAAAGCCACACCCACCCAGCGCAAGCTCCACATACAGCCCCGCTCTAAGCACCCCCGCCGCACCCCGCTCTCCCACCATACAGCGCGCCGCACCGGCAAGGCAAAGGCCCCGCGCAACACCACCCCCGCCCACCGACGCAACAGGGCAGACCCCTCCGAGCACCGCACCCACAACAGGACCCCCGACCCCGGAGAATGACGGGACAAACTCAACCACCCGATCCCACCCAATCTGCAGACCATCTTAAATAGGACAGTGTTCACCGTACATTGAAGGAGAGGTAAAATTGCATTAACTTTAAAAAACAAAAAACTTTACTGGTAATTTCTCTCCACTTTTAATTCAATATTCATCTGATTCGAATCTAAGTGTGTCCATGAGTGTTGATTAAATCACATTTTTTGGTTTTATTGTGTGTATTAAAAACTGTATGCAGACAGCAGTTTGCAATGTTTGGATGTGAAATTTCTACTAAACTAATTAGATAATTTGGCTCCCACTTGTTAAATAGGAGCTGGATCAGCTGTGCTACCTGTCAGGTCATAGTGCAGTGCAGCGGCAACCACAAAAGGGGACTGAATATTATTAACCTTGGCATTCCCCCTTTGGCCCCGGGCCCAGGCGGCCAGGAAGAGTGGAATTAGCTAAGCCAGGCAGGGCCATCTGATTCCAAGCTCCATCCAATTACAGCTTTATCTCTTGGTGAAATGAGATCAATTCATAGAGGGCAGGGAGGCCTGGCAGCCTGGCCAAGGTGCGATAAT
This sequence comes from Crenichthys baileyi, assembly GCA_036173005.1. Taxonomy (NCBI): domain Eukaryota; kingdom Metazoa; phylum Chordata; class Actinopteri; order Cyprinodontiformes; family Goodeidae; genus Crenichthys; species Crenichthys baileyi. Next base: position 139,041 of record JAHHUM010001790.1, on the reverse strand, counting down.
CAGCAGTTGGGAGCATGTCACTTAACGCCCTGTGTCCCTGAAAGAGCCAGAGCATGTGTTAGGAGCAACACTCCATGCCATTATCTCCGGATGCCTGCTGGAGCTTCATCCACACTTTGCATGAGGACGACCATTTAGAAATCTTTATGTATTCCATTGCACCAGCCAGGAGGAGGTCAATAACGTGCGAAATTTCAATTTAGACATTTGTCCTTGGTGATAAGCTTGACATGACACTAGCCAAAAAGTGGAGATTAGAAGAATATAATTGCTTATATGAAATAAAATGTTTATATTTGCAGAAATAATTCTGATAAGAATGAACTTTTCTGTATCCCACAGAAGCAGAACACTTTCCACTCCCCTGAGTTCTTTGCAGAGTTCATACACCCTGAACGTTTCCACATTTTGTCTTCATACAACCCTAAAATTAATTTCATTGGGTTTTTATGGGATAGGGCAACACAAAGTGAGAGTTATGCATAGTTAGAAGTGGTTCAAGTGTGTGAAGTGGTAGAAAAACAGTACATGGTTTTCATGTTATTTCTACAAAAACAAAAGTATTCAGCCTCCTTGAGGCAGTACTTTGCAGATCCATTGTTTTGCAGCAATAAAAGCTCCAAGACTTTTAAAAAGATTGGACGGATAACAACATTCTCATAGAATTTAAGGTCAGCACTTTGACTGGGTCTTTTAAACATGAGTATGCTTTGTTCTAAAACATCCATCGTAAGTATGGCTAAATGTTTGCATGGATTATGGTCATCTTTAAACAGGATTATGTATGACTTTCTTCCAACAATGGCTTTCTGTTTTCTACTCTTTCATGAAGGCCAGATTTGTCGAGTGATGACTAATAATAATAGTTGCCTGTCAGTTTAGGACAGTGATCTCTTTGGTACCTTTGAAGTTGTGTTATACTCATTTTTTAATGATTGATTGTTTTATATCCTAACCCTGCATTAAACTTTCTCGCTGAAATGTCTGCTATGTTCCTTGGTCTTCGTGATGCTGTTTGTTCATTAATGTTCTCAAACAAACTTCTGAGGCCAGAAACAGAACAGATGCATTTTACTGAGATTAAATTACACACAGTTGGACAGTATTTACTAAATAAGTGAATTTTAAAAGCTGTTGATTGCACTGAATTTAATTGAGAGGGATTAGAGTAAAGGGAATTGAATACAAATGCTCACCAAACATGGCTTTGTGAAACATTTGAAATCCATGTAATATTCTGCTTCCACTTCACAATGATACGCTGCTTTGTCTATCTTTCACATAACAACCTTGAGATTCTGATGCCAAAAATGAGGTCTTCGTTACATTTCTGTTTTGTCTAAAGTAGAGTTTTATTGCTGTCAGATTCACTCCTTTTAGGGTAAAGCATCATAAAAACATAAACTGTTTATGTTGTTTAAACCTTGCAGTAAAAATGACAACATTCTACCTCTGCTAATGATTTTCTCCCACTAATTGGTAACATACAGCCATCACCTCGGTGTTAACAAAAAGAAACAGCTATGGAAGAACAGAGCTATTTTCAAACTGGTCATCGAAATGGAAGATTTTGCTGAGACCCAAAAAAATTTAAAGCTCTTTATATTTATATTTTCTCCTTCTGCCATACTAGTTATTGTATTGCACCACTGGTGTGTCTCATAGCCATCTGGATGACTGTTCTGTGCCCACAAAATGACTGGAAAGGGAGTCATTCTGGGGAATTTATGTTTGCCTATTTCTTCTCATTCTTGTATTCTGGGCACAAGTATCCATTGGAGAGCAATAGGTAGCACTGAAAGAGTGGCTGTCCTCAGCTGTGGCCCTGCAATTGTACATCCAGGACTACCCGACACACTTCCACCTCCCACCTGTCCCTGGTGCGGCGGCTGCATCCCTCCTCAGCCCAGTTAGATTAAAGTTCTCTTAAATTCACTGCAGCAGGCCTGCCACACAGGGAGAGCCAGCGTCGCAGGGGCCCTGTGACAATCAGTACTTGGCTAGGAAGCACTAAGGACCACTGGGAGGCGAGAAGAAAGGTGATGTTGGTTTGCATAAAGATAGCAGCAGCAGTGGGTTGGATTGCAGGGGGTTGTTTGGGATAACCTGGCACGTTGCTAGGATAGGTCCGGCACAGTACCGACTAGATTAGCTTCCAGGGGGCAGAACTGCAGTCAGTTTGGGAAAATATTACAGCCCATTAGTTAGGAGCAATGAAATGGAGTCAACTTCTGGGACTCCATTAGGCACGCTGCGCTTAGGCAGACAGCGTCCCTTGGTGTTATGTTGCTATTCTGGAAGGATTGAGCACAGAGATATAATTGGACTGGGGAAATCAAGCAAGTTTCAGTGGTCCTGGTGGGGCTCTCAGACACAAAATGAGAACAGGGCCGTTTGTATTTTCTCTCCATCTCCCTGTTAGCTTTGCATTGTTGTGAAAAACAGAAGTAAAAAAGCTGTCTGCGTACCTGCATTTCATTTTTTATTTGTCTTTCTCCTCTCACTGTGTTCTACATCTCTGTGTCTAGCTTCCTCTCCTGTTTTTTTCTAGAGGGTTTTACCACCTGACTCAAATCCATTTTCTATTTGTAGCTTCATCTCTGGCCAACTCCAGGCTAAACGGTATGCATTTATTCATTCATGCCTTTCTCCAGGGATTGATGAGGCTAAGGATTGTGCTTGATAAAAAACATGGATTAGTCTAACACGGGCTGCTTGCTAAGCCTTGTAAGCCTGCTTACTGTAGATGAGTGCCAACTAACTTCACTCTTTTGAAAAATACTTTACATTCATGTAGGCAGTGCCAAAGCATAGGCGGTCAGACTTTTTCAACCTTCCTGAAATGGGATCTTTCTGACAATGATGTCTGCATAGATAGTGGATGTTTTGACTCATTTTAGGTAGAACCCTGATGTAGGTGGAGTGGACAGGCATCAGTGCTACAGGTAATTGATGTGCAGTTTTTAGCACCATCATGGGACCTCTACATCCCTGCCCAGCTCAAACAGACATGTCTCACTTGGTTTGACTAAAATTCTTGATGTACCTGTGCTTAAATAAAGGACGTTTTGCAAATTGTCCAAGTTAATGTATGTTACAGTCGCAGCCCATCATTTCATTCTCAGATATGCAGTTAGACTCGCTGGTAGTAGGCCGACAGTATCTTTCCTGCTTTATGAAGTACATGTTGTCGCTGTGAGTCAGTGATATGTTGCCTGATGCAAAAGGGGAAAACTCAGTTTAAACATAGAATGTCACTCTTAAGTAAGCCATTTCCTATTGCTTTTCTGTACAGTTTTGCAAGGGATTGCTAAGAGATCAATTAAGAATGATCCATTTAGGGTAATTGGTTTTGTGAGGGATAAATAAATAAAATTAGATAAGCTTAGACCAATATCTTGTCATTGAAAGAAGGTGACAATCTGTTCACTGCAAAGAGTTGCTGCCATAAAAATCTGTTTACCCTTTACAGGTTTCCACGGTTTTTGCTTTTTTTGTTACACTGAAAATTTTCAGATAATCAAATAAATTGCATCTGACAAAGATAACCTGAGTAAAACAGAAAGCAGTTTTCGAATGAGGATTATATTTATTCTTCCCAAACCAACCTAGCATTATGTGAAAAAGTAATTGCCCCCTGAACCGCATTGCTTGTGCCACCCTTAGAAGCAAAGATTGCCTTGATGAGTTTTTGATAACTGGCAATGAGTCTTTTACATCACTGTGAAGAAATCCTACCCCACTCCCCCTGTGCAGAATTGCGTTAACTCAGCCACATTGGAGGGTTTTTGAGCATTAACGACCAGTTTAAGATCATGTGTTAGGTCAAGGTGTGTTACCCTGCGATGGACCGGCAACCTGTCCAGGGTGAACTCCGCATCTCACTCGTAGACCACTGGAGCTCTCCTGTGACCCTGTACGGAAGAAGAGGGTATAGAAAATGGATGGATGGATGAATTACAGCAAGTTGTCAAGGTTCTGAAGTAGCAAAGCAGCCCCAGACCATCACACTACCAATAATGCCGGTAGTTTCCAAAAAGTCTCAGGGATCAGGATGTTTTTTTGTTTAGTATAAGATGGATCTTTGTGTTCTTTTTGGTCAGCAGTTCTTTTAGCATTTGAACTCTCTCATTGATATTCTTTTGCCCAGTCTCATTCTGATTGTTGAATCCTAAACTGACTTTAACTGAGAAAAATGAGCTCTACAGTGCTTTAGATGTTGTTCTAGTATTTTTCTTTGTGACCTCCTGGATGATTCATTGATAAAAGGACTGAATTTACACCAGAACCAAATTCACCCAATTGCAGTCACAAACACATTTATAAACCGATCCGATTCCCAGATTGGTAGGCAACTTGGGGTAAAGTGCCTTGCCCGGGACACATCAAGATGTGTCAGGAGGGATGTGCTGAGTTCTCATGATAGTGGTGGAAAAGTATTCAACATGGAGGCGTACTAACAAACAAACAATTCTCCAACTCAGGTAAAACAAGCCAATGAAATCAAGGCCAGTATATCAAATGCAATTTAAAATACTACTCATTGTGTTCTTCTCCTCATCATCAACAACCTGGACGAATAAACTGTTCATAGTCTGCAGAGATACACTGATGAGTCTTTTCATAGAATCATAACAGGAAAACCACAGAAACCAGTGGTCACTCCAACATCAAAGCGAGCTCAGCCTTAATGCTAATATTAAAAAGCATAAAATCATAGATCAACTAGAAAAACTTAAAGCAGACATTGTCTTACTTCAGGAAACTCACATATCCAAATCTGGACCGAATGGTCTAAGTACACCAGGATTTCATCATTTTTATTTAGCTAAATATAATTCTAAGCAGAGCAGTAGTTACTTTAATTATTAGAAGGATACAGTTTACATGCAAAGACAGCATATTTGATCCAGAAGGGAGATATGCAATTGTTAACATTAATATAAACAACAAAGACTAGTCTATAGCTAATGTACGTATACAGTCCAAATGTGGATGACTCCAACTTTTACCAAAGTCTTTTCTGGCCTTTCAACTCAGACTGGCACAACACTTTTAGTGGGAGGAGATTTTAACCTCAATCTGAACAAAGACAGTCTTAGAAGATCATTTGCACTTCTGAATTTACAGTCAGGTAATACATTAAGCAGAAAGATTTTGGTCTGTGTGATGCCTGGCACTCATGTCACCCTTCAGATAAGGAATTTACAGTTATCTCACTAGTCCACCACACTTACTCCAACATAGACTTCTTTCTAATCAGCAACCCTTTTATGAAGGAGGTATGTGAGGCAAAAATTCATCCTGTTTCCTCCTATATACGGTAGTATACCAGCTAACATCCCTAAAGACAGTTTTTAGAAACTTAATTATTAATCTCTCCAATTGTGGTATAGATTAAATTTTTTTTAAAGATCTGTTTTGTAGTTTTAGTAGCCTTTATTTTGTCGTTATGCCCCCCCCCACCCCAGTACTCTCTCCAAACATGAAATGTGCTAACCTGAATCCTAACCACAAGCCGCATAAAGATCCCACACTTCCATTTAGCAGCCACCTAGTATTGCATATAAATACAGATCTTAAAATCATTTGCAAGACATTAGCCTCAAGGCTTGAAAAGATAACCCCTCAAGAAGAATCATCAGTGTTATAAACTACTGCAACATCCAAACTAAAAATTGTTTCATTGTTTCATTAGATGCAAATAAAGATTTGGAAATTTATATTTGCTCCCTTACATAAATTTGGATTTGGACTGTTTTATCATGAATCAAATTACCATATAGCCCACTAAATGCTTGTGTTGACTTTCAATCTTGAAAGAGGCACAACTATCCACTCTCCCTCTCAGTCTTCACTTTATTTATTGAACCACTGGCAGCTGGAATTGGTGAAAGCAAACATATTTATGGAATTCATACAGCTAAAAGAATGCAGACAATTTGTTTATATGCTGATGATGTGATGCTCTTTCTTGAAAATGCAAACCCCTTTCTTACAGAGACAGTGGCCCTTATAAATACATTTTTGGCAATTTCAGTCTATCTATTTGACCAAAATGAAGGCTCTTCCTATCTCCTCCAATATTCATCTCTCTCCAACCATTCCTAGAATGACCCAAAATGGCAACCTTTAGTTTATGCAATGTAAAATCCTACATAGAATTGATTATAGAGGGCAAAGGATGTTTCAAAGAGGTTTCTCACTTATTAACACATGTCCAAACTCCATTGTAGATATACCTGATGACTATCTATATGCTATCTGGCACTGTCCACTGTCTATGGCTTTTGACTAAAAGTATGTAAAGACCTATCAACATGCGTAGAGTACACAGTCCCAGTCTGCCCCTCACTTTGCCATCTTGGTGACATCACAAAAGATTTGAAAAGATTTAAAAGCGAATACCACACCCTTATTGCAGTTTTAAACATTGCAAGATACTTAAGAAATAGAAGAATAAACAAAGTTCAGATATACTTTTTTTTTATTAACTGTTGGTGGCGCAGTTGGTAGCACTGTTGCCTTGCAGCAAGAAGGTCCTGGGTTTGACTCCCGGCCGGGTTTCTTTCTGCATGGAGTTTGCATGTTCTCCCCGTGCACGTGTGGGTTCTAACCGGGTACTCCAGATTCCTCCCAATGTCCAAAAATATGACTATTAGGTAAATTGGCCTCTCTAAAATGCCCTTAGGTGTGAATGAGTGTGTGTATGGTCATTTGTCCTGTATGTCTCTGCGTTGCCCTGCGATGGATTGGCGACCTGTCCAGGGTGTACCTTGCCTCTCGCCCGTAGACTGCTGGAGATAGGCACCAGCTCCCCCGTGACCCACTGTTGAAGAAGCAATATAGAAGATAAATGAATGAATGAATGAAGATTTTAAAACACACATAATCCAAGTGGTTAAAGGTCATACAAACACAAGTTACTGTTACATCAATGTGGCCTGCCTACTTTAATGTTGGACCCAGTATTTCCTTGAATAGTGATGTCTTTGTCTAGTTTGTACTTGAATATTCTTAGCTCAAGGGATGATCATGTTGCTTTTTGAGATCTTTTAGCCTACTTTGTGTTGTCCGACAGGTTCTATATAAGCGAATTTCTTTTTTTCATCATGTGGGTCTAGCAGTAATGAGACAAGAGTGTGAGAAGTAAAGCTGGATCAAAAAATGTTTTTAAACAATAATAAAACATTTTTTTATATTTCCTTACAGTATGTTTGTACGACATTACAATTTGTCTGATTCTGTGAGGGGCAAATACTTTTTCATACATTTGGAGGTATTTTTTTCCTAGTTTAAAAAGAAAACTGGGCTTTTACTGGCTGTGAAAAGAAACATTATACATGATCCTGTGCAATACTGTCTGACAAAAAGGCCTGTGCTGCATCTTTCTTGCCTTTCCTCTTTGTCCTTTCTATTCATAGAATTATACGCCCATAGCAGGAGAGTGTTGACATTTGTGCACCTCTTGGGAACACATCAGCGTGAATGTTATCAGCACCTTAAAGACAGCCCTCAGCCCCCATAAATCTGTAGTAGGTGCTTTCAGCCCCCGTCTCAAAGGGCAAAGCCCACCCCAACCTTCCAACCCTGACCTGTCTGCCAGCCTGAAGAAAGAGACCCTGACAGCTCCTTTGATGGTGCGAGGAGAGAGCTGGCTTGTAAAGAATAGGTGAAATGGAGGGTAAAAAAGGGGGCCAGCCATTTGAAATGTCTGCACTGAGATCTAATCAGGTTGCAGTGCCTGTGTCCCTTTAGAAAATAGCTAGACACATCTTATGGGCTCAGGGGCCTTGTATCACCTCCCACACCCCTCATGGAAAAAGGCCTGTAGCATTGCACTTTGGTATCCATCTTTGTCAATCTCTGCTTGCCCAGAGTGAAGTAATGTGGTTAAAAAGAATCAAAGCAGCCAGACGTCCTGTTTCCTCTCTTGCTAAGTGTGTTGGTGTACTATACAAAACCAGTACTATGGTTCAAAACAGTGGGAAATAAAATGCATTTCGTGCAACATCAAGTCCCATCTCTTCTTTGAAGTATGTGTGTTGTTAATGATGCACCCCCACTTTCTATAGTGCACGTGTATTGGGACGAAGGGTTTAAAAGTATTGAACGTCTGCTGTTACTTTTTCCATATGTCTTAGTTTTTGTTGCTTATTTGAGCATCAGCTGACCATCTGGGAAGGAAAGTTCAATGAATGCCCCAAGGTGGTCAAATAATTATTACCTGAATCAATCAGAAATTCGGTCAGGCTGCTGCCTTCAGCATGCTGTGGCGAGTAAATCTTCATCAGCGCAGACAGAGGCTCTGCAAATCATAGCATGCAATTAGGTCATGTTCTTATTGGGTCATTGCTGACATATTTTAGTAGCACCTGCATAATTTTTTTACCAGCTATGTGTTTATGCAGCACATATATCATCTCTACATCAGTCTGAAAATTTGTGATATCCCCCAAGTGGCATCAATGAACTATAATACGTTACCATGCAGTAGCAAAGCAGAGCTGCAAAGTCAACACAGAACACATCCAGTTTTTACCTCTTTGGCAAACACCCTCCTCACCTGTTCAAGACCTGGATTCTCCCCCACCCCTCACCCTCTATGAAAACCCCCCATGCCGTTTTCTTATCTGTTCCCTATGTTGGCAAGCCATGGAAAATAGCAGCACTGGCTCCAGCAGCAGGGCAGTGCAAGTAAATGTCAAGTGAACCACCAAAGATGGATATAATAGCTTCTGGGCCCCACAGACAGACAGACAGAGAGAAAGAGTGTGGGTGGAGGAGAGAGAGAGGGCAGTTGCCAGGCTCTTCTGTCTGTTTTGAAGCCAAACCCTCAAGATGGCTGCATTTACTGAATTCTCTCTTATCAGTTTCCAGACTCTAAAGACACTCCATTTATGTGAAGGTTACTGTTATAAGCCTTCAAATTATGGCTGTTCCATACCATGATCATATTCCTGTCAGAGCCTAACTTGTCTGTCAAGATGAAAGAGTTAAGCAAGCTAGTAAAATCATGATAATTACCTTTAGGTTGTACATTGTGTCGATGGCAGAGTTAACTTTTGCTTCCATGAAAATGCAGTTAATTTGGAATCACTGAACAGTTCTCTGATATACAAGATACCTGTGAGCATAACATTATATTTATGAACACGAATGTACCTCAAATGAACTGATGCTGAGAGATACTGCTCCACTAAATAAAAAGTTTTTAGTATAGCTCACATATGAATATATTTTTCATCATCACATATGGAGAGTTACTCTAAAGCAGATTTTCCAGCAACTATTCTAGTATGATTCTATACTAAATGAACCATCAAACATCTGAAAAACAGCAGTCTTATTTTATGAGTTTGGAACTGAGTGGGTGGCAAGTTTCTCTGAGATACTGAGCTGAGATACTGAGCCGCTTTAATTTAAAAAGGTTACCCTGTTTTGTTTTTTTACATTGTTCCTCTTACTTAGTGAGTAATTGTTTATGTGCTTTTTCAATGGAAAACCTGGCACTGGAGACTTCTATAGTAGCTAAAGTTACTGCAAAAGTAGTTTGATGTAATCATGAAGTAATGTTCACATTTCAGAGCATGCAGGCAAAACAAGAGAGGAAAATCCCTGTCTGCTCCTTTCTGTTGCTGTCCCCCTAAATGAGTAAAAACAGCTATGGATTTTGTTTTCTATGGCAAAACCCGTTATCCGTGTGCATAACTATCCTTTTCATCCTCAAATAGCGCCTCTGTTTCCTCGTTTTTTGCTGTTTGTCGTTTTGTTTACACTAGTCAAGTTCCACAATGGTGTCGTTGATGTTAACATTCTGGACAGCAATTATCATCTGGATCATTTGAAAGATGTCATCCAAACAACTCAAAATGGCATCATATGATAAATTATTCCCCTCAATTTGATCTGCTAAGGTAACCAGAGCTGAATGAAGTTAAAGAAACTCCACCATCCTTCCTAAACCTTGGGCTGGGGCAGTAGCTGCTCAGGGAGCAGGTACCCAGGAAACTAATTACTATGTAAGGCTCAGCCAATGAGGATGCTGGTCCAGCCCGTTGATGATGATTGGCCCACAGTCATTCAGTTGTAAAGTGACATTATGAAATAAATAGGCCATAAGGAAAAATCATCCTTATAAAATAAAAGCTGGCTTTTTGAAATAAAAGCTGGCTTTGAACAAATGACATTTTGAAAAAAAAAAAAACCTGCTGGAATTACATAAAAATAGCCTCAGCAATCATTTCAATTATTAGGTAAAAATTTTATATGAAAATTATTTTATATTATAACGCTGCTTTTCAATGTCAAATTAAATATATTTCATAATAATGAGCTGCGAATTTAATATGCATTTAATTATTTCACAATTTAATTGTCATGTTACAATGTTTATCTATTATTAATTGATGTAAGTACTTATTTCATAATTTTATCTTTATTTATTTAATTTTGAACACTTTGGCGTTCCATACTCCAAAACCAAAAAAAGAGATATTACACAGATTACATATTGCAAACATAAGAAGGAATGGGTCCTTGATCTTGCCCTGATTAGTCGCTATAGCTCTATCCCCAGCTGCTTACATTAAAATTAGGAGTTCTAAGATCTGGCAAAAGTTGATTCTACTGAGCTACTGTAATTATATACAAATAATTGGTTTCAAATTAAAACTTCCTGTAAAGCAATCATAGAACTGCCTCTATTAAAGTTGGTGCTTGAAAATTTACAGTTCTGTTGTTACACCTGCCTTAAGCCCACATATGACCATGGAAGCATATGAAGAGGAATCCTAACGTGTTTTATTGAAGTATTTCCTTTATGATGAAGTCAGTTTTATCATTCTGTCGATCCACCAATAACTGCTAAGACTTGTACCAGTTTATATAACTCTGACTGCCAGCAGCATGTCTTCTTGTATAATGGTGCCAGAAAACCAGGTCTGATTACAAGCTTTAACCTCATATGTTTAATACTTGTATATTTTTGATGGGTTTGTTCGGTTCCCCACATTAAATCCTTAACCTGTTTGTTGTCTGCTCACAGAGGAGAACTGTATCTTAATTGTCCGATGATTTCAATGCGTCTAATTCCATGGCTTCAGTGAAAGCTTTGCTCCTCTCTCCAATCCTTTTAGAACTACTTAAACGTTCCACTTGGGTGTGGATTAGTGGATAATGGTCCCAGCAGCAGGCCAGGTACAAGCTATTGAAGTGTTCCTGAGATAGCCTCGGTGGGCCCGAGGGGGAGTGGGGAAGCGTTCATTGTTGGTGTGACAGTTTGGCTGAGTGGATTACATGCAGTTTAGGGAACTGTATTGGATTGGGGCTGTGCCCAATTATCCTCTTGGATTGGATTGGAAGTGAGTAACCTCCTATCCCAATTTCCAGTGCACCAAGTGAAGCCTATAGGATCCCGCTGTTACACATTCTAAGAAAGTATTAAGCCACTGAGCCCAGGGATAAAGTAGTCATGTTCACGGCATGATGTGACGTCTAAAATTTCACTTCTTTTCCTGACGCTATTTCGCTCCCAACTGCAAGCAGCCCCTTCATACACTGTCAAACTCATTTCCCTGTCAGTGTTTTATATTTTACTCAGAACTGTTTAATATCCGCATCTCCTTAGGTCACCTAAATGTAAAGAGGAGAAAATGTTAGATTGGAATAAAGTAAATATTAGATTACAAGTGACAATGTGTGATCATCCTTTGAAAACAGTACAATGATCTCTTTTGTGGTTTAGGTTTTAGCCATCCTAAGTCTAATAAAATAGCCCAAAATATGTTTTCTGTTTGGATCTTGTGAATAGTGTTTATGGCAACTTTTAGGTCAACGGATGCTCAAATGGAAGTCGATAACAAAACAAATATGATAGCTGTAAACCCGACAGAGACTGTGTGTAACTAAAGTGAAATACTGTATAGTTTTGTCAGTGATCTCGTTAAGACCTGATGTAGTTCAGAAATTTGGCTGTCTAGAAGGCAATCTCACAGCACCTTGCTACATTTCTTTCCCTGTTTCAATCACTTTAATTTCTTGATATTCTCCTGAGAGGTTCAAAATGTAAGATTGTTGTGAAATTAAAAGTTTATTTTTTAAATGTTTCTTTTATTTACTTTGGATGTAAGAGCTTGATAAAGCATTTCAAGGGTGTATTCACACCTGCCACTTTTGGTCCGCTTTAAAAGGACCAGTTTGTTTCCACCCTTGAAGGTGTGGATACACTCAAATGAACCCTCGTCCGGACCAAACAACCGAACCGAGACCCACTCTTTGAGGTAGTCCCGGTCCGCTTCCAAACGGATTCTGGTGCAGTTCGCTTAATACAAACCAGTCCGACCCAACTACAGAAAACATAAGTCTCTTTAAACTTAACAAGCCACCGTAGCCGGTAGCAAAGGTGTACGTTGTACTGAAATTATGCCTGATCATCTGTATGTTGCTTAGCAACGCTGCTACCAGCATGTTGTGGGACAAGTCATGCAGAGCACGTCGCTTCCCTCGGCTTGCAGCACGCATTCTTCGACAGGGCTCCGAAATTATTATAGAAATTATTAATTGAACTTTGCAAAATCTGTGTAGAAAGAGCTACTCTTGTATGGAACGCCATCCTCATTGGCTGAGCCATACATAGAGATTAGTTCTATTTCGTAAAGGCTTCACCCTGTAAGCTATCGCTAGTGGGTTTATCCCTTCGCACGCATCTATTTTCTCCCAGCTAGAAGGGGAATTCCCATAAGCAGACCAATGCTCACTGGAAGAATCATTGGATATCTTTGATGCTGGGCGGGAATCGGACGATCCAGCCCCGAAACAGTGACTGATAGCACCTCTGCTCCCCTCCTCCGAACGGAGGACACAGAGACAGGTGCATCACCAGCCCTATTTGAATTGCACCTTCAGTCCTAACTCGATACTTAGTGTGGGATTGCGTCTGTCTTGGTAAAGGGGCAGCCAATCAAAAAAACTGGTTCTGCCCTGTTTCCCCTGATTTAAAGGCCAAGTCATTTAGTTGAAAAGTGGCATTATGAAATAAATAGGCCATGGGGAGAAATTACTCTTTTAAAATAAATTCTGGCTTTTTGAAAAAAAGCTGACTATTTTGAAATACAAAAACTGCTAGATTTACATACAAATAGCATCAACAATAATTTCAACTATTGGGTACATTTTTTATAATTTTTTTTTATCACCAAACTTATTTTTATAAGGAAAACGAAAGTATGTATTGTTAATAATAGAAGTGAGATTTAATATATATGAATTATTCAGCAATTTATTGGCACATTATCTGTTTATCTACATGTATTTATTGATGTAGATGCCTATACTTAATAAGATTTCACTAGTTTATTATATTTGCCTAGCACTTTGGCGTTACATAATCTTGACCCTCACAGAGATATTGCAGCTGTATATAATGCACAAACTATGCATGACAGAGATCGGCTGCCCACACACAGGTTGTTTTCCTCAATATTCCCGGGTCTGTGCTTACGTCATTCCCACGTCATTATAGTCCCAATGGGCAGCAATGTGATCGTCGCCTCCGCGTGCTTGTATAAGTAATAGTTCACTTTGCAAATGAGTACAATTAAAAGCAAAACGACACCAAATCGATAAAAATAAATATCTGTTTTTAGAAGTCGGCACATAAGAGCGGACCAAAAGACTTCTAGTTTGAAACACCCTAAAAAGTATAACTTCAGTTTTGGCCACGGTTTTATAGTTGATTTTTTAAACTATATTGGTAATTGGTCCATCATTAAAATAATTAAATCGCTGCCTGTAGTAATTCTCCATATGTGTTAGCCATTTGTAATGTATTAATATATATAATATATATAATAATCAAATATTGCTCTATCGGCTATTAAACATGCCAGATAATAAACAGCTTAAGGCCCTAAGAGGGTTTTGATAGGATAATTTCTGCCTGATAGTTACATACCTCTAAAATAAATTCAATTATAGCTCCACAGTATGAACGCCGCAAATACATGCCAACTTTTGGTAAACCATGTAAAAGTAGAAATAAAATTAAAGTTAACAGTATTCGTAACTTGTAACTATGTCTGATTTTTTACGTGTTTAAACCCTTCCAAAAAAGAAACATATTCTTTTAACCCTCGATAATAAAAGCTTTTTCAAATGAATTGCAAAAACACAATGCAGAAATCCTTGGAATCCCCCCTAGTAGAACCCCCAGGTATGCATTCAATCCACATCTTCATCTATGCCTGATAAAGCATAAATTTGGACTTTTGCGAAGTTAGCAAGCGTATAATTGTTACCACAAACGTTCTTTAAGAGGCATATGCTAGACCCAGGCCAAACATGGACTGTTAGGCCAAAGGGCTGCAAAAATTCCCAAATTGTGTTTTTCACTCTCATAAAAAGGAAATAAAAATGGCCGAATCTAAGCCCCGTCAAATAAAGTGGCTCGATTAGCCATGTAGGCAGATCCCTTCTGCATATGACAGCCTTTTGGCATATGACACTTATAACTTGTGTATCTCAAAATGTATTAATACAATTGCAAACATAAACTTGGAACGGAGTAAGCGCGCAGCTAGCAAATGAGCCGACCCAGCAACAAGCAGACTGTAATGAGGAACAATAACTCACAGCAGATAGTAGAATATAAAGACAAATTGTCTTGGTCATTAGAAGGGTGGAGTGTCTCTAGTTTAGTTATGATCATGAAGATAATATAGGGGTGTGCAAGAGAAAGGTGCTTTTGTACGTTTTAGTTTACTAGAGTCAACAATGTAATGCAGGGACCTTAAAATGTCATTGCCTGTGTTTAAGTAGCTGTACAAACTAAAAGGTACTGATGTGCAAAAATTTGGGGAATTGCTTTATGTGAAGTTAAAGCTACTCATTGCGATTATATTTTACGCCTAAAAATAATTGGTGGCAGTTTTACCTTAGTTTTACTGAGCTGCCAAAAAGGCGGGCGTAAAACCTAGCGGCCACTACGCTTAATAGTCGTTCCAGTAATCGGATAATCTGGTATACAGCCTAAATTGTTTATATCAGGTGCCATCCCACTACCTCGTATAAGTATGGCAAATGATCAAATAGAGCTGAAAGATGCTGGACGTTTCAAGACTTTTATTCCTAGCATCTAATCCCAGTATATTTAAAAAACTTTCCATAAGCAGCTGTCACATAAAAGTTTACAACCAAGTCCTGGGATAAGGCTGGGATGCATATGAGTATGCCTCCAAACAATGCCTCTGCTTGTTTTTAAGATATCTCCATCTAAATAATTTATGTTGTGGGAACATTTTTATTAAATTTAATGATGCATTTAAAGCATTTTGAAAAAACATTAAAACTGCACCACTGTTAACTTGGTTGAAATAATAGATGGTGCACTGTTTCAAAGTTTTATTTCAGTACCCCTACAGTTAATTGATGTATGATTATTTTTACCAGCATAACTGAAGTGCCCATGTTAACTCCCTACTCCATCCCCCACCTCAACATTGAAGCTCTCATCATGCCACAAGCCTGTAAGAGCTGCTGCTCAGTCTTTCTTATCCCTTTCATCATTCTCTTTATTACTTTTTTATCCTGAAGACTTGCCATGGTGTGGTAGGAATGTGCCTGATAACAATGTGAGCTCCCTGACTGTACTCATCTGATTCCTTCAGGAAGAAGAGAAAAGCACCATAGTGTCCTGGGAATATTATGCCTGAAAATGGTAATTTACCAGCTCAAGCAAATCCTGGGAGCCCATGGAAGATGAAGAGTTGACAGATTTCACTTGCTTTATTTATTAAATTTGATAACCGGTATGGGCGTCCAGAGACAGAAATGTTCTTCCATGTGTCATTTAGATGCATGAAGAGAATACAGTGGAGATCCATCAAAGACTCCCAGTCAGTCTGTTTGATGTGAAGCAGCTGTCTCACAATTGGCCACTGCTGTATACATTTTATGCACACGTTCCAATCACAAAATTCAATCTATTTTATTTGTAATTTGACGTGCTAAAAAACCAACAGTCCCAACAAAACACCCCCACCCTGAAGCATGATGGGAGCAGCATCATGCTGTGGGGATATTTTTCATCAAAAAGGTCAGAGAGGCTGGTCAGAGGGAAGATGGGTGGAACTAGATACAGGGCAATGCTGGGAAAAAAAACCTGCTACAGCAGGGCACTCCGCCTTCTTTTTATATACCTGAACAAATAGGCTTTTTTTTAGCTCAATTACCCTTCTCTGCCCCCATGCCATCCAGTTCTGACGGCAGGCAAACTGGTCATTTGATTCAGGTGCTGGGACCCAGGGAAACATCAAAAACATGCCAGGACACCGCAGCCCTTAGACCCAAACTTAGGAAACCCTGTGTAGAAGAGTGTAAAGATCTGAAACTGAGCCTGCGCCAGAATGTCTCTACTTTTTATGCCTGAGGATAGCAGCCCCTAAACAGAATAAGCCATAGCCTACAGGAAAGCTTTTGTATCACAAGCCTATAATTTTAATAATCGTTTAAACAATCTTTCTTCTGCAATGTCGATATTGCTCGTAGGTAGAGTGGCGTCTGAGCCCTCCTCTGGCAATCTGCCTACGGGTCAGGATGAAATAGCTAATCGCCATACAGCTACGAGCTGTGCACTTCTTTGGCTGCGTCAAGCAAGCAAACAGTCAACCTCATATCTTCACTCCCTCCGGCTATTACTTAATACACTGTTTCCTCCCTTTGTCCGGGAAAAGCTCACTGCCCTCTCAGTCTTCAGAAGGCTCCTCTGGGACACTTCACACAATTCAGAAAGGAGGTGGAAGAACCCAACATAGCCACAAAGCCGTACTGAAGAGGTATCACTATGCAATCTGCCTGTCTCCCAACTCTGGCGTCTCATTTGTTCTGTGTGCTGATGTGCGTCAGGACTTCAGGGCAAGGTGATAGTCTCCAGGGACGAGTTGCAAAAGAAAGTTACCCGAGGAGATAAAACAGTAAAGAGAGAAGGGGGAAGCCTTTTCTGCGATGTAGAGCTTTGTGTTTCTGCCAAAAAAAATCAGTAGCATCAGTTAAGCAGTACCCCTGCAGAAACGACTGCCACATGAGCAAAAATCCCCTGAATAGGTTTAGCCTATGAATGCACGGGGTACTTTGAAGTGTACTCGACTTGAATAGGAGGCTTAATGCGGATTTCCCATTGCTCCAAGTCGACTTATCAGTTCACTGACTACTATTGCTGCCGGAGAGTACCCCCATCCTTCTCGCATTAGCCATGCTCTATTTAGCCACCCCTAAGGTTTCTTTTGTTGAGCTTAAATGTCATCAAACGCCTCAGAATTTTGTAAGTTAAATTGATTCCTTAGAAAGTCCTAAATACTTTCTGATATACTCTACTAGCTCTGAGATTTTAGTTCCGTCTTAAATTTGTGGTTTTGTTCATTAACTGCTTCTTCCATCAACTTTTTTGTTTTTTGATAAATGTACTGGCAGTTTTTGTTTGTTATATGGGTTGTAGTTTTACTGAATAATTTCGATCATGTATCGGTGTGAGAAAACTACAAGCGAACATAAGGATCACTTCCCTGATAACCATGCAGAAGTTAATTGATGCTGCGCATTCTATTTCGTCACTACTGACATATGTTTTTGATGTTCAAAAGTCCTATTAGTATTTATATTCAAACGCTCCATGAACCTTGATTCCTGACTGGGAAAGTGGGTCTCCCAGCAGGTCCACGTTTAACATCGCTACCACATATGAAAAACGTAGGAAATGTTTGCTGCCAATGCCCAAACTTTTTTTTTTTTTTTTTCTCCTACTCATAAAGACTAACTATCTCAATAAAGCAGATCGGATAACATAGTCGCCCCCACACATATCTTGTCATGGGCAGTGTTCTCCTTATTTTTCAACACAAAAAAATTAGCAAATTAGCAAATCCTGCTTGTTTTCCAACTTGCAGCTAGAACACTTTCAACTGGAGTGTAATGTCATTAACAGATTCAAGCTCCAAGATCTGAGATTGATTTAAATGCAGCATTGCTGTTAGACATTAATCCATGAAGGAATCGTGTTCCTGAATCTGGCTTATTGTAATTTGTGTTTTTTTAGCCCTTATCCACTACCTATTTTTCATAAGAGACTAGATATTAAGTTAGATTACATAACCACTTGTTAACTATTGATGTATTACTTCTGTTGCAACTGTTGGGTGTATTTATCCTACTAATGCTGCTTAATGCATATTCCACACATACCAAGGACCATATTAGAGGGAATTTGCTGTCATCTAGCAGCATGAGTTATGCTCAAACATGTTTAATTTTGCTAATGTGCATACTAAATACCTACATTTATATGTATCATATATGCTATAGATTAAGAATCTTCATTTAAATAGCATCTACTTGAAAGGAAAAATAGATTTTTTTTTTTTAATATATAATTGTAAATAGATTTAGGCAATAATAGGTTACATTTTCCATAATTAATGTAAGCCAAAAATTTGATTTTAATAGTAAAAAATGTCCTAAAAAGTCTACATTTTAGGTAACTGAAACTGGTAAAAGGCATGAGATTTTACTATAATACTTGTAAAAGTGAAGTTTGTCTTATGAAGCACTATCTGCTTGTTTTCAGCCTGTGACTTTATCTGGCAAAATAAATATAATATGTAATTCGAAGAAGGCCTGGATGTGGAGATGTGTGTTTGGCACCCTGTATCTATATTTGAGACTCTTAATTTGAAATGTAAAAGGAAACAGTTCCTTCTATTTTCCCTATTTTTTTGACCGACTCATCGAATAAAGCCGTGACAACACATGGTTAGATAGGTATAGAAGTAGACTGCGCCACTTTTTAAAGAGGAACTAAAACCTAAATCAAATTTTTTTGCAGATAAACTGTATAAATTGGGCCTTAAGGTTGCTATCTTTATGTTACTGTGTAATTTTTTACGTTTTCATGTAACGTCTGGTATAAAACCATCTCACTTAGACACACACCCCTGTAGCGAGTCGGGTTAGAATTGTAAGCATTGATCATAGTGTATTATGCTTCTTACCTTCAATCATTTGCTTTACTTGACATAATATAAAGCTACGTGTGAATGTAACTTTTCTGAAAGTTTGTTACTGCTTTCAACGTTAGCCCATGTTAGTAATGATGCTGCTAACATCACTTTATCACTCAGAAACTGAACTTTGCCTCAGCTGCACCAGCTTCGGGCATTGCTGAGTCAGCACCTTGAGCCATCAGTTCGAGCTGATAAGGCTCAGGCCAGCTGGGCTCCATAAAGCCTCCCTCAACATCAGTGATGACAAGGGGGCGAAAAATCCTCCACCTCAAAACATGCGACGAAACTAGTTTAGTTTTACTTAACCATTTTTGTTTTGGTTTACCGAGTAGAAAAAAGAAAGCGTGAAAGAAAAGACGCTAACTTGTTAGCACTGTAAGAATACTACAACTAGCTAACCATGTGCTAAAGTTAGCATCTGCCACAATTAAAGCCTATTTTACATTTTGTTAGGGAATCCAGACTGCAGCTTTAATCTGCAGTACATAGACAAGTCACACCCATTCTGGAATGTTCTACACTAGTTATACATTCTTTAAAACAAATTTTGTAAATCATGAAGTCTTTATTCTGTTTGTAATTTGTTTCCTTTTTAATTTTCCCAAAAATGTTGTTAAAACCTCATCTCTCGTTCTAGTGAGCCCAGTATTGCGCATCGTCTTGTTTCATGAGTTGCAAATATTGTTGCACCGCTACTTAAATGTAAACAAAAAGAACAACTGCCTCTTTTTCAGTCACCTAAAACGTCTTGATGAATAAAGATGTAAATATTCAGAGTCTTACAGGCGTTACTATAGCCTTTGTAATTAACAAATCACAACTTACTCCACAGTGCATTACAAATCAATTTGTCCCCCCACCCCCACTCTCCTTTTCTGTGTCTATTTGGAACTGAAAAACGCAGGGAAAATAATGTAGCCGAATGGATTAATTCAACATGATAAATCCTGTATTCAAGTCAGTGGAGTGAATAATTAACATTAGCTGATAAAACTTTCAGGAGAATTACTTTGCTGAAATTGCTGAACAGATGTGTCATTTTAATGAAAATCCACAGCCAAGCTCCTTTCCCCTTCCCCTCTGTCGAGTAAAAATATTATTCCCACGGCACATTCTTAATTTGGTGGTAAATACACTCACAGCCGTCTCCGGGAGGGTGGGTGGGAGCAGGAGGAGAGGGAGGAAGAGCAACTTGTCACACTTACTAACTTGATTTCTCCCTCTGCATGCAGTTAAAGCTATCTACAGTAATTCACAGCACTCCATTGTTTCAGCAAATCCCAAGGAGGACTTATTAAAATGCAATAATCTCCCTATTTAAACAGAAACAATAACCATTAGAATTCCCGCAGATCTAAAACAGAGCGTAAGCCCCCATCTGCTGTGAATGATTAGAGTCTTGACGAGGGAATTTAATTTGCAACATTCAAAGATTGGAATCGGAGCAGATCTCTCCTCCGAGGCCCTCACCCTCATACCCATTTGCGTCTTGCTTTATTTGTCTTTTTAATTATTTATTTAGGTGCCAATAAACTTGCTCTAGTGAAGGGGCATTAAATGCATCCTGGCATTTTCTAAAGCCTCAGCTCAGTGTTTTGATTTAGTGTTCTCTGAATAAGGTAGGTTCATTAACAGGCAATCAGCATGGCAACTGAACACCATTTCAAGTAAAGTTGTGATCATCTATGGGCTCAGTTAATGATTTATTATTTGTAATAATTAAAGTTATATATATGACCACATCAGTCATTGTAAACAATAACAGGATCGATTAACCAATACTTATATTTCTACTATGTTGAGAGCTGTTTAAGCTCACTCAGTGAATCAAACTTTTAATCCAGGTCATTTTAATCCAAGGCTAAAGGTGTGTGAAAGTATACTTAAATGGCTTTCCCCCTAACATATTACAGGGCCTTAGGTACAGTCTTTTGTTGGATGTAGGAAAAAGTTACCACATAGCCAAAATAAGCTTGTAAGGTGGAACACACCAATGTTTTAATCTACGCAAGGACATAGCACACAATTCAACGTGAAAATACAGATTATAGGGAGGAGTAGGGTTAGGCATCGAGTCATGAGAATGGATTGGGGCCGGGACTAACATTCCGAAACTCCCTGAATTGTTAACATTTTTGATTCCTACTTTCGATACCCAGTCCGCCGACCAGAAGAAGAAGCCACCAACAAAGAAAGTGGTGTGTGCGCAATCATGCACAGTGTGCTTAGTGCAATACTTGCATAGGACCTTGCATAGGAGGATGCAACACCAACATGATTAAACACCTCCAGATTCATGGTGTAGAAGTAATAGAATGCCCTGTTTTTGATGTGCTGCTAATGCCTTCCTTCTGCTTCCTCCTCTGGCTCAGACACTCAGCCTAGAACCACACTGCAATCAGGTAAGTAAAACAATAAATTTTGTCGTATATCAACAGTCAGGCAGCTATACTCAACCTAAACCTGTGGGACAACTCAAACACAAAAACCCAGCAACCGTTTTAAATAAATGACCTGAAACTGCTGTGAGAAATTAATAGTAAGGTTCATTAAAAGTAAAAAGTTCATAAATTAAAATGTATAGAGAAGCTTAGACTATTTCATCCAGTTTATTTAAAACATGAAAACTTTTTTGATCCTGCCTCCTGAAAGAATCTGATTTCAGAATCGTTAGAAACTGGAATCGAAACGAGGAACTGGAATTGGAATCGTTTATATTCAAATGATGCCCAACCCTAGTGATGAGTCTGGGTTTTTAAGGGTTTCTAAGGAACCTCAATGTTCCATGGTAGAGTGTTCCAAGGGCATGTAAGCATTAAAGAGAGACGCATGTATAAACAACATTTCCATAATCCAGCCTGGACATATTAGAGACATATCATGTAAAGAAGAAGAGTTTTACCTTCAGTCTTTTTAAAAGCTGTAGAATGTGATTTACTGTAGTTTTAGACTCAAACGCAATCTCAGAATCTCAGAGGTGACAGAAGCAAGAAAGAAATGTTTTAGTTCTAGATTTGTTGCTTTATGTTTATATTTTAGTACTCAAAACCAGTTTGGAAAGGTCACAGTATGCTGAAAGTGTTAAAATGTTGTTGAATGTTATGGAGAGCCTGTTAGGATATAGATACAACCACAGCACAGATACATCAGCCTGAACGTGAAAATTAGCATTTAATACTTGTCTATCACAATTGTTGGTATTCTATATAAAATAACTGAGAGTGGATCCAGGAACCATCCTTGGGGAACACCGTTGACTACAGACAACATTGGCATGGGCTGTTGTAATTAAAAATAATCGAGGTGTACCTTTTAAGTGTGTCATGTAGATATTGTTTGAACATAAGGTAGCAATAAAAGAAAAACTTCGACTTTCAGAGTTTTGGTAGAGAGATCATTTTAAAACCACCCAACAATAAGCCAGACATAGAAAGGACATTTCAAACAATAAATTACAGTTTTGATATGAATGAAACATTCGTCCAGTACAAAAATTAATACTGAATTGTGGACAAACCTATTACTTGATTTCTTGGTATAGCCCAAGCCCTCAACTTACATCTGTGAGGTTGTATGATAGACATATGGATTTAACTGTTTAACTCTTGTCTGAAGTTAACAGAACCATTTGCTCTCTGGTCCTTGGTAGCTGCCTGTTCAGTTTGATGTGTAAATGCAAAAACTAAATTTGCACTCAAACTTTGAAATGACACAGAAATCATTCAGAGTTTTACTAACATGTTTTTATTTGTTACCAAACATTTGCAAAATCACATCTGTTCACCATGTAGATGTGGTAATTAACCACTGTTAAATGTAAACTGTTCTTTTCTTTAAAATGTGACATCTGTTTAGATCACATTTGGTAAACAGTTTATTCTGTTTTGTTATTTTTTTAAAGACTAGTCCTACTTTTTTTGGCCCCTATTTGAAAAATAGGGGCCTTCACCCTGGGGGCCTTGCTCCCTTCTTTACGTGAAGACTGGTGGGCCACTATTTTGAGGATGGTCAGAGATAATCCGTTCAATGCTTTTAAGTTTTGCCAAAAATCAGTGTCTTTAAACAGTATCTTTCTCTCATAACTTGCATTCTAATGTAAAAATCAAATAAGAATATCTGCTGCTATCCAATAGTTGATGGATATAATCTTAGTGTAGCATAGGTAGACTACAGCTTGTCTTCACCTATGTCATCATTAAAATGGATTACTTGTTATTATAAAGTTTAGCGTTTGCATGTTTCTCTCTGATCCCAAACTGTACACAATTTCGTATGAGTTCCACTGTGTTATTTCAAAGCCAGGTCATGCATATTGATTACATCCTCCTTGAGGCGTCATGCTTCACTGCTCATTTTTAGAAAGTAATGGCCTCAGTCCCTAAATGAACAAAAGGTTCATCATTTTAAATGACTTCTGAAGCAGACAGGTGCAGTGTCCTTTCAGCACCTCAGCAGGTGCATTCCTAAATTTATTTTAAAAAGCGCTTTATTCTGCAAGTTGCTGTTCTCCCTGGGGCTCTGTGCGCTGCTGATCTCTCTACCCAGTATCATCCATTTCTGGTTGTGAGTGTTCCGAGCAAATCCTAATTCCTGTCTGTGGTTAGCAGTGTGCCCTAGAGACTTCTGATAATGAGCTTGGAGGTTAGGAAAAGTGGAGTGCCAGACCCAGAAGGTGTTGTTGAGTTATGGATGGGAGGTGTAGGTTCCAGGGAGCCTCCAGAGACCCAGTTAGGGCCAAAACCTTGGCAGAAGGTACATTATTTCCCTATTTCAAAAGAAAAGCTGTGCCATGTGCAATTGCAGTTAATTGGCACTCAGTGGAGGAAGAGTTAAAAAGGAAACCTTTTAAATATAATCTAATTACTGCTGCAATTAAACAGTACTAAAATTATGTTTAACTTCTTGTAGCTCAGGATTCAATAAAAACGGTTTCATCTGACGTGACTTTGTTGTGATAGTGTTTTTGCTTTTCTTTTGTATGCTTATCTTTTGTATGGCCACTTTGAGGTCCCAGTTCATGCTCATATTCTGCAGTTTATTGGTTAAAGATGCACTGAACTTCCCACTTATCGTTCCACATGTGGACTCTGTTCGGTGGATACAGTTAGCATTATTTCCAAACTGTGACTCTCATATGGTCTCAGTTGTGTTCTACAAAGTGAAGTTTTATGGGTTTTTATGCTCTTTGGGCTTATTTCTATGGCCATTTGTCTCCAAATCCTGGGAAATTGTGATGTAGACACCCTTGCAAGGGCGAAAATGTACTGCATGTTGATTTGAATGACAGAGAGAGAGATAAGCGGTTGTGACGTCTGAATGATGCCCTGTCACAGACCACTGAGATGTGACTAAGCTGACGATGCTGTCACACAAGACTTCCTAAAGCCCAAACCTCTGCTAATAGTCTAGTGTGTCATTAATTCACAGGAGAGAAGAAATTTGGCTATAATTTTTGTCCTCTTCAGTCGTCTTAAAGATTCCCATATTACAGCCTTTACGAGTGACTGGGAATTACTTCCCCAGACCACATCCCTACAACCCCCACCCTCATCCTTTACTGCCATTTCTCCACCTTTTTGCAACTTCGACATGCTGACTGTGGGACCTAGTGATCCTTATACCCAGACTTATTGCCATGGTTATCTTTAATGACTTTGAAATATATTGGCCTCGTTAATAAGCGACGAGGTTATCAATCCCTCTAATTAGGCTGTACGCTCCCAGAAGAAATTCTACATTAAAGAGCTGAAAGATGAGTCGTGCAAGGGGCGCTTTCTTGCTAATGTGGGGGTGGAGGGTTGCACAGTGGGATGGCAGTTGGTGGTGTTTGGAGCTTCAATTCAAAGTGTCTTACCACATGTTGGAGGATTAGCATTAAATCACTGTGCCCCCACCACCACCCAGCTCCCATTCTCGAACAAAACTCCAACCAGCACAACCGCACCTTCTTCATCTCCCATAGAAAATGACTGTTTCACTTGCGCATTACGGCTATCAGTGGGGGTGTGCGCGCAGGAGGGGTAATCGGTGCCAGACAGGGCTGGGTGGCGGTAATGGGACATGAGCACTGCTGAGGTGTGTAATATGATCAGGAGTTACTGTCACAGAGCACTGATGTGCATATCTCAGACTGACATGTAGCGGCCGCAGCGAGGCCATTTGGGTAAGCTTTATGTGGCGTTCCAGGGGAGCTTCAGTCAGCTGCCAGTAAGAAATACAGCCTTTTTAGATGGAATGGATGCTTGTCTTCTGTCTTTCACTTCAGTGTGTCTGTCTTCTTGGCAGCAATGAAATAGGTTAGTCACATGAAAGCTAATCTCCCGTGTTATTTATCTCAGATGAATTTAGGAAAAAAAGTGAGCTTTTTAATTATTTTAGCTTTAAAAAGATTAGGATAATTGCTGTTTTAAATGTGAAAATTCTCCATCAGATGTGCAAGATCCATAATGTAGTGTCCATCAGTCAAGTAATTATGACTCAAAGCCTTTTCATCTCAACATCTAACTGGAAGAGCAAAACAATGAAAAACGTCGGTAGATGCACCGAGAAATCAGCTGGTGACTGGAATCGGCCAATTCCAACTTGAACCGGCCATGAAAGGACACCAGCTAATCTGAAACTCAAAAATCCAACCTTTTTTGGATCAGTAAACCCACCACACCTAAGCCCTACGTGATCACCCTAAAAACAACACTCTTCGGTGTGGAATTTGTTACTGCAGGAAGAAGACTTAATGGTAGGTGTTTTCAGTATCAATGAGGTGTTTAAAATAAAGTCATAGGAAGCACAAAAGCTGTAAGATGTTTTGTAAAGGTAATAGAGGCATGCTGGCCTTTTATTTAGACTGCTACAACGGAGAGATAAACTTGCAAATGCAGGTCAATTTACTCCTTTGCTTTGGCGTACTTTTGCATTTTTGGTCCTTTTGCAGCCGGTTGTTTAAGGGAAGAAAAGTACCTGTCTGCGTCAGGTCATCAAACTGTACCCACCTTGGGGTTAATTAAATTAGTGCAGCAGACCACTGAGCCGACAGTTCTTAAGACTAAAACGTAATCAGCCTAAATTGGTCAAAGCTTTGCAAAAACTGTAGATTGCAAATCGGCCACAAAGTTCTGATCTCATTAAATGCTGGGTATTTTCTATATATTGTCTCTCTTTCCAACTCTAGTTAAAGTATACATTTAGATGTGCATTGCCATTAATAATTCATACAAATCATTCAACTTTGTGTGGCTTCATATTTAAGGGAAATTGAGATTAGGTATAAATGCTTTTGATTTATTTGTGCCACAACCCCAGCAGCAAAACCAAGCTTCCTTCACATTTATAACCAAATGTCACTTTTACATGATGGATTTGTAACAAATATCTGCTGCATATTGTTAAATTAATCTTCCATTTAAAATTAATGGAGTTAGACTCCCCTGGTTCAATGTAATTTGGTGTTCACGGGCAGTAGGTAACGCGGTGTGAATACAGAATGAGCAGTGGCCAAACGGCCTAATCTTCCATCACCTTGAACCTGAGAGGAGAGGACGCCTCATCCAGCAGTGGTTAATGAGATTGTGCTCACCTCCAGGGAGAATGAGAGACAGGGAGGGAGGCAGGTGTTGGTGGGAGGGAGGGCAAGTTGGAAAGATGGAGGAAACAAAGATAGATGCAGGGACGTATGCTACAGCAAAAAGCAGAAGAGGATATGAGGTGAGAGAATGATGGCCGCGTGCTAAAAGAGGGACGTAAAACGGGAAGGTGGGGAGATGCATGGAGCAGCTTGTGGTTTTCTACCATGCCTTGCCACTTGTCTTGTTTTCCTCGACTCTAAGAGCTGGCGCAGGACGTGTCTGATGTATGTATTCGGAAGCCGGGGCATGTTTAGACCAAATGAATTCTAT
The DNA here is from genome assembly GCA_036173005.1 of Crenichthys baileyi. Lineage (NCBI taxonomy): Eukaryota > Metazoa > Chordata > Actinopteri > Cyprinodontiformes > Goodeidae > Crenichthys > Crenichthys baileyi. The sequence goes on along the minus strand of JAHHUM010001790.1, from coordinate 112,097 downwards.
ATCATTATTTCACAAACCTCACCATGACAGAGACAGAGGACATATATCATGGTTAAGGATGCAGTGCTCAGCGGGGATGTCTGTCTCTCCATAATTCATAAAGAGAGAAAAGGTTCCCTTGTGCAAGCCTGGCCATATTATTGTCAAAGAAACTGGAGGGAATCATTTTCTGCTGCCTCACACAGTGTTCTCTGCTGTTTCTCATGGGCATTACATTCCTGTTAGACTGAAATCACAAAAGGACCCCTTCATCTCAGCACTGATGATAATTAGATAAAAGTACATTTGGTAAAACCTTGTTTTGTATGAATACAGGCTTGTTTTAAAAAGATAGTTTCAAAACAGCTGAATGTTTCCTTTTGTACAAGTTTTTATAACAAAGTCAACATAATATATTAGATTGCATTTTGTGATTTCATCTTTTGCCTTATTTCCCCTAAAGATTTTATATTTAATGTTTGAACACTGTGAGCGTTTAAAGCCAAAGTCAAATGCACATAAGCTTGGCTGAAAATGCTGCTATGATAGGTTCTATTATTATTGCAGCAGTTAGAATCACTGTTTACTTTTGTTTTTAAAAGCAGTTAGATCATGTTATACATCTTTGTTTTCAGTTTTTGGTGTGAATATTGCTGCTAAAGGTTATCATAGCGTGAGATCCTCATACCTTCCCACCACCTGGATTTGCACAATTTAATAAAAGCCACACGTTGCCCAGTTGCTGTTTTTCCTATTAAAGCAGTTAAATCAACTGTCTTTGAAATCGTTGCTTTCCAGCAGACGGCGGCAGGAGTGTCAGCCAGCCAGGAGTTGGGCTGTGCCAACATTCAGTGGTCATATGGTTGCTTTTGGATGGGGACGTCGCTCTTCTGGCCAACACTGGGAATTAGCAGCTCTGTCCAGGATAGTGCAGCACTCCACTGTAACATTGTACCAACCTGGCATCCAGAGTATTACTTCCATATGTAGAGCTTAGATGGGGCTGAAGGAAATGCATTTCAAATTTTCTGCACTCTAGGGCAATATATATATATATATATATATATATATATTATATATATATATATATATATATATGTGTGTGTGTGTGTGTGTATATATATATGGTTTTGGACCAGTGGCTATGCTGTTTACCTTCACCTCTCTCTATTTTTAATTACTAATCTAATGATATGCCAATAATATTTGAACCCCCTGTACTCATCATTAAAACATTTTCATGAGTTTATTGATTAACTCTTTCTCCTAATCATCCACTCATTCCGTTACACCTTCAGCACATGTCCAGCCACTCCCATTTCCTGAGCTGATACCAATTTATACAAGTACACACTCATTTGTTGGTTCATTCATTCACAGATTCCATTGATCAGCTCCATTGATCCCTGGCTCTCACTCTCCTAATGTCCTTATTTAATCAATGAGCCCCTGTATTTTCGGATATTGCTCACAGACTAATCAGCAAGTTAGAGTCCTAAAGTTGTCGAACATTAGATAAAAACAAGAGATGCTCTAAGGCCGTCCATAGTTGGGATCGGTGGGTGAGGATAAATTGCAATACACTGTGTTTTTTATTTAAAGGGGACATATCATGCTTTTAAATCCTTCCTTTTTACACATCAATCATCTAGTTGTTGTCTATATAAAGTGGACCCGCAATGCTTTGGTCCGAACTCATTTTTGCAGCTCCACAGGCTCCTCTTTAACTCCTGTTCTGAGGTGTGTCTGAGAGCAGCTTGTTTTGGTGCAGACTCTTTAAATGTTACTGAGGCACCCAGCCCCACTCCAGGTCAAAGAGCGTTGCACTCAAAAACGGAAAAAACAATACAAAACTGTTAATGTAATAATACTATTCAAAACATGCAGTACGGTTATGTCCTCAAGGAGATAAAAGCAGCACACAGCACTAACATAAGCAGAAGAAACGATGCTACTATGAAAACAATGGCCAGGACATCACATCAACACACAATAAATTCATGTATAAAATAATGTTTGTTGTTATTTTAGCGTTATTTGCAGATTATGGCTTTGCTGTGTCCGTTGTTTCCACAGACAGAAGGAACTGATCCCTTAATCAGATGGAGTCTTTCAGCAAATCCTTCTTGATACTGGCGGAGGTTGCTGAAGAACTTGTCCTTGAAGTGGGAAAATAGGAATTTCCCCACTGATGTGGGAACATTTCCTTGAAAAAATTTTTTAACCAGGCACTTCAACGGGTTCTGATGTTGGGGGACGGTGTAATGAATTGTGTGCATTAATACACCAAACAACCAAACATTTAAATTTATCCACTTGCAGCATCAGCATACTTGAGCTTAGACTACAAAATCGCAGTGAGAAATAAAAATGCCGGAAAATCCATGACCTTCTTTAGTTGTTCCGCAGCAAATACTGTGGTTCAAAAAATAGTTCAAAAAGGATAGAGAAAACTGATTGGATTAAAAATATGACCCAAACAGAATGTAAAGCTATCTATGCAGCACCTGGAGAGACTAAATTCAACTTTTCTGCACTTTTACAGACTCCAAGTATAAAACAAATGGTATTTAAGGACTAAAAAGCAGATTTTGCATGATATGTCCCTTTAAACAGCAGCTTCCAATCTCCTTCACTGTTGGTCTTCTCTCCTATCTGCATGTTATGAAGATTCCCTGTGCCTTTGAGGCACCATTTGGCTCTCCATCATACCTATGATATCTGAGTTATTTAATGTCTTGCTGTCTCCATCTGCAGCGACATAAATATCAGTAGCACCCAGCATTCAGTAAACAGTAATTCATTACTAAATAAGTTTCTGTTTAGCAGTTTTAAAAGACGAAAAGGTTTTGCACTGGTGTTTAAAAGCTGATCTGCTGCTTCACACTGATTATCACTTCCTCTCGCCAACTGCTTTTTCCTTTTCATTTCTGGACCCAAATGGTATTGAGTGGGCTGTGGGGTTAAAAAGTTCCAGCCGGCAACATTTGTTTAATTACTTAAATCTGTTCGATCAAAGCTTTTCAAGCAATTATGTCAGTGCTTTCAAGGTTCTACCGCAGCAATAAATGGATTGACTCAGTTAGACTGGCACACTGCAAAACATTTCATTTCATTTCATTTACAGCGCAAATCAGGGTTAGTAAGAAGTGAGCTCAGTATGGCTGTGTTCTATTACATGTATCCCTAAAAGGGGATTTTTAATAACCTTTGAACATTATAAATAAATGGAAAGTGGAGCTAAGCATTTGGTGGAGATTAGCAAGCATGGGCTAGAGTATAGAGTATATCATGAATAAATACTTACAGTCATATTTGATGAATTAGAATACGGGTTTTGATGAGGCTTGTTTGTCAGATTAAAAGTACCTTTTGACAATAACCTTTAAGCAGGTGTTAAGGTTGTTAAGCCCACATTTCTGTCTGGAAATTTCCTTTTTTTTATTGGGCTGACGTATTATCCAAATATTAAATTCCATGTTTTCATTGACTGTAAACAGATAATTATCATAAATACCAGATATAAAGGCTTGAAAACATTGGTCAGTGTGGAATTAATCTATATGTGTTTCACGTAATGAATTGAGGTACTGAAATAAACGAACTTTTCAATAATTTTCACACTAATCGAATGCATCCATCCATCCATCCATCCATCCATCCATCCATCCATCCATCCATCTATCCATCCAGATGTAACCCAGACAACCTTCTCCTGCTCATTCTGAGGGACCCCAAGGCGTTCTTTGATCACTACCCATATGTCATTACCATAGGTGAGGGTGGGAATGTAGATTTTAGGTTTTAACAGTGTACACATTAACAGGACGTCAAAACATAAAGTAAGAGTATTGAGATTCTTTGTCAACATTTCCCCCTCTTTTTTTACTTATATATCATCTACTCATCTGCTATCCTCTCTGTATTCCAGGTGAACTGTACAACCTGCCCTAAGAACTTCATTTACTTAGAAAAAAGAAAAACAGGACTTCTATGTCAGTACCTTTGATATCAGTACCATGTCCTATATGATATTGTTTTCAATAACAGACTTTCTGCCATCTTGATGCCAATGTTTTTTATCTGCAAGATCCATTCAAAATAAATTAAAACTATGTCAAAGTTAATAGCTGAGAGAAAGAAGCTCTGATAAAGTGTTACTTGTTAGTAACTATAAAGGATTCTTAAGCAGCCCATCTCTGGCGACCGATCAATAACTGTTTATATTAGGACCAGATGTGAAGTCACAGCATGTGTGAGAGAGAGCACTTAGTGTTCCACAGCTCTGCAGTTAAACAGGACAAAGGCAGCATGATTATAAGTCTTGAATTGGTGCTTAGCACAATTAGCATGGTTAGTATTACTAACTGTAAACACCAGTTTGTGTGTTTCTCTATAGTGTACCCAGACCGTGAGATTGACAAAAGATTTTCAGAGATTACATTTCTTCTGATTTCCCCATTATCCACCCACCCTCGTTTAAATGTGGCATCCTGACAGCCGGCATGGTTCTATAGGAATTTTTTTCCAAGAAACTTGTTGCACCTTTAGTAATTCCTCAAACTTTACAACATTGAAACTGAAAATAGCTCCCTAAATCTTCTTCCTGCAGTAACTTCCATACTGATTGGTGCTTTTGTCTGAAAAATTATCACATTTTGGCATACAACTAGTTGATTACCAATTCAATTCCTGCTAACAACTTATTTTTTGCTGCATCTCTAAACTTCAACTTCATGCAGCACTGTCATGTATTTTTTATTGTCTGTTAGATTAATCTGTAAGAAAATATTTGATCACTACCCAGTAAGTTCACAAAAATATCCATTCATCAGATGACTCAAACGCTAATCAGGGCCACAGCTGCCAAAAAATAACGTATCCTCTCTAGATGCCCTCATTTATAGTTTATGTAATGCACATTAAGGAACCTGAGAAATTGTATCTCTTCATTTCTTGAACATCAGCCGCTATAAATATTAACCGCATCTCACCAGTTTACTCAGCCCCTTTTTCTTTTCCATGCCTTACAATGTTTGATTCATTGACCTGCTTAATGATCGGTTCTTGAGGGAGTTTCCAAAGACAAAGTGCAGATTCTCATTCTAAACTGCAGGCTTAGCAGTGGCAGTCATCCCAGCCAAGAATGGATTTTCTCTTGTGCCCTGATGGTGATGTAGTTAAGCTTCCCATTGTATCCCTTCCAAGTCTTTAGCTCTGCACTGCATTTGTCTTTCTTATTCTGCCTTTTTTGCTGTAATAAAATTACCCCAAAGACTCACAAAGTCGTGTGTGTTGCCAGCTGGTTTTCTCATTCTTTCTAGTTGTGGAGTTGGAAACTTAAACCTTGATGATTTTGATGAAACATCCTGACCCGTTGAGAAAATCTTTAGGTTTTAAGGCCACACAGTATAATTTCTTCTCAGTGGAAGGAGAAATTGGAAGCAGGTTATAGGAAAAAATCCCCCTCATCGTATACAAGGATGGGTAGAAACATGGGTAGAGGCCTTGAAACATTTACAGTGCCTTGCGAAAGTACTCGGCCCCCTTGAACTGGTTAACCTCTTGCCACATTTCAGGCTTCAAACATAAAGATATAACATTCTAATTTTTTGTGAAGAATCAACAACAAGTGGGACACAATCGTGAAGTGGAATGAAATTTATTGGATGTGTCAAACTTTGTCTTGTTGGAAGATAAATCTCCGTCCCAGTCTCAGGTCTCTTGCAGACTCCAACAGGTTGTCTTCCAGAATGGTCCTGAATTTGGCCCCATCCATCTTCCCATCAATTTTGACCATCTTCCCTGTCCCTGCTGACGAAAAGCAGGCCTAAACCATGATGCTGCCACCACCATGTTTGACAGTGGGGATGGTGTGTTCAGGGTGATGAGCTGTGTTGCTTTTACGCCAAACATATCGTTTTGCATTGTGAACAAACAGTTCGATTTTGGTTTCATCTGACCAGAGCACCTTCTTCCACACGTTTGGTGTGTCTCACAGGTGGCTTGTGGCAAACTTTAAACGAGACTTTTTATGGATATCTTTGAGAAATGGCTTTCTTCTTGCCACTCTTCCATAAAGGCCAGATTTGTGCAGGGTACGACTGATTGTTGTCCTATGGACAGACTCTCCCACCTCAGCTGTAGATCTCTGCAGTTCATCCAGAGTGATCATGGGCCTCTTGGCTGCATCTCTGATCAGTCTTCTCCTTGTTCGAGATAAAAGTTTAGAGGGACGGGTCTTGGTAGATTTGCAGTGGTCTGATACTCCTTCCATTTCAATATGATTGCTTGCACAGTGCTCCTTGGGATGTTTAAAGCTTGGGAAATCTTTTTGTATCCAAATCCGGCTTTAAACTTCTCCACAACAGTTTCTCAGACCTGCCTGGTGTGTTCCTTGGTCTTCATGATGCTCTCTGCACTTTGAACAGAACCCTGAGACTATCACACAGGTGGATTCTATTTATCATCATCAGTCATTTGGGACAACATTGGATCATTCAGAGATCCTCACTGAACTTCTGGAGTGAGTTTGCTGCAATGAAAGTAAAGGGGCCAGTAATATTGCACGCCCCACTTTTCAGTTTTTTATTTGTTAAAAAAGTTTGACACATCCAATAAATTTCATTCCACTTCAAATTTGTGTCCCACTTGTTAATTCTTCCCAAAAAATTTGAATTTTATATCTTTATGTTTGAAGCCTGAAATGTGGCAAGAGGTTGAAAAGTTCAAGGGGGCCGAGTACTTTCGCAAGGCACTGTATGAGCTGTGACTGATCTGACCTGGGGGAAAACATACCTGATCTTATTGTCGAACTTGGAGTGGATCTGCTGTGTCCCAATGTGTTTGGAAAGGCTATGTTTAGACCATGGGCCACAGTGGCTTTCTTAATTTATACCCCTTGTTGCTGACACATACCTCTGTCCAGGGGAAAATAATGCAACCTCCCCCAGGGGAATAGCTTGTGGTGACAAATAGCTCTTGCTTTACACTCCATTTGTTCTCCGGCAGCTCACACCCTCCTCCTTGTGTTCCCCGCTTCCAGGCCCGAGACTCCAACATACCCTCACCCCTCCTGTTTCCTCTGCAGGCACTGACCTTTCAGATGATGCCTTTCCCGGCCTCCCTGGCCAGCAACTCCCCTGGGAGCTATAATGGACTCAGTGTTAATTGCCTGTTGAAGGACGGAGGCAGTTCTGCACAGGCTGATTGTAGACTCCCCTGGGAGGGCAGCTGTCTGTCTGTGATTGTTGCTCTAATGCAGCACCGCTGGAAAGTCAACCACACATATACCTGCCCACAACAGCAGACACAGTGTGAATAATACATTTCTTAACATATTGATTACTTGCAGCTATTGCATAGCCAGTGTTAAGGTTACCAGAGAGACCTACCGTGATGTTTCAGTGTTTTTTTACAGTCGCACCAAGCAACTGTCCTTTGTTTAGTTATTACATTTCACTTGAAATTGAGGCTGCTGAATCATTTTGCAGGTAGTTGCTCAGGATGTCTATCACACAGGCTAATTCATAGCTGCAGAGAGAATCGATTTTTTTTTCAATAACAATTCTTAGGGGTATTTACTTTTATGTAAAGTTAACTCAACCAATAACAATTTTAGCTTATTTTGAAGAGTTGTAGCAAGGGTAAAAATAAGAACAACATTCAAAATATGTATTTAGGCTTACTGTCCCGAGTAGCCATTAATTATTCACATTAGCAGCAGAAGCATCAACCCACAATCTTTGTGAGAGAGATGAGAAGGAGTCCTTTTGGCTACTTCCTTATGCAGGGGTTGTCACAGCAAAACAGTACAACTTGCACAAGGTTTTACACCAGGGTTTTAACACAGGTTCCCTGAATCAAAGACACAGACTAATACATAAACTAATAAAACAGAGCAACTTTACATTCCATTAAGCTTTTTTGTTATCTGTGGTAAGAGTTAATCTCTCTTTAACTTTCTTTAAAGCCTATCTATAGAACTGTGAAAGCTTCCACTCTGAAGAATTTTGTTGCCATTGTAACCTGGTACCGTGAGTATGGTGCATTCCCTGATTGGATAAAGATCTTATATTTGACTTTCTGACCAATCAGTGAGCAGTTTGGGGTGATAAAGATGAAAATAGTCCCAGAGACCTTGTCTCCGTTCTGTGCATCTCTATTCAGAGCTCTTATTCTTTGGTGTCAGTCAATAACTAATATCTACTTTGCTGCAATTTCCTTGGATACCACCCCTTGTATAACTTAGAACTCACTAGGTAGCAAGGCAGCGTTCAGTCACTGATTTTTACAAAAACGATCTATTATCTTAATTCAGAATCCACAATGGCTACATAGACATAGAGCTCTACATTACACACTGAGCTCAGTCTTTTAAAATTGCATTGATGTTTTTAATATTTTAATGTATTCATGTGATGTGAGGTTTATATCAATTTTTTTGTGTTTCTAAGGAGTTTAAAATTGGCTATAGTTGATGGGATATTGGTTATTATAAAGAAATGAGATAAGTCATACCAATTCCAAAATATTTAAAAAGGAACAATTGCCTTCTTCATTATTTGTTTTTTTATAGAATATTTGTATTTGCTTATAGAAACACCTCTTTTACTCTATGCTCAGTCTGAAAAGGAAATGGTTTCACTGATGAGCTTTTATATTAGCAGGAGGGTTGGGAGAGGGCACCCAGGTGAAATTCACTACTCATCATCCTCACTCCTAAAAAACAGTCTCTGTTTGCATGGCCTATGGCTGGACCTTGATGTCCATGGTTTGAAGTTCAAAGTAGGTCCCCTGGCCCCGGCGGCCAGAAAGTGATTCTTGCTAGATAAGGACCGTCTTTCATCCTGCATACATCTCTGAGTTGTCACGGTGAGCTTGATTTGCATGAACAGTCTGCCTGCTGGGCAGAGCAGACCAGGAGATGAAGATGCCGGGGATTTATTTTGACATCCTGCCAAATTCTTGCCACACATCAATGTTGGATTTTAGATTAATTCAAGAAGTTAATATTTACCATGATGGCCTTGAATGTTTTGTCATGGCACTAATTATGTTTGGATTCCAGTGTTGAATATACAGTATGTTGATGTGCATTTCTCATGGCAATACAATACATGGTAGTATACATGTACAGCTCAATAAATAAGAATATCTTTGAAAAGTTCATTTATTTCTGTAATTTAATTCCAATAATCCAACGTATCTTTATAGGTTTATTACACACAGTGAGATATTACAAATAAGTGTTTATTTCTTTTTAACTATCTTGGTTTTAGCTAGTGAAACCCCAAAGTTCAGTTTGCTAGAAATATTTTGAGCACAACTAACAAAAAACACTTTTTGATTACACAAATGTTATGCTATGGCCTACACAATCATGGTAAAGACTGCTAGTCGACAGATGTCCAAGAGACAGTCATTGACACCCTCAACAAGGAGGGTAAACCACAAAAGGTCATAGCTAACGAAGCTCTTCACAAAGTGCTGTATCCGAGCATTATATTTGAAAGTTAAGTGCAAAGAAAAAGTTTGGTAGGTGCACAAGCAACTGGGGTAGCTGCAGCCTTGCAAGGATTGTAAAGAAGGCTTGGACTGCAGCTGGAGTCAACGTTTTAAGGAGCCACGGCACACAGACAAATTTTGTATTTCATTTGGAAATCACGGTCCCATAGACTGTAGAAATATAGAAGTCTATAGAAATGTAGAAGCACTCTAATTGCTTAAGACCCAGTGTGAGTTAGTGATGATTTGGAATGCCATTTCAGCTTCTTGTGTTTTTCTGCTGTGTTTTGTCATGTCCAAAGTCAGTGCAGCCATATACCAGGTAATGTAAGGACACTTCATACTTCCTGTTGATGGCAAGCTTCATGAAGATGGTGATTTTATTTTACAGCAGGACTTGGTACCTGCCCACACCACCAGAAGTACCATTACCTGCTTTAATGATCATGACATCCCTCTTTCTGATTGGTGAGCAAAAGGTTTTGACCTAAACCCATAAAGATTCTATGGGCTACAGCTGGAGTCAGCAAGTGTTCAGAGAAAGTGAGAGATGCTGCAGCCAAATAAGGAGAAAAACTAAAGGGCGCTATTAAGGCAACCTGGACTCCTTAACACCTCAGCAGAACCACAGGCCTATCTCCTCCATATTCTGTACATGGACAAACTGTTCAGGTTGACATTTGTGGATTAAAAATTATTTTTCTATTGGTCTAATGTAATATTCACATTTTCTAAGAAGCTGAATTTTAGTGTTTAATTTAGCGTTTTTTATTAACAACAAAGGCTAATCTTCACAATTAATACAAATAAACACCAACGAGCCAATATAATATATGAGTTGCATTTTTTAAATGAAATTTGTGAAATTAACTGTGTGCGTATCTTCTGCTTTATTGAAATTAACATGTGAACAAAAACACCAAAAGAAACAGTAGCTAAAGACATAATACCAAAACATTAACCTTTAACAAAAGCTAACTCAATATCTCAATATATGTTCATACACCTAAACTTTAAAACCCTACATTTCTGTGTTCATATTTTGTTGCTAATATTTTCCCATTCCTACATTATTCTTAATGTCCTCCATCCAATGCCACTATTTTCAAAATGTTTGTTATATACAGGGGATAATTATCGCTAGTTCCATAAAACAAGCTTGAGTCTACTAGAGATGCTTTATGTTTTCAAAATCCGTTTTGGATAAGTAGACATGATAAATCATTTTCATTACACGCACGACAAATTTTTTTTAATTTAGCCGTGGATTCAATTTGCTGGTGTCTGATGGGATGGCTGTGGGAGGAAGAAAGGTCCACCATGAAACGTACAGCAGCATAATCACATTTAAAAGCCATGAAGAGACCCTTGTTAAGAACAAGGAATCACCTTGAGTTAGGAAAACAATTTTTTGAGACTTCAGAGACCTTAAGGGTAACCACAAACTAGATCAGACTTTATAGCTGTTTACCCTAAGGCATTACATGTTTTACAAATCATACGTAATTGTATCACAGATAAAGAGAAGACTGTATTCATATATATATTTTAAGAAATGTACTCATATGTAACCATCATCTACTTATTTTATTCTGATATAGTCAGCAGTCAATCATCAGGGTTTATAATAATAATAATCCCTCGATTATTATTAAATCCACACTGAAACTAAAAGCTGTTTTAAGATATATTAATAGTAAAGCTACCCATTTATGTCAAATAATGACAGTAACTGTATGTATTTCGGCTGATAAATAAAAACACTCAAGATGGGGATAGATCTTAGAACATCTTACAGAGCACTGTTCTATCCATCATCCGAAACTGGATTTAATGAAAGCATATGGAACAACTGTAAAACTTCCAAGACATGGCTGTCCTCTTAACCTGCAACTCTAAGCAAGGAGAGCATTAATTCGAGAAGCAGCTCCTCCATTGTAACTCTTGAGGGGCTGCAGAGGTTCACAGCTCTACTAGAAATGGGAGAAATATTCAACAGGACAACAATTCACCATGAACTCTACAAATTTGGCACTTATGACAAAAAAAACCTTGTTGGCAGTTTGCTACAAGCCGAATAGGAGACACAGCAAACATGTAAATGGAGGTGCTCTGGTCAGTTGAGACCAAAATGAAACTGTTTTTCATGTCACTGGTATAAGACTTCAGATCACACTAAACACACCATTCCCCTAGAGAATCATTTTGGTCACAGCATTATGCTGTTGGATTGATTTTTTGCGATTTGTTGCAAAACCAGAAAATGTATGTTTACAGATGTTCTGTATTAATGCTGACTAAGCGTGAGCTGGTTCACACAGAAGAATGAGCAAAAATTCCAGCTGGTAGAGGCCAGAGAAGACTTTCAGCTATAATTTCAGCAAACTGTGGTTGTACAAAGTTTTGGGTCGAATCTTCTCCACAATTTTTTCTTGGACCTGTCTGGTGGTGTGTTTTTTTAAATTTAGGATAATCAGTTTAAAGGGGTGATGAATACAGCTGTTCGCCACGTTTTTTGACTTTTATTTGTAAAAAGTTTGAAAACCAGCTGAACCTTTCCTTCTACTTATTAAAATATGCCATCTTTCACACAGAATCCCAGTAAAATACATTCCAATGTGTGGTTGTAACATGGCAAAAAGGAAAAAGGTTGTTTTATTTTTTTTTTACTATATTATTTAGTTACTGTATGCAAATCAGGCGAATGAACAAACTAAGTGATACTATAGTCAGAGCTAGGTGAGTTCAATGCCAATTATTTAGATAATTCCATGTTTAAAGAGACAGTTTGGAATAGGCAGGTGGTAATAAACAGTCAATTCTTCGAAACTGAGGCAACCAAGTTTGTCTTTGACACAATGAACACTTTAAACAGAATCCCCCTTGGTTCAAATAGAGGCTCCCTGCTGGCCCACTACCATGTAAGAGCTCCTGTAGCTCATATTTAGGTTTACACAGAGATGCCTAGAAACTTCCCAGTACCAGAGAGTATGAATGATGACCATTTTCCATCACATCCTTACCTGCTGCAGGTGTAAGAAATCCAACATGTCCTTTATAGTACTCCAGATGATGCTATGCTTGGAATCATATGTTTCTCATATTCACAGGCATGTTCTTTTGAGACTTTCCTAAAAACTACAGACCACATTTTTTTGAAACAGCATTACCTTATGGGAGTGGCATCTTTCAGTAGGATCATGTCATCACTCAGACTAAAAGATAATTCTGGACTCTGTGGGAAAAATGTAAGGCTTGAACTGCTTGCAGGTGTAACCACCTCCACAATATCAGGCCTTAGATTTGCATTTGTTGCTGACCGGTGTGTTCTTTTACCTAAAACATTTTTATCACACATAGAATGAGGAATTATCTGTGCAAGATGTCTCCCATTAAATTAGTATAGTTGTGCCCAGGGTCTAAAATTAGACTTGTTTTTCTTTCTCTGAGTGCTAAATCTTTCTCTTTTTTTTGTTCTACCCCCAAAGCTAATTGCACTTACGGTTGTCAGTCAGGAGAAATCAGGAGCCTTTTGGGAAGCTGATGGTTTTTTGTTTTTTTAGACAGCATTAGCACGCCTGTTTTCCTTTTTGTTCTGAGCAGTGGACCCCAAAAAATTCTCCTTGAAGGACTCTAAGAGAACTAGTAGCAGGTGGCGGTAGGTGTGAAATGGGCCTTTGGACTGGGAAGCCACAGAGAGGATAATGCAGCCTTTCAGCCTCTCTGTAGCTGGGGCCCCTTTTGTGCCCAGAGCTGACATTCTACTTCAGCGAGGCGTCTGAAAGGTTCCATTTTGTTCAATTTGTTCTAAAGCTGCTGACTTATGTGACAATTTAAAGACTGTGGATGTTAAGATTTCCCTGTCCCACTGACTAGTGAATACTTTTTCCCCACTGTGATCTGTCATTCCCCACATGATTATACCAGAGAGAAGTCGACAAAGGGAAAAAGAAGTTAAAAGCTTCAGTAAAAGCACCATGACAGGAGCTCTTCATAGATTTACAGGGCACTCTGAAGAGACCCAGGTGACTTTAATTCAGCTGGAAAGCATGAAAGCTAAAAAAGGCCGTAAGAATGAATCAGGCTTTAGGTTATTCTGACAAATGTTTCCACAGCTGCATAAGGTATACATTATTCAGCACTGCTTCCTGGACACAAGCTTGGAACTTCCAGCTTTAGAGCTTTTTTATTTCAGTTTTAGTTTTTTAGGTGGTTAGGTCTCAAATCTCTGGATTCCATCTGTGTCCAGTTTTCTGACGTCCTACAACCAGGGTGGTCCCATTAGGACTTTGACAGTTCTCAATGATCCCTTTCGCTTTTGTTTCTGTTAGAGTTTCTGGAAAAACAATTATCTGTAATACTACGGCAGGCAGGCAGGCAGGCATCAATCCGTCCGTCCATTCGTCCGTCCTCGTTACAGTTGTTTTTTGCATTTTTTGCCTGTAAAGCCTGACCTCTCTGGCAATATTTGCAGTAATTCATAATGAACTTTTGTTTTTATGGTTTAAAATGACATGGAAAAATACATGCAGAGTTCTAGAACATTAAGCATGATACATATTTTCACATGAGAAAATATGTAGGAGTCGTGTGCTTTAATAATTTTTTGTTTATGTGTATAACTTGGGGTCCAAATTTCTGATGTGACCATATCACTCTTCTGATTGTCAACAGTTTATTATACAGGGGTTGGACAATGAAACTGGAACACCTGGTTTTAGACCACAATAATTTATTAGTATGACGTAGGGCCTCCTTTTGCGGCCAATACAGCATCGATTCTTCTTGGGAATGACAGATACAAGTCCTGCACAGTGGTCAGAGGGAGTTTAAGCCATTCTTCTTGCAGGATAGTGGCCAGGTCACTACGTGATACTGGTGGAGGAAAACGTTTCCTGACTCGCTCCTCCAAAAACACCCCAAAGTGGCTCAATAATATTTAGATCTGGTGACTGTGCAGGCCATGGAGATGTTCAACTTCACTTTCATGTTCATCAAACCAATCTTTCACCAGTCTTGCTGTGTGTATTGGTGCATTGTCATCCTGATACACGGCACCGCCTTCAGGATACAATGTTTGAACCATTGGATGCACATGGTCCTCAAGAATGGTTCGGTAGTCCTTGGCAGTGACGTGCCCATCTAGCACAAGTATTGGGCCAAGGGAATGCCATGATATGGCAGCCCAAATCATCACTGATCCACCCCAATGCTTCAGTCTGGGCATGCAACAGTCTGGGTGGTACGCTTCTTTGGGGCTTCTCCACACCGTAACTCTCCCGGATGTGGGGAAAACAGTAAAGGTGGACTCATTAGAGAACAATACATGTTTCACATTGTCTACAGCCCAATATTTGCGCTCCTTGCACCACTGAAACCGACATTTGACATTGGCATGAGTGACCGAAGGTTTGGCTATAGCAGCCCGGCCGTGTATATTGACCCTGTGGAGCTCCCGACGGACAGTTCTGGTGGAAACAGGAGAGTTGAGGTGCACATTTAATTCTGCCGTGATTTGGTCAGCCATGGTTTTATGTTTTTTGGATACAATCCGGGTTAGCACCCGAACATCCCTTTCAGTCAGCTTCCTCTTGCGTCCACAGTTAATCCTGTTGGATGTGGTTTGTCCTTCTTGGTGGTATGCTGACATTACCCTGGATACCGTGGCTCTTGATACATCACAAAGACTTGCTGTCTTGGTCACAGATGCGCCAGCAAGACGTGCACCAACAATTTGTCCTCTTTTGAACTCTGGTATGTCACCCATAATGTTGTGTGCATTTCAATATTTTGAGCAAAACTGTGCTCTTACCCTGCTAATTGAACCTTCACACTCTGCTCTTACTGGTGCAATGTGCAATCAATGAAGACTGGCTACCAGGCTGGTCCAATTTAGCCATGAAACCTCCCACACTAAAATGATAGGTGTTTCAGTTTCATTGTCCAACCCCTGTATGTATACATTATTTATTAAAGTATTTGTGTATTCTGGTGCTGAGACTCAGATACCACAGGTACTGATATTTGAAATGTCAATAATTTTCACAAAGCTTCGTCCTCCTCTCTGGTTTTGATTAATTATTACTGGCTCAGCACAGAAATGTCCCCAGTGTACACACAGAACAAGAGCCACACAATGAAGGTACAATGAACTGTTCAAAGCTATTATTTATTTGAATTGAAATTAACATGCAGTCAAAATAAGGAACCATCCAGAAAAACCATTTAGGAGTTCAAGCTTGGAATCACGCAGAGCACTCTGGGGTGATTTCTGGCACTGAAGAAAGGACAATTAAAGAACAAAGTCCTCATTCGCAGTATAACACAACAAATGATTGAAGAGGCATTTTTAGAATAAAAAAAGAAACAGCCATTTAGAAACAAAAATTCATTCAGATATCTTATATGCCAGTAGGATGCTTGCCACTTCTTACTGGCATACAGAATATGTGACCACCTCAGACCGCCTTGATCTAAAGCTATATATTAAACTCCTGCTTTTATTCCTTTATTAACATATCAGTCTTAATCTGTTTATGCAAAAATATCACCAGGAAGATTACCTACCATTTCAGTCTTATTACTGATGTGCCATTATAAGCTCTTTCAGTGTTACAGTTGTTTCCCCCTTTTTGTCTTTACTTCTTGATGTGTTGATTGCACAATGGACACAGTTTATGACCATAGTTTATATGATATAAACAGTTAACTTGTCTGTCTACCAGTACATTTATTTGTATGTATTTCACTGTCTCACTCTTGTTTGCATTATTATGACTAAACATTAATAATGTAATAGGGGGGCTTTCTTCCATTCTCACAATTCTGTCCATTCATTGCCGTCAAGGCACAGCCTCCTTTAGTCTCTATTTGTGTGTAGTTATCAGTTGTTATCCATCAGAAACCCCTAGCTCCAACAGGCTACCTATGCTCTCTGTCTCTGTCCACATTTTTCTTTCTCAGAAAGCACAAGCTTTATTTGTTGTCAACAGGCCAGACTGCTCCTGGGAAAACACAGGCTCACACAGCTGTGTGGAGTCTCTGGTGGAGGCATTTACTTCAGTAGCAAGAGAGTCACATCACCTATTAGTCAGGTGATGGGGTGGAGATGACCAACTGCTGATATGTCTCTGAGCTGGCAGCAGAGGTAGTCACAGAGCCAATTTTACATGTGTATGAAGAGAGGGCAGCTCACCACTCTAACTAACAGCACAGCTATTACCAAGCTAATCCTGTCTTGCTGCCTTGCTGTGTCAGCACATAGTGACACAACTCTGAGTCGCTCCTGTTTGGCATATGTGAAACACCCAAGGGAAACGGGATGTTTTATGGCCCTGTTTTAGGTAAACAAGATGCCATCAATGTGTGAAAAAAACAGTAGGAAAGCTTGCTGTAGCAGGCTAAAGGAAAGGTAAATCTATTCTTGATGTATGATATACAGTAAAGATGCAGTGATCAGAATTTGTGGGTGATTCTTGATCTTTACTTTCAGTGATCCTTTGACCTGCTGACCAGTTTTAGCCAATCCCAATCCTGCTTTAAAAACAGCATTCAATATTTTTCTTTCTTGCCAACCTGTCATGCGCATTTATTTATTTATTTATATTAAAAGTGAGATGACAGCACACTATGTGTGACAGTGCGATCTGTCCGTAATGGCACTTTCACACCAGAGCAGAGTTTTAGACATTTTAAACTGTCTTCAGCATCTTATATTAGCAATAAGCCTGCTTATCGCTACACCTTAGTTTAGGTATTTATACCTTAAACAGAAAAAAATAATTTCAAAAAGGCTGCCATTGATTCATAATCCAGATAGACAGAGGCTGAAAAGCTCAAGGAAATAAAACAGAGCAAAATATGCTGTTATACATTCCGCCTTCCTGTTATCTGCTGAAGCTTGTTCAGGTCGCTTCTTTCCTTTCCTATTTCAACAACACATCTGTGAGGGGGCTCAGTTTTGTACCCAACAAAAGTCAAGTGTGAAAGGACTTCCCACTGCAAAAGTATGAAGTGGCAAGAACGCAGCAAAATCCAGCTCTTTTGCGCTTCCTCTATCTTTATTTTTAAGCACCTCACAAATACAGAAAATAGCTACCTTTAGATCTTCTTCCCACAGTAACAGTTTCCCCTACTGGGCACATCTACTGGAAGAAAATCAGATATTTTAGTTTCGGACAGGCCGGTCACCAGTTAGTCAAGCTGAAAATTGGCCAATTTCAGTAAGAAGCCCAGTTCTCTCTGCTTCTCCTATGCCCATTTTCTACTGGCTCAAACACACAAAACAATACCATGAAACAGGGTGTTTGGTTCAGAAATTTATTGATGGTCCTTAATCGAACCACCGTCTGCAGGAGGAGGGCGCAGACAGAGAGCAGCTGCCTGTAATCAGACTGACCACATGGGATCGAACAGGAGGAAGATCCGCTGAATCCGCGGAGTGCGAATATCCAATATCCAACCTAAAACTAACTTCACCGCAGTCAAAAGTCTGCGGTTTTGCGCTTTTAAGTCCCTTTCCCCGTTGTTGCCATGGCTGAGACGAAAACTTCCACATAAAGCCCAGAATTTTAACTTCTTCAGGCAAACTCTGGAGGTTCACCATCCAGACAGCAGCATCTCTCCTCTCTGCTTCTCCTGCCACACCCCCCTCACATCAGAACCCCTGAGCCTTATTTTATAAGTTCTGGCTGGGCTGTGGTCCAGATAATTATCCCAGTGGATCATTTCATACATGAAAAAAACATATATAAGACATTCTTGCACATACAATAATATAAACGTTATTTGTATTTTGTTTATTTATGTTTTTTTATTTTCTACTTATTTAGTTTTTATTTTACACAGATTACATTAATGTGACAATGTCACACAGCAACATTATTAGCGGCACAGCGCACTACACTGATGGCTGGGGGCGGGGCTTCAAGCCATAGCTCCAGCCATCAGTGGGTCAGTGCAAGTTCGGTGCCAAGTAGTGAGAGACCGAGAGGAGTGTAGTCGCACTGCCTAACTGGAGACAGTGGAAAAGGGGCATTAGATGTAGTAAATACAAAACTTAATTCTAATCAGAATGAGTTAACAGGCCGAGACATATCCTGCTAATTCCCTGGTGATCATGATCCGTCTGAGGGGTGGAACAGTTTATGTGGTAATTAAAATTTGTAGGTCAAGTCTCCCCTGACTCTTATTTTTGCTGATATAGAGGCAAAGCAGCAGTGTCTATCTTTAATTCGCCTCCTTCACCCAGCTGAGAATTAAAGGATAAAGGGTGACATTTTCTCCTATTTTCTAAATTAATCCAATTGATCTCTCTAACAAGAGCAAAGTTAGGTTTCCAAATAGTGCATGATAAAGAGATTAAGACTTTAAATGGCTTTCTAAAGGCAATCTTTGTTGCAAGCCCTAACGTAAGGGCATTGAACTTTCAATTAGAATTTCTAATAAGGTATTGACTGGATTGTATTAAATGTTTCTACACAGCTACAGAGATCCTAGGAGGGGATTTTTCTCAATTCAGGGTACATGACCCTGAATTCCTTCAGAGTGAAACACACAAACACTTGTCACGGTCACCTAATGCGTGCATTTCAATTAAGCCAGTTTTTTTTTTTTCATCTTCATGTCCACATGGTTATTAAAGTAAATTACTGACAAGTTGTTTTCTTTATAAAGCATTATGACCCATCTAATCTATGGCAGCTTCATCAAAGTCCTTTTCTCCTCATATCCTGAAAATTGTGGTTAAATATACTTTGTTCATGTCAGCTTAGATCATAGCTTAGCTTTGATGTTGTTCCAAGGTCTTGTGTTGCTCTTTATTGCCAAGCTTCTCAGTTTCGGAACACATGAACAGTTTAAATTTTTTTTTCTACTGGTCGGCGGATTTTATCCGTTTCTAATTGACTCTAACTCCAAGTTAACTGTTGTCGAAATATTTTTTCATGTCATTCTAATATTACTACTCCAAGAGCAACAGGTTCATGGAATTCTACATATGTTTTTCATTGTCTGCAAATCCTCTTCTCTACACCTCTCACTTTTTCCATCTCCTAGCTCCACTTTTCTCTTTGTTTTCCCTGACTTGTCTTTCGGTTCCACAGACATTGAAGCTGCAGGTGATTATAAGCTTTGAGAATGCTGCATCGGGATACAATTTGTCAGAGCCTAACAGCCCATTCTTTTCTGAAGGGTTAACATTCTGTTTGTGTTACAGTGCATTCAAACTCTAATTAAAACAACATTACATTCCCCATCTGCCAATCTCCCATAATCTTCTTTAATTGCTGTAATTAAAGTATATTTACATGTGCAAAATACTTGTAATTTAGCAAATTGCACTCTACACTCTGCACATTTAATCAGTGGCGCTGCAGCTGAATGAGTGATTCCAGTGTTTTCATTTCAGCTGTGGGCTGGTTCTGACAGGGTAAGTGGACCTCTGCCTGAGGTCTTGCAGAGGTTAGGAAAACAAGCCATTGGAGAAGTATTGTCATTGGGCTCTGATTGCAGCTCGTGTGGCTAATTATAAGTTTAGGCTTCCCAATGAAGCCAGGCAGAGCTTAGGTATGTTAAGTGTTTGTGTTCAAACAAGCATCTGTGGCCATTTTGCAGTTCTGGCTCCCGGCTTTTTATTCCATGATGGACCCCAGTCATCATCTTGGCAGAATGGAATACTTAAGGTTGGGTGTAACGGGGCGTGCAGCTGACAAGACGATAGATTTTAGGAATTTTTTTAGGGAAAACTACAGTTCCCCTATTAATCGTGTACAATAATCCAGTTTAGGTCTGACTAGTCAGTGTAGACCCATGCAGTGTGATGTCAGTATTGTGCTCCAGTATCTGTCCTCCTTGTCGATGGGAAACAAACCTCATTTATGTATTGAAGGAAAGTATGAATCTAGCAGAAAATCTGAATGTAGGGCTTGAAAAGCTAACAAGCTGTTGTGAACATAGGGACATATAAGGTTTATTAAGGAGTGCTCATTTTTGTATATTTCCCAAAGAACACTGCAAAAACTACACTGCCAGAGGCTGTTCAGTGCAGTGACATAAGTGATTCACAAAACTGGGGAACCATCAGATATGATTGCATGTGTCATCACCTTTTTCCTGTAGTAACATTTACATTTGTTTATTTTCATAACCTTTTTAATTTGAGTTTTAACTTGTAGAGAAAGGCCTTCACTGTATCAGTGTCTCCGGTTATGTGCGATCGGCAGGAACTTGTCAGGAGCTGAGAGCCGCTCCCTGTTATTTAATGTGTCAATGTCCATGCGCAGATATTCGGAAAGTCAACATAAACATGCAACGAGTCTATATTGTTAGCCTTGTCTTGTTTTAAGGATGTCCTGATTCCATAAAAAATATGGGAAATGGTTATTTTTTGTGTTTTCACAACAAAAATAAATGTTTTATGAATTTCAGACTATATTCTAAAGAATTATTTTTCCAATTATCCAATTAAAGATCTAAAGGTATCCAATTATCCAATTTGGGTTTTACCTGTAAAATAATTTTTTATTTTGAATTACAAATGAAAAATGCAGTTCGGACTTATTAAAAATCTCTGAAATACACCTTTAATTTAGCATTGATAGGAAGCTCCCTATCAGATGCCACCTTTAGTTTCCTTACGAGTTAACAGTTAGCCAGTTGAGATATTTTCACTGTGGTTAGAAATTGTTCACATCTGGTCTAATTTCTCTTTCTTTTTTTTTTGCACAGTACTCAAAACACTGAAACCTAAGAAGTACTTCCTTTCTTTCTTCAAAATAAGAGTCTCATCTATAGATACAACAGCGTGTAGGGCTGAAAGGACCCGTCATCATATTCTGACCTCACGAGCTGAGGAGAAATACTGTGTTATTTACATGTCGGGAGCTGGTGAGGATACAGGGTATCGTTTCACCTCTAACTTCAGGTTTGTTAGTAACGAGGAAATTAATGAAACTGTAAACCCACATTGTGATACCATGTCAGAGACACTAAGACATCAACTGGTTGTTTGAATAATCTGGAGTTTATCCTCGTTCACAGTTGCTGCAGTCACAAGAAAAGCTGAGGTATCCATTAAGGTTTTCAGTTTTGTCTTTCGTGTCAGCAGCTCTCCAGTTCCTGGAAAGCACGTTTGGCTTTCTGTCTTTGGTGTTGCTGAGCGGTTAGCATTTTCCACGTCCTCCTAGCCTAATTACATTTCTGTCTGTTTGGAAGAAAAAAAGCCTTAGTCGGGTCAGATGGAAGCAGGTGTAACAGCTCAGCAGTTCTGAGCCAGCGGCCCTGTCTGGCTCGACTTCTCCAACCTGCAGACATAATCGGTTAGAGACAGCTGGTGGCAGACCTGGCAGGAAAAACTGCCACTACAGCCCAGATAATTGGCATTTACCCTGTCCTGCTGGAGCTGTCTAATAGCTTCACACCAGCAGCACAGATATTATTTGGACGTCCCACAGATGAGAATGAGAGAATTGAAAGAAATCTGTTCTCAAACACACTGCTCTCTTATTTTAGTTTTGAAACTATTACCTTGGGAATCCTCATAAATAGCATTTTTCTGTTCAACTAGCTGAGCTTCTAATTGGTCTGCCTATTAGGTTTGCGACTCCTTGGTATGTATGTAAGATGTTTGTTGCCATGACTGGTTACGACTACATTAGAGAAAAGCTAACTGGTGAGCTTGCCTTGCAAATGATGATATAAGATGGACAAAGCCCCAAATCCTCTTTAGCTGACACATAGTTTCTCTTAATTAGTTTTCATTCATTGTAATTAGCATGGATGAAGCTAATCATCCAGTGTGAAAGCAATCTAACGCTTGGATACAACGTCCTTGGCCTAACTTTCATGTCAATTCAGGTTCTTAGATGTGTGTTTTTTCCCTCTGTGACTGTAGGAAACTAAAAAAGCCATTTGAAGGTTTATTGTACCCTTTTCTCTACCATAAATACCGAATGTGATGTTTATACCCTAATGTATCTTTAGGTGTATGGATACACATTTTATGTAAATTTCATATTAGGTCAGAAAGGATTTGACCAACAATCTGATTCCTTTTATCAAAAATAAAGTGAACAATAAATCTGTCCTACAGTGAAGCAATGTGTATTTCTAACGGGAATTAACAAATACAACAGAGTTTTTCAAGCCAGAATTGTAGAATGAGATATCTAAGACCTTAAGGGGAATAGTGACCTAACGTGAGCGCATTGCGTTAACAGAACTGTGAGACTTGAGGCTGTGTCACAGATAAAACAAACATGTGTTCTGTAATACAATGGAAGATTGTTAAGCTGAAAGTACGAACTAAACTCAGCTACACATACGCAGATATTTTTAAACAGATATTTGTTCCTCCATTTTGGGAAAAAAAAAAATCTGTTTACAGTATTCAACCACTGTAATTCCTATGTCATACCAACAGGTATTGATTACGTTGATATTAATGATATCAGAATTTAAAAGAAGATCCTGAGCATGATTGAACCAGTGGCAGGTTAAATATTCTCTTAGAACAATTGTAGTTTAGTTATTTTCTTTATTTGACACTGTATTCTGTTCATCGGCCACATGTTTCAGGAGGACAGTTACTTTAGTTGCACAACCTCTGTTTAGACTGACTGGGACCAAGAAATACAGGAGATAACACAAGAAAAGACTCAGAATTCCATAAGTTTGGGACTATATCAATCAAGAGAGAAAAGAACATACTACCGGGTTAGCTTAGCGCAATAGCTAGATGACAACAATAACAATGCATACAGATGCCTTTTTAAACAGTGGACATAATCAGTGCTTACTAATAGGGAACATGAGGATGCAGCATCTTTTCTCATCATGCACAAACTGGAGTACAGACTTGAGTTAGAAAATGTTAACGGGAAGCTGTAATGATGCACTTCCTGCGATGGAATAGTGGGATGGCGTCTCTGTGAACAGATTGCCAACCATCTCTAAGAGGAAATGAAGTCCTGTTTTAGAAATGCTGAGGGGTTCCTTATAAATGAATCACGACTAGTTGGATTTCTCTTTTCAGTTTAGAATAATGAGCTCGCCTGCCTTCAAACTGATATGGCGTTGAAATATTTTCACCCGAGGTGACTCTTGACTTTTTCATAGAGAGAATGTCCTGGAAAGATTTTCTAATGTAGAAATGCTAAATGAATCAATTGTGTGTAGATGGTGAACTGGGTGTAAAGGCAGTTCTCTCATTGTAGATTTAAGGAGGCAGCCTTAATAAAATATGGTTCTGAAAGCTTGGTGAGACATATGCGTTTCCCATTTTTGAATTAATTACCCCGGTACTTAAATATTTCATAGCTTCTACATCAAGGTTCTCTAAGTCCAGTCCTCGAGAGCCACTGTCCTG
This sequence comes from Crenichthys baileyi, assembly GCA_036173005.1. NCBI lineage: Eukaryota > Metazoa > Chordata > Actinopteri > Cyprinodontiformes > Goodeidae > Crenichthys > Crenichthys baileyi. The sequence goes on along the minus strand of JAHHUM010001790.1, from coordinate 88,246 downwards.
CAGCTTTTAGATGCATCCCTGCTCCAACGTAACTTAATCTAATGGTTGAATGACCTCTTCAGCATGCCATGAAGTTTGGCAAAGGCCTGGCAATGAGCAATTCGTTTGATTCACATGTTTTGGAGCATGGGCGTGTCTAAAAGATGCCGGGCAGCATCTCATGAGGACTGTACATGTTTTTACACATCATTGTTTCTAATAATCACCATGATCTGAGTTTTTTTAAAAATGTCAGCTTAATGTGATGTCAGCTGAGGCATCCCTGTGTGGAAGCTTGTTTTTGGAAGGGTCAATTTTATCTTGATCAGATATCGATTTACAACAAAATAAGATAACAAATGGAAAAGTTGACCATGACATGTCAGTTTCTGGCTCACAGATCATACATAAAACATGTTGCATTGGTTTTACAGAGTGTGGCTTTACATTTCCAGCATTTTGGAGGTTTTGTTTTTTGTAGTTTTTATTGTTGCTAAAACACTGAGCTTGTACTCTTCAGATCGTCAGTATCCAGTTAGCACAAAATGTCAGAACACCTAGGGTGGTAATGCAAAAAAAACCCAAATTGTAGCCCTGTCAATCCAAGAGTCATTTTTACCCCAGAGTGACTCATTCTCCCTCACTCCATCCAACCTGGATCAAAGCCTTGTGGTTCTTTTTTACTCTGTTATTATTATAGGAAATTATTGTTATTGTTATTATTATTATAGGAACTGAGGGGAAATGAGGAAATTAGAAGGGTATAGAAGTTTTCAGTAGCATATGACATTGACTGGTTTTTGTCTTATTTTATATGTACGTGTTCCAACAGACTGTTTTTTTTGTTGTTTTTGAACCAAGTGCGGGCATTAACATGCTCGGTGTACTTGTCGATTTGCCAAGAAGATATTCAGCGCAGCTCTTTTCTCTTGCCAAGTACTTGGCCATCTGCTTAAGCCTATAACCATGAGCATCTAGGGACTTCATCAAGCTTGAACTGTGAAGTCAAATGGGTTTCTTCAGCTCCCAAATCATGCTAGGCACTGCTGTGCAGATTTACTGCGCTGGCAATTCCAAGAAGGCACACATATATTTTACTATGTAGTGCATAGTCACATTTATGGGACCTGCACTTAGTAACAGCAAGTTTTCTCCAGGGCTGTTTTTAGGTCATTAAATTTAAAATACAGATCACTTTGACAAATTAGGCTCTTTTGAATCCTTTAAAATCACCTCTAGAAATAATTTTTAACAGGCAGGAAATCTGTTTGTGTTCATTTGATGGTGTTAACCATCTGCAAATGAGGGTGCAGACAAATGGTGGAAACACCTGCAGTAGTACTTCTCCAAATAGGTTTTTTCTTGCCATGACTCCAGAGTTTAGACGGCCTCGATGCCACTTACACAGCGTGGGCTATAAAGCAAGGTGCTGTGCTGAAGAACGCACTGCTTGTCAAAGCGGCAGAGGAGATAGCTTTTCTGTGTGGGTGGGGTTCATTATGCAGCACATAGGATGCCATTATTAGCCCCATTACGCACACTGACAAGCACACATTCATTCTCCTATACCTGCTTTTTAAAGGCTCCCATAAATAATGAGGGCTGCAGCCAGCCACGTCTTGGAGGAATAGAAAAAAGGTCATTATAGATCAAGCGTCCATTTGTCAAAATTATTTCATAATTTCAGGTCCTGAGAAGGGATTTTGCTTCAGTTAATTGCGGATCAGATCTGACATAAATTTTCATTAGCAATCAATTTCGTATACTGTGCACATTGTAACCCTGCCTCCTTTTTGCTGTGGCTATCAATAATATCTTCAGGGAAAAGTAAAGTAACATTGAATTATAATGATTTTATAAAAACTAGGTATTTGTTACTTTTGTGGATTTACGCAAAAGACTCCTATGTATAATTAAAGATTGTGCACCCTACTCAAGTCATCCAGTTTTGCAAAGTATTCATGCCCTTTGAACTTTTCACAATTTTTCGCTGTCTAACTAAAGATTTCATTGTGTTTTATTGGAATTTTTATGTAATATACCAACACAACGTAGTGCATATCTAAGGGAAGAAAGATGATGCATGGTTTTACAAACTTTTTACAAATAAAAATGTAGAAAGTGTAACGTGCATTTGTGGTTTTTCCTGTTTACTCTGAACTAGATAAAATAATATCCAGTGGAACCAACTTCCCTCAGCTGTCAACCAGTTAGTAAATAGTTCACCTGTGTGTTATTCAATCTCAGAATGAATCCAGCTGTTCTGTGAAAGCCTCAGACCAGAACTGGACATTTTCATTTATATGCAAAACACTGTATGTGCTGGAAAAGCAACACTGCGCTTCATTCCCAAGCCCAACCGTAAAACACGGTGGTGGCAGCATCATCATGGTCTCGGTATGCAGCATGAGATTCTTCAGCAGAGATGCTGGTCAGAGCTGATGGGAAGATGGATGGAGCTGAATACAGGGCAAACCTTGAGACTTGGAGAGAGGTTCTTCTTGCAGCAGAACTTCCACAAACAGAAAGCCAGAACTGCAATGCAATGGTTTAGATCAAAGCATATTCACGTTAGAATGGCCCAGTCAAAGTCCAGATTTAAATCCAATTAACGTCAGTAGCAAGACTTAAGATTGATGCTCACAGACCCTCTCCATCCATCGCTGAGCTTGAGCTGGTAAAAATCTCAATCTGTAGATGCACAAATCTGGTAAAGACATAGCCCAAAAGACTTGCAGCTGTTATTGCAGCAACGGTGGTTCTAAATACTGTTGACTCAGGGTTAAGGCTAATATACTAAGCATATATTTGTGATTGTTAAGTAAGTATGAATACTTTCGCCAGGCACTGTACACTGTTGCCTATTGATCTTTACAATGATGGTCCTTGGACTTAAACTCTGTATCTTTATTGCAATGTAAAGGTCACAGTGCTGGAGTGGTTAAATGTGCTCTGACAGTTAATCAGTGGTGCTGTGCAGTATAATTACTCCAGCTTTTATCAGTATGACCTCTCTTACTAGTTTCCATGATGGAAGGAGACACCTGAGAGCTTCCACACTTCCTATCTAGCCTTGTTTTGTCCAAAAGGCCCGTCAGAAAGTATAATAGAGCCCCTGTTCTCCCTGCAGATGGATAATGGAGGGTGGAGTGGCCCTCCTTGGCAGGCCGCTGCCTCTTCCCTGAACTAGAGAAACCAATACCAGCCCTATCGGCTGATATATGACACTAATACACAGCCTGACTGGGGCCCTAAACAGAAAAGAGGGATTGTTTCAACTTTCGACTGGCTGTAGGATCCATGACTCACAGGTACCGCGCTGTCTGGCCCCTGAGACCGCTCTAATTGCTTTACATCTGTACAAAGGTTTCTTGTAATCGGGCCTTCTGCCTCCATTTGTCTTCCTTTCAGTCTCCTAGTGAAGGCCTTAATTGGTCTTAGTGGGGCTTTTCTTCCAGTTAGCTCCTGGGTTTGAGCAAGTGGAAGACGTTACCTCTGGGGCCAATGGGGTTTGCAGGCTGCTAGTGGAAGGAGAGGTTGCGGAAAAGAGGAAGTCAATACTTTTTTTACCTTTAACACTTTAATTAATGCTGCCCTGACAAGCAGTTTTTCCCATAGCTTCACATTGGGGGTGTGAGCTTCTGCGATCAACACAAGAATCAGGACTTTGTGAGAAAACCTCACATGCAGTCTTGAGGGACCAATTGACATTTGCTGAGAGTCCAACTCTTTTTCTCTCAAGTCACTATGGCACATTTTCTAGTGTGTGTCTCTGTTACAGAAAGCTAAAATTCTGTTTTAGGTGCAAGCTTCTTTTTATTTTTATGCACCTTTTAGACTAGTGCCACAAGCTCTGATCTTGCTGAAACGATGTATTTTTATGGTTTGTTTGATCTGCCTTTTGTTTGGAGCTTTATATTTTCTTCATGCAAACATGACACATTAGTATTTTCTCATTGGTGATTTGCAGACAGATGTAATTTTCTCTTTTATCTCTATATTACAGTGCTTTCCAATAATCTGACTACATAGTGTATATACAGTGCTGTTCAGAAGTTTACATATACTCATCCTGTTGTTTTTCAGCTTTTAATGTTGCATTTATTGAAAGTTATTTTTTGGGGTACAACTTTGGTGATTTTTAAAACACAAGAATTGGATGCATACGGACTTAAAAATATATACGTATACCCCCAAAAGTTGTACAGAAACCAGACACGTTTTTTGTCCAATAAGAAATCATATCTCCAGCAAGGTTATTGTCCACTCTTCTTAGCAGAAATGGCGGAACTTATTTGTTGGTTTTTTCCTGCCATGGACTTGGGCTTAAAACATTTAAAAGGGTATTGAATTCTGGGCCATTTTGGAAGATTAATAGTAGTCTGCTTTATCTACTCCAAAACCAGTACCGAGGTGTTTTTGGGATCATTGTCCTGTTGGGACACTTTATTGTGTCCAAGTTTCAGCTATCTACAGGTAGCTGTTGATTCGTGGCAAAGTGAAGAACTTTGGAGGATGTCCACCCACTTTGTGTAATGCAATAGTATCAGTGGAAGCAAAACAAGCCCAGAGCATTATGCTTCTTCCACCAAACTTGACACACATTGGCTCCTACAAACATATTTCTTTCCGTTTTGATCACAAAATTAAATCCTGTCTTTGTCTTTGTAATCATTAAACTTGTCCATAGGGGCAGCTACAAATTTCAGTTTAGCTTGAAGGTGTCAACTTTGGTGCAAAAGCTTTTTTCTTGGTAGGTCCTGTCTCAGTCCATTGATATGTAAAACTGGTTTCACACTGGGCTGTGACACTGGTGTTTCGCCATCTACCAGTTTAAGATAGCTTGACCATTGCTGCTTTTTGATTGTTCCTGATTATCCTGACCAATTCCTTTCATTGGAAGTTTCAGCTTTGATCACCAGTGCAACTTTGGCTCAGTTGGGGTCTCAACTGGACAGTAATCCCAAACAGTTAAACTGATTTTGGAATGAATAAAGCACGGTAACATTAAGGTATGGAGATAAATTGGGGCCATAAAGTTTGTTCAAAACTAAAAAAGTTTAACCTGAAAAATTATTTTCAACCTTCCCAAAAAAAAAAAAAACTGGAAAAAAGTTTTGCAACTGAAAAAAAAGATGTGAAACTGGAAAAAAAAGTTCAAAACTACTTTTCAGATACAAGTTTTTTTTCACACTTGCAGATTTTATTTTTTTGGCTTCAAACTTCTGGCCCTGTTATAGCAAGGGGGGCGGGGCCTCAGATCACGGGGGTATGGAATCATGACTGACAGCTGTTGCATTCAGGGACCGTGGGAACTGGAATTATCTGTAACACATCGTCGATATTCTATATGTATGTGATTGGTTTTGAAAGATAACTTGCTTCACCGATAGAAGCAGCTTACATGGATACACGACGGGAATCTCAGAGGAGATAACATGATCTTGACAGATTTGCACACCATTTTATATAATATATATATATATATATATATATATATATATATAATATATATATATATATATATGTACAGGGCTTAGACAATGAAACTGAAACACCTGTCATTTTAGTGTGGGAGGTTTCATGGCTAAATTGGACCAGCCTGGTAGCCAGTCTTCATTGATTGCACATTGCACCAGTAAGAGCAGAGTGTGAAGGTTCAATTAGCAGGGTAAGAGCACAGTTTTGCTCAAAATATTGAAATGCACACAACATTATGGGTGACATACAGAGTTCAAAAGAGGACAAATTGTTGGTGCACGTCTTGCTGGCGCATCTGTGACCAAGACAGCAAGTCTTTGTGATGTATCAAGAGCCACGGTATCCAGGGTAATGTCAGCATACCACCAAGAAGGACAAACCACATCCAACAGGATTAACTGTGGACGCAAGAGGAAGCTGACTGAAAGGGATGTTCGGGTGCTAACCCGGATTGTATCCAAAAAACATAAAACCACGGCTGCCCAAATCACGACAGAATTAAATGTGCACCTCAACTCTCCTGTTTCCACCAGAACTGTCCGTCGGGAGCTCCACAGGGTCAATATACACGGCTGGGCTGCTATAGCCAAACCTTTGGTCACTCATGCCAATGCCAAACGTCGGTTTCAATGGTGCAAGGAGTGCAAATCTTGGGCTGTGGACAATGTGAAACATGTATTGTTCTGTGATGAGTTCACCTTTACTGTTTTCCCCACATCCGGGAGAGTTACGGTGTGGAGAAGCCCCAAAGAAGCGTACCACCCAGACTGTTGCATGCCCAGACTGAAGCATTGGGGTGGATCAGTGATGATTTGGGCTGCCATATCATGGCATTCCCTTGGCCCAATACTTGTGCTAGATGGGCACGTCACTGCCAAGGACTACCGAACCATTCTTGAGGACCATGTGCATCCAATGGTTCAAACATTGTATCCTGAAGGCGGTGCCGTGTATCAGGATGACAATGCACCAATACACACAGCAAGACTAGTGAAAGATTGGTTGGATGAACATGAAAGTGAAGTTGAACATCTCCCATGGCCTGCGCAGTCACCAGATCTAAATATTATTGAGCCACTTTGGGGTGTTTTGGAGGAGCGAGTCAGGAAATGTTTTCCTCCACCAGTATCACATAGTGACCTGGCCACTATCCTGCAAGAAGAATGGCTTAAACTCCCTCTGACCACTGTGCAGGACTTGTATATGTCATTCCCAAGAAGAATTGACGCTGTATTGGCCACAAAGGGAGGCCCTACACCATACTAATAAATTATTGTGGTCTAAAACCAGGTGTTTCAGTTTCATTGTCCAATCCCTGTATATATATATCTATATATATATATATAGATATATATATATCTATATATATATATATATATATAGATATATATATATTTACACACAAAGAGAGAGAGAGAGAGAGAGAGAGAGAGAGAAAAAAAAAAACATACATTCACTTGATACTTGATACCTGAGCAGTTTACAGAAACAGCATGACATGAACCGTGTCACTGCGATACGTAGGATTTTTTGAATTAAAACGACGGACGTTTAAATTTAACTTCATGTTTTAGATGGTCCGATGCCCATTGAAACATTTACACATCCATTTGAACCAAGTAATTGCTGATTTCATGAATACTAAATGGGGTCATTGTTGTTTAATAGAATGACATGTGTGAAGTTACACCAGAGGGCTTTTACACAAAACCAGGATAGTGGATTATACACTCACTGGCCACTTTATTTGGTACACCTGTCCCACTGCTCGTTAACACAAACTTCTAATCAGCCAATCACATGGCAGCTCAATGCATTTAGGCATGTAGAGATGTGCAAGACGATCTGCTGCAGTTCAAACCGAGCATCAGAATGGAGAAGAAAGGTGATTAAGGTGACTTTATATGTGGCATGGTTGGCATGGTCAATGTATGATCACTGCTAGCGCCCACAGATGAAGACGAGGCCATGGCGACTAGAGCTCCGGTCGAATACTACCGCCGCTCAGTCTGGCGGTTCTTCTGCTTTACGTTGAGAGCATGGGAAATCTCCAACACGGACTTAAAATGCTGTGCAAATTTGTCAAGATCATGTTTTCTCCTCAGGTTCAAATTTTTTTCTTTTGAACAAACTTTATGGCCCCAATTTAGCTCCATATTAACGTCTTTACTTTCTTTTTCCATGACCAGCATCTTGACAGCTAAAATGTATAGGAAATGTAGTCATCAAGGCCAGTTAAAGTCCATACAACCAGCTAGGTGGCATTCATACATGAATGTCACCTAAAATGTACCTATCCACCAAACATTGCTAAGTAATCCTTTGCAATATTTCTAATGTACTGTTGCCATAAAGAAAGCAAAAAAGGATTATTATTTGTCTCAGACTACAAGATGTTTCAATAACTCAAAGACATTTTGGCAAACTGTCTAACAGCCAACTGTTATTGTTTAGAGTTTCACCATTCATTAACTATAAACTCAACTGGGGTATCAGATAAGTCAGAGATGGTTTTTTGTTTAAACAGACATTTCATTTCCTCTAGATCATTATTTGATGCAGTTTCTGATGGTCATCCTCTCACTTCCTCTATGAATTACCTCCTCAACAGAAACACCTTCTCACTTCCACATGTATCTGTCAGTGAAGTTTCTAAGGCACTAAAGGGTCTTGATTCTAATAAATCTGCGGTACCCGATAACATTTCTCCTTACTTTTCACGTTTAGCAGCGGATATTATAGCTGAACCAGACTTATATATTTTTAATCTCTCTTTGCAAACTAACACCACTCCTGATATGACGAAGGCTGCTTTTGTTCTCCTACTAAAAAGGTGGTGACCACAGTGTGTTGCCCCATTTCAAAACTGGTTAATGATCAGCTTAAATAATATTTGTGTGCAGCCAACATCTTGTTATGTCATCATCCTGATTTCAGGATACAACACAGTAGTTACAGCCACCATTGAACTTGTAAATGACATCATGAAGCCTTGGATGCTAATGACTTCGGTGCTGCCCCTTTTTATTGACCTATCTGAGGCATTTGACAATGTTGATCACAATATCCTTTGTCGAAAGATGGCAGATATTGGTTTATCAGACAACGTTGTATGTTGGTTTTCTAATCATCTGTCGAATCGTAAACAATGTGTGCAACACTATTATCAATTTATGTAAACAGTGTTGGTGAAAATGTGACTTGTTTCATCTGAGGCTAGTCCTAAATGCTAAAACAAAGGTCATGCTGTTTGCTAACAAAAAGAAAGTTCCACACACTCTCCCCTCAATAAAAACAGTGACAAGTACACCAATAAAGTTTGTTGAAACTTACGAGTACCTTGGCATAGGAATTGACAATAAGCTTTCATTTAAGTCACATATTGAACATGTTATAAAGAAGTTGAAGATCAAACTAGAGTTTTTCTTCAGAAATAGATCTCTTTTTTCAGTGCAAGAGCATCTTGTCATAATGACCTTCCTATCTCGATTAGATTACCGAATGTTTATTAGGTGAATGCAGCTACCATGTCTCTGCATATGTTGGATGCTGTCTATTATCAGTCTGTAGACTCATACATTGGTACATCTTCATCTCTAAAGTTATCCTTGGACTGTTCCCGCCTATCTTATACTGCTACATGAATTTTAGACAGTCCAGCCACTGACTTCGCTCTCAGGGCTTAATTTCATTCAGTGTTACATTAGTACGATCAGAACAACTGTGGCTCAGTAGGAAGAGTAGTCGTCTTGCAATCAGAAGGTTGTGGGTTCGATTCCAGCTTTCTCCTGCCATATGTCGATGTGCCCCTGGGCAAGGCACTTAACCTCAAGTTGCCTACCGATCTGCGTATCGGTGTATGAATGTGTGAGCGTTAGTGAGTGCGGCTCTGGTGTAAACTGCTTTGAGTGGTCTGTATGACTGGAAAAGCACTATATAAGTTCAGTCCATTTACCATTTAGAACATGGGGATGAAAAATATTTTCATACTCTGCCCATCAACTTGGAACACTACAACACGATCTAAAACTTTCCACGGTGACTCCTCTGGGACAGTTGAAATTTATGTGAAGAAAAACAGAGACATCTTCCTATGAAACTTGTCCTTGTTTTTAGGTCATACTGTATTTAATAATTTAGTTTGATTTAGTTTGAATGTGGGTGCACAGTGGGGCAGTTGGAAAGAACTGTTGCTTCGCAGCAAGAAGGTCCTGGGTTCGATTCCCGGCATGCATGGGTTCTCACCGGGTACTCCGGCTTCCTCCCACAGTCCGAAGACATGCCTGTGTGCATGGTTGTTTGTGTGTTACCCTGCGATGGACTGGCGACCTATCCAGGGTGTACCCTGCCTCTCGCCTATAGACTGCTGGAGATAGGCACCAGCTCCCCCGCGATCCACTATGGAAGAAGTGGTAGAAAATGACTGACTGACTGATTTGAATGTTTTAAGTATTTGTTTTGTTGCTATTTTCTTGCAAATAAGATCTTGATTCTCAATGAAACAACCTATATAAATAAAGGTTAAATGAAAATATTGAGCAAATTGATGTTGCGATGGCGACATAAACTGAACATGGTGAATGGAAATGCATAAACTAAATTAAGAGAAACTCTGTAAGTCTAGAACTCTGCCAGTCTCTTGTTTTCATTCAACCACTCAACAGTGTTCAGTTTTAAAAGGGAGTTGCTGTTATCAAAGCCCGATTCATAGAAAGTAATGTGACCTATCTCACTTTGTCTGACTAGACCCTGATCACATTTGTCTTTATGCTGAGATAACATCTCATGTACCCCCTTAAACCATATTTCACATCTTTAATCTAAGACAGCCTGACATGTTCTTGGCTTTGTACCTGCAGCCTTCTCTTCTCTTTAGAGTAGAGCAGGACTTGTATGCTCTAAGCTCTCTCCTGTTTGGTTCTGCTCGGCTGTCTCCTGTGTTTCCTGCAGACTGACTGATAGGGAGCTCTGCTGCCAGGGCTTAAATAGCAGCTGTAAGCGTCCAGCTGCTCCCCGCCACGCTCCACTTCTCCCCAGATGGCTCAGAGACATTCCAGCAGCCCTCCGGAGGAGCGCTCATGAGGAAAGTGTTATGGAGTGGCTCTGTGAACCACCAGGGAGCATCTCTCGGTGCACAGCAGCCACCCTCCTCCTCCTTCAACCCTGCGGGCTGAACGCCCAAATAAGAGACCGGATTCTTCTGCCTCCTTTGCCAGTTTACGAATGGGAGAGAGCACAGATGGTGGTATCCTCAGAGAAGCCCAGCATGCAGTTGGGCCTGGGATTGGATGGAGGGACTTGGAGAGAGCACACATTATCCCTGGCCCAGGATGGCATTGATATCCCTCAGGAGATGATCAGGAAAAGTTGGACAATTGTGCCTAACTGCTGGGATAAAATGTGCCTCTTTACTCAGAGGGGCATCTTTGATAAGTGGCTTTTTTGTCAGATCATTGTTAAGCCAACAGGGGACATGCTGGGTTAAATGAGCTTGTTGAAACTCATTCTAATTTTCCTTGAGCACTTGCTGTTAATATATGATGCTGCATGCAGTCCTCCAGGGAGCGGTCTCTGACCTTGGCTGCATGTTTCAGTGATAAATGGTCTTTCAATTTCATCAGAGCACTGAGGCAAACTTTAACCATGACAATCTCCACAGGAACAATAGCATGCTCAAAAACCTTGCATTGATGCTGTTCTAAAATAAATTATACTTAGCATAATGTTAGCGTAATGTTTATATGAACCCTCCAGATTTCTAGATAAACCTAGAAACCTTGTTATGCATTTTACTAACTAACTAACTAAGCAATTCACATTTAGTATTTTTGGGAAATACTAAAAAAAAAACATGCAGCATGTTATGAAAGAAAACAAATCCTATTATCTTGTAAGGTGGTTAGAGTAACTAAAGATTAGATATGCACTAATGACAGTTTTGTGGACAATGTCAGACCTCCAGTTATTGTAAAGCTTTCACCCGCTGATATTGAATTTCTCTTTAATAACTAAAATATTTGAAGTTAGAAGAACAACATTCTGTGTTAACAGGGTTCTAGACAAAATGATTTATCAGTTTACATTTTAAACTGTCTATATCATATGTTTGTGCTCAGAACAGTTAGTGTTGCTAGCATTACAAAAAAACAGTCTGTATGTGTATATTGTTGAGTAAATAGATTCTTAACCTAGTTTTATTTTTTCCAAAAAGCTGTAAACATTTCAAGTCCAGCATCCCAAAGATAAAGCAGAGCAATTTTTCTGTATTCAATTCAGCCATCCTGTTATCTTCTGTGTTGCTCTCTCTCACTCCCTTGTCAGATATGTCTTGAAAATACGTTTATAGTTTCTTACATCTCTTTGCTACCTTAAATACTTCACTGATACTAAAACACTAACTTTGAGTCTCCTTCACTCAGTAGCATCATGCACACTAAAGAGTGTTGTTGTCAGAAACCTTCTATAGCTAACATGCCTGTGCAAATTCTCAGTCATCGTAGTCATGGCAACTACAACGGGCTTAAATCAAAGGTAACCAGACTTTCACTCAGTTTTTATGAAAAAGGTTTCGACACCTATCCAGGGGTGTTTGTCAATTTTGGCTCAACTACGAGCCTCTAGAATTGACAAAGACACGTACAGAGGAATAATACTTTACTACATATCATGAGTTTTTTGAGGGGGCAGGCATTCCTATTGCCAGAGGGCGAGTGACCCCCTTGGATAATGGTAGGGGAAATGCTGGTGTATGCTACTTTGTGAAATACACAGTAAAGTGATGCAGAGCATTATTTTTACAATGGCATCATCTGTTTTGACCTGTCCATTGTGTTCTCCGCCACGCGCCAATTACTTTTGGAGATAGGCACCAGCCTCTCACAACCCTGTAGGGATTAAGCAGTTCTAGAAAATGTATAAGTGGATCATGTTTTTTTATACCAATACAAAAAAAAGCATACATGCAAACGTGTGACAGGGATATTGGTATTGTTCTATATCACCACCACCATACAGCAGTTAAAAATACTATGGTGCAATTGAGAAAAAGTAGGATCTTTGAGTGTCCATCTAATTGGTTACTGGTCATGTCTAATTTTGTCAAGTCCAATCATTTAAAACTGATAAACTGAGATTTTCCACTTACAAAACAGCAAGCAGATGACATGTATCAAAATAGCTTTAACCTCTTCTACTTTTGTCACCAGAAGTTTTGGTTTTGGTTTCTTCTGTGCTGTTCTTTTTTTTCAACTCAGCTGTTTGTGTCTCTAAACTTTGACTCACAGTGACCAGAGAGAGGAAAAGAGTCCTCAGGGATGGATGTAAGACTGTTGTTGCTCCCAGTGATGGGGAGGGGGGTTGATCTGTGGTCTGCTGACGTCACTGTTATCCTTGTCATGACAGGAAACATACATCATTGCTGGGCCTCTAATTCAAAACACATTCTGCCTCAGCTTGATCAAAACCAGACTGTCTGGACACCAAAATGGGCTGTTATGTCATATTTGACCATATAATCAGAGAGCAATTACAGCTGACAAAATACTCCTGTGATTTTGATTTTCTCTTCTGGTCCTTCCATTTGGGAAACTAATAGAAAGGGTTGCCATAAACTATGTTGGAAGTCATGCACTGAGTTGGCTTGGAAGCTGCGGAGTTGAGGTGAGGACAGCTCGGTTTTTATTGGATCACAGCTGCTTCTTCAGAGAGACTGCTCACAAGATAACAGTGTAGCTGTAATCAGTGGCCTAGAAAAACATTGCTGCACCACATGACGAAGAGGTCGGTCCTCCAAAAAAATTTGGGCAGTCTTCTCTTTGGATGTTTAGGGAGCCTCATATTTTCCAGGAGGTTATAGTTTGTGTGAAATTTGGCTCATAAAATGCAGGTTTCTCATCCTCAGTAATGGTTTAGCAAACTTAGAGAACTAGATTTTGATGCTTTCTTTACTGTAGCACACATGGAAAATAAATTTCATGTTAATTTGCGTGTCCCTGACTGTTTGGCAAGCATTTTTAACCACAAGCTGAGCTCAGGGTGTAATAGTTTTCTCAATATAAAATCGCCACAATATTTTTTGTCAAAGTGAAGTCTGTGTCGCAAAGCACCTTGTAGTTTCTGTCATCATAACTTCATCTGGTGAAATATGTCTAAGCTATGCTTATGGATCCCAGATATGAAAGTGTATGCTTTTGTTTGATTTCTTGTATCTATGTTTGAGACTCTTATTTTGAAGTTAGCACAAAAGTAGCTCTTGAGTTGCTGATAGGACCAACCAATAAGGACTGCTCATTAGACTAGCAGCAGATTTTTTTGGAACACCATGTTCTGTCATGTTTCTTTAGTATGTCTGGCATTTTTGATGTGCCATCACAATTTGAATAGTGCATGTGTTTTGGGATGAACGGTGTGGAATTCACAGTGTTCTGCGGTGTCAGGACAGGTACATAATTGTCATGTTGTGATGTCACCATCTTGGATTTGTTTTCCAATATTTAAGGATCAACTGGCCATCTGTGAATGAAATTTCAATACTGCATAAGTGCCCCCAAGTAATCAGACAGTCATTAGCTAAACAATCTAAAAGTAGGTCATACTATCAGTTTCACTTTCAAGCATCCTGCATCCAGAGGTGAGTGAATCTTCAACAGTGCAGAACAGACAGAGTATTTGCATAGAATTGCTTGATATTAGGCAATGTTTTTATTGAGTTATTGCTGTAATATTTAAATAGCAGTTGTTTAACTGCACATATGTGGTACAAATGACATACAAGAGTTTTTTGTGTTCATGCCGTGGAAATTTTTCAGACATGTCCAAAAGGATCTGAGGCAGCCTGGCCTTGTGGTGATCAAATGTATAGGAAGCAGAATTAAATGCTTAGTAAGGCAATGTTATTTACCTAAAACAGTATATCTTTCTACAACATTGAAATGCAAGGCAGAAACTCAATAGTGTGATTGGGGTAAGGGGTAAAATCACATCTTGATCTTATCTGGTAAGCTGCATGTTTCATTACACTTCTAATATTTCTATTATGATGCACTGAAATAAAATACAGCTTACATAAATACCGATCTGGCTGTTTTTCAAAACCAATAAAAGCTCACATCTCATTTTAATCTTTTCAGTGAGAACTGCTACATCTCAGTTCAGAAGTCTGGTCGGCTCTGAGAGATCCTTCACTTAAGGCTGAGGTTAGCCACAATTCTGGCTGTCATCCTGTGATAATTTGACATACTACTCCTGCTGACATTTTACTACTGGAGAGCAACAGAAAAAAACATTGCATTATTTTTAAAGAGTACAAAAATGTTCAGTGTTTTTTCACAACAAAAGCTGGTATATGTGGAATGTATTGTAAGCTGCACACTGTCCTCCAAACAGTTTTGACAGACTTGCAGGCCTTTGTAAGAAGAAAAAAAATTTTGACCATATGAGGCTGTTCTGGTTAGAACCTTTGTAGTACTGATATTTGGGGGTGATAGATGTTAAATATCAGGTCTTTGGCTTTCAGCTTGCTATCATCCTGTACTACTTAACATGCTAATTAATCCTAACCAAAAGACCATGTCAGTCACCCTATGCCCCACCAGGGATGCTCCCACTGGGCTCTTCTGGCTTTAATTGAGCACATTTTTCAGGAGCCCGCTGTCCGTGGAATTACATTAGATCCGTCTGCTTCAGCCGGCCTGCCACCAGCATGGGCAAAGAGAACGAGGCAGTGGGGGAGTTGGATGAGGAAAGAAAAGCTGGAAAATGTATAAATAAACCAAACAAACAAACCAAAAAAAACCCAGACTGAGTGTTTATTAACACCCCTGGGATGAAAAAGGAGGTGAGTGCAGGAAATCATTAGCGTAGGAGAGTCAAACTAGGCTCGTTTGATCTCGCTGATGGAGGAGCAAATGTAATTTAGCGTGCTGTGAGTAATTTGTTTTAGCAGTTAGCATGGGCTCCTTTTAATTTCATTTTGCCTTGCATCAGTCTTCAGATTAAATATTTTTATTTTGTACAAAGCGGATCTTTGTGAGCCTGGCGGCTCAAAGACCAGCCCTCGACAACAGCTAATGTTTATTCATCTTTGCTTGTTTGCATGTGTGGCAGACAGAATCTTGACAAGAGTGTGCCGTGTCGGCTTTTTATTTGACTACTTTCTGTATAATGAGGCGACTCAGATGTACGCGGTGACAGCTAGCAAATCATAGCAGGAGGATAACAAAGTGTTTTTGTCACCGCAGCTCTAATTATTTGGGAGACGGTGCTGAAGAGGCTGCATCTGTTTTAGCATCTCACCTCGTGTCCTTGTTCTACTCAAACTTGTCAACTATGCAATCCATCCAAGACCCAATTTCCACACCCAGGTAACCAAACACTTCCCAAACAAATACTTCCAATGCCAACTAAAAAAATCATGCGAAACCTTAGTGGCCTTTGAGTGTAAATATCCCCATCTGTAACTGAATGTGGGGTGTGGTCTCACGTATTAGCTCTAGTAATAGTATATTTAATTTGGAGAAATAATTTGCTTGTTGTATTTACGTTGAAACTTAGCTTGCATTAACAGAAATGTGACTTACAATATTTGTGCCTGTCAGGGCATTACTTTATTCTTGCCGCAGCCATCCATGACCTAGAGTGTTGGAAACATTCCTGAGAGATGTTGGACCATTTTGAGATTATAGCATCACACAGTTGTTGCATTTGCCATTATGTGATTCTCACCTTCCACTAGATCCCAAAGATGCTCTATTGGGTTGAAATCTGGTGACTGTGAAGGCCACTGTAGTACAGTGACCTTATTATTAATCTCAAGAATACCTGTTTAAAAAGATTTAAGCTTTGTTACATGATGCTTCAGATATATTGGAAGTAGCCATCAGAAGATGGGTGCACTGTGGTCTTAAATGGATTAAAATGGTCAGCAGAAATATTCCAGTAGGCTCCATCGCAGCTAGGAGGCCTGATGTGTGCTAAGAAAATGTTCCCTACAGCATTACACTACCACCAACAGCCTGAGCTAGTAGGTTGGATCCATGCTTTCATGTTGTTTGTAAGCCAAATTCTGACCCTATTAGCTCAGCTAAATTTGAGACTAATTGGAGCAGGCAATGTATTTTCAGTTGTTTATAGCCTGATTTTGGATGAGCCTGGAGGAATTATAGCGTCAGTTTCCTGTTGTAAGCTAACAGGTGTAGCATCATGCTTAATTTTCTGCTGCTGTAGCTTATATGCTTCAATGTTTGTAGTTCAAAGAGCATTTTCCTTGACATCAACAGGGCATTTTTATCTGTACAACTGCCGCTCACGGAATATTTTCTTATTCTTAGACCATTGTCTGTAAACCTGAGGTGCTTGTGTATGATGCTGCTGACAAATAATGTGTCATTTCACTATTATTGTTAACAAGCAATTGAACAGATGTACCAAATAAAGTGGCCAGTCTTGAAACATTCTTAAGGATATATCACCCTTTTGGCAACAAAGTTTAAAATTTTACCTACTTAGTGAACCATCCAGGGA
Source organism: Crenichthys baileyi (assembly GCA_036173005.1). Classification (NCBI taxonomy): domain Eukaryota; kingdom Metazoa; phylum Chordata; class Actinopteri; order Cyprinodontiformes; family Goodeidae; genus Crenichthys; species Crenichthys baileyi. The sequence goes on along the minus strand of JAHHUM010001790.1, from coordinate 71,266 downwards.
TATGGGAAAGTAAAAGCTTTGCTCTAACTGAAGCCGTGCCTGATCTCCAGATATGGCAGTACCTTGTACAAGATTTCAGACCTCTTCAAAGCAACACTTTCCTTGCTGCCAGACTCATAAACAGCATGTTCTTTAATGTAAGAGCAAAGGGAGCTCTGCATATATCAGCTGTGTACCTGGCAGAGCCTGCAGGGGTTGTTAGCTCCAACAGTGCCGGTATAGGCATTACTCTCAGGCAGATTGTTGGCAGAGCGAGCCACTTTCTCTCAGAAGGCTGCGAGCTGGCTACAAGCCTCACAGCATTCTTCCTCCACCTTGCTCTCCTTCCCATCATGGCGGCACCAGTAGAAAAAAAGGCTCTATGAAGCTCCGTAATGATACGTGGCGAATGTGCAGCACTGCGGTGATTGTTAACGGCAGCAGCTGCGCAGATAGCTTGGATGATGGAAAATCAGTGGGACCTCATTTTGGTTTGCCAGTATGAATATTAATGGCTCGTTTCCAGGCCATGGCTAATGATGAGGAAAATTCCCTAATAAAAACTTGATGTGATGGGCAACGACCCGCGGGGTCACTGGAGACAGTCAAAGTTAATAGTGTGCCATCAGGTGTGAGGAGTTAAGTGATTAGAGGCACAGAACCTAATCCTGATGTTTTTCTCCTCCCTCAGCTATGAGTCAGAATGGAGGAAGAAGGGGAGGGAGGGGAGGGCTGATAGCAGCCGCAGAGGAGGTTTATATTTTTTTTGACAGCAAGGTTTTTTTTGCGTAACCTTAGGGCTATACTTCCAGTGAAATAACACCATAAATGTGTTGCACTATGGTAGTGTAAGTAGGTATTGGGATTTTCTTGTACAATTGCCAACAGTATTAGTGATATGTCACATGGCATCATTGAAAATAATGGGAACACTGATAATAATCCCACATTTCAGTGCCAATATTGGAACAGATATCTTAGGATGTCACCCTGATTTTAATAAAATGTGTTTTTCTTCATTATCAAAGAACATCTGAGCAAGGGTGATTCTAAGCAAGTATTAAGAGACATTTACAATCCTAAACAACAGACATTAGTCATATTTCACTCGTATGCTTTTTACATTGGTCCTAAATTAGGATGTTGGTTTTTCATACTCCTATTAAATCCTCTTTACTACCAATGCTAAATCCAGCTCACATGAGAAGATGAAAAAGACAAGATTTAACATTATTGTTTGGTAAACCAAAAATCCCAATTGTTTTGTTGTCACCAAACAAGGAAAAGTTTCACAAATTACTGTAGAATAATTCAGTCCAGATTTGACAGATCTGTATGTTGTGTTTTTTTGGTTTTGTCTCAATCCAAGGTTGTTCTAATGCCAAAAAGCATTGAAAATGCACTTCTTTTGTGTTAGGGTTAGGTTTCAAAAATCTTGAAAGAACCTATATTTGTTTGGTTTATGTATTTCAGCTTTTCAGGTAAAGATGATTAATTACAACCGAGACTCCTTAGAAAAATTGTGAAATAGAAGCTACAAAGCAAACGCTAACTTTAGCATCATTAGCCATGGTTTTCTTAAGTCTACAAATCATGTGTTGCTCATTTTTTTTAGACCAATCTCTCTGTCTTTTTGTGTACCTGACCTGTACCACTAGGCCTACCAACTTTGGAGTGTCTGTCCCCTCTTCCTGGTATGATCCTGGTCTCTGTTTGCATGTGATTGGCGTGTGGTGTGCCCTACAAGATCAAGTCTTGCCCTTTTGCATGCATGGATTCGTAATACACTGCCTGCTAGTACTTGCAGTTGTAGATATGTCACCAATTGAAAAGACTCACTATAGGGATCTGGATACCCCAAAAACATGGTGACATATATAGTTGCTAAGTTGGCAACACTTGGTCAGGCAGCCTGATGAGCAGTCTTTATTTATGGACTATATTCACAACAGGGCAACCGCTCAAGAACTACATCCTGTCTTACTTCAATATAAAAATATAAATACAAGGTGTCAACTGTAAAGTACTGACCATAATAATAGCTTAGACTAGATAGCACCTTGCAAGAAATAAATATAAAATAAAAATAAAAATATAATAATTCATAAATAATTATCCTGCTATGCTTCTATTATTCTTTGATTAGTCACCATCTGAGCCATAGGCCCCTGTTGGCTTATGGAAACATGGGCCCCTGATGGTGTCACCTATCGCCTATATATTTAAACCACTGTCTGAATCTGATGAAGCAGCAGTTTTTTTTTTTTATCCCAGCCATTTAAAACGGTTTTAATGTCTTACTTCTTTTGGCTTAGGGCTCTTACAAATTATTTTTATATGAGGTATTTCTTCATTTAGATATTAATGATGATGCAATAAACAAGAAACCAAAAATTTAATTTAGGGAGGATTTGAGATCAGAGGATGAAAGCAATTCATAGAAAATGATCTTAAAAATATTCAGAGTTGATTTAGCCCCTTTCTGGAGATACCACATAAATGTATGTATTTAATACTATTGAAACCACAGGCCACAGACTATGAATGTATTATTCAACAGAAGGCTTTTTTTCTTGCTTCTTTTCTTCAGAAGTTGCATTTGATTTTGATATGTTCTGGATACAGTTTTACATTTGAAGGGAAATTGTAACCAGATGTTGGCCTGCTGAGGTCCACATGTGGGTCGGACCTAGTTGTATTAGTCCAGACAGAAATCTGGTTCTGCCTAGTGAAGCGTTTTTGCTTTTAGAGAAACGTTAACCATATGAGACTGTTAGTGTGTGACCGTATGAATTTCTGAAATCCTCAAGGTGTGTTTGCTTTTTCTTTTTACAGGTTCACATTCCTACCACACTTTTAAATCCTATACTGACATGAAGCAGTTGCTGTGAAAACTAGATGTTTAGTGTCAGTTCCACAAAACCTTCCGTACTTTAATGCTTTCTTGGTGTCATGTTGAATTTGCTTCCACTCTCTGAACTTTGGCTTCAGTAATCATTTTTGGCTCACTTTTATTAAATGTCTGGATGATTGCAGATGCTCACCTTCGCAGGAGATGCACTGAGAAACCTTCTAGAGGCAGTAATCAGCCACTTCTACACTCGACAAGCCGCGATTGATAATCGCCCATTGTAACTAAGACTCCAGTCTTTTTCCAAACACTGAACACGTCATGTACAAACTGTAGACGTTATTTACATTAACAGTAAGGAGCTGAATGAGGTTAGAGGATAAGTGAAAGAAGCTCCTAGAAAGGAAACTTATTTCTACAGAAGCCTGCCAGCTATTCATTAGTCTGTTTTGTCCTTTTGACGAGTCCAATTCTGGGTTATGGAACATTCTGGATTGGGAATTGTTGGCAGTGTTTTGGAAATTTTCCAGGTAAAGTAGGGATTTATGAACTCCACAGGGAATACACACAGATAGACTTCTGTTACTAATGTTAACTACATAAGATGTCAAAACTAATGTAAGCTATCAGCTAACATAAACTGATATGTTTACAATGCCAATACTGTAGTTGCTTCGTCTTTGTCTTGTATTAATAGTTAAACCTCTCATACTGCAGAGCTGTGTAATACTGACTGCTCTCTCTCTTACACACACACTTGGTTTGATGTCAGGTGTGCTCCATATATAAACAACTAATGATCTGTAACATACAGGCTCCTGTCGGGTTACAATTAATGAATGAATTGTTTTAATTGTACAGATATCACTGTGATATAGCCTACAGAATTTTCCAGTATTTGTAGAATTTCAGTGATGCAAATAGACATACCTGTAACCTTGACTGTTTTTGAAAAATTATTGTAAAAATTGTAGGAAAAGGGAACTTTGTGTGTATAGTTCTTAAAGAGAAATTGCTATTGACTAAATTTGGGATTCGTAGATTACAGTCTTACAAAATCGGTGATCTGTTATTGGTACACCTTTTTGCTGGAGGACATCACTTTCCCACCCCCCTTTAAACCATAGGTTAAAATTGAGCAGTGGAAATTAGATGCTCTGTTTCTGTGTCAACACCATTTACTTACTTTAATAGTTTCTATAGTCCAGTCAATGGATCTTCCACTCCTTGAACTTTTGTCGCTGTTATTTGCACCTTTTTAGGAAACATCTGGGTCCTTACAAACCAACTTTTATTAAGTTCTGGACCACATGCTGAATGTGCCAAGTGTTCATAATAATAAAAAAATTAGAATAAATTAAAAGTACCATATTTGGTTCTAAGTTATTGTTTTTGAGTGCATATAAGACTTCATCTTTGGCTTTATGTTTAAAGGCAGATGCTGTGGATACCTTGAGCTCATCCCTCTTCTCCTACCCAGCTTTTTTTGTTGTTCCTTGATTCACAGTGGTGGGACTGACAGACTGTGATGTGCGGGTGTGAAAGAAGAAGTGAGTAAGAAAAGCAGAATGGATGGATGCGGGAGGTGTGAGTGAGGGATTTGGGAAATATGCGAGGCACAGATCTCCATTTTACCATCCCGGTCTCTCTCTATTACCCATGAATAACGTGGCAGACCCCTTACCCAGCGGTAGGCCAGGCATGCCGCCATATCAAGCTGTGCTGGAGGAAGAGGTGTCCAACTTGGCATCTCTGGGCTCGGATGCATCCCAGCCCCCGCAAACCATCCCCACACTCATCCCCAACCTGCAGAGAGGAGTGCTGGGCTCCAAGATGGCAATCAAGGCTTGATTTGCCAACACATTTCCAATGATTAAAATGTAATTAGCACAAGCGAGCGCCTCCTCCCCAGCTAATTTCCACGCACGCTGCGACAGGCAGGCGGTCGGCGGCGCCCAGGCCCCAGCAGCAGATGGATGGAAGAAGAAGCACCGGGAGGAGGAAAAAAAGCATTTTGCCATGCGACTGTTTGCATCAGAAAACCATCAGGACGCCCAGCTATATCAGGAAGAAGCTGTTAGGAGGAGGGAATGAGGGCTCCTCACGACAACACATCAAATTGGCACCATCAGAGCTGACCCTGGCAGTGGCTGCCATCCTTCATGCTGTCTATCCCACTCCTCAGGCATGGAGGCAGATTGGTGTCTATATAGGGTTTAGCCCCAGCAGCCTTTCTGCAGGATAACCTGGCTCAGGTTGATAAACACAAACCACACTCTGTGGATTTGAGCGCCTTAACGAAGCCCCTATCGGCAATAATTAATTCTAAGGTTGTGGCGAGCAACCACCAATAACCTGGGGCTAATGTCACTTGGATGTGGGGAGCCAAAATTAAATGTCTGCACATTCACATTTTAAGACATGCTGCCGAAGGAAATATTACATTAGAGACATCTAATAACATGAACAACAGATAGGAAATTATAATAAGCCGTAGACTAACTCTGTTGATGTTAAAAATTGTTGCTGTCACGTCCTTTTTTCCCTAAATTGTCAAACATCTGTTAGCAATTGTGGAGCTGTAGATTTCCAAAGGCTTATATTGGACAGGGGAGCATGGCACGCTGGCCTTGCATGCATGCCTTTGTGATGTGGTTACCTCTTTAGTACAAACATTTTGTGGGTAACTCTGACAGACTTTGGTGAGCTCTGCTGCTCTCAGACAACTGCGACTGCGTTGTTTGGGATTCAGCCCATGGCTTCTTATGTTCCCTTCTTCTCCTGGGCCAGTACTACACTCAGCTGGAGAGGATTTAGTGCAAGAATAATTTACTCCTACTTTCAGACCAATATAAACAAAAGGCTCTCTGCTTGGACAGAGTGTAGGGAAATCTGTAAGAGCCCTCAGCCAAAAGAGGGGCCTGAGTGAAAGCAGAGGAGCAGTCAGTAGTGTTCCGGATGTAAGCCAACATCAACAGCTCTTAGAGCTGAAGCTAATGTTTGACATTCCTGTGTTACTTAAACTAAACACTTGGGTTTAGTTGTACAGTATAATGCTGGTACTGTGCAAATAGCACTGGGCCTGGATAGAGTATCATTTTTCCTTGTCGCCCTCTCCCGGGACTAATGTTTTCCTTACTGTACATCACTGCTGCTTTGGCAAATACTCATTTACAGTGGTTGGAAAAGTAATAATTCCCCCTAAACCTTTTAAAGTTAGCGACAATACAACCACAAAGTTTGATGTATGCTATAGTGATCTTATGTAATCCACCAAAGTACTGCATAATTGTGAAATGGAAGGAAAATTATACATGATTTTGTATTCAGCATTTGCATTTGTATACTGCCCCCTTTACCTTGATGTCCTCCATCCATTCGTCCATCGTCTATACCCACTTGTCTATGCAAGGTTGCTGGGCAGCTGTTGTCTATCTCCGGCGGTCACTGGGTGACAGGCAAGATAACCTGGACAGGTTGCTAGTCCATCACAAGGCAACACAAAGACACCAGGGTCAAACAATCATGCACACACAAACACACACACCCATACATGAGGGCAATATATAGAACCCAATTAAACTAACAGTCATGTTTTTGGAAAGCTGGAGGAAGCCAGAGTACCCGGAGAGAAACCACACATGGGGAAGAACACGCAAGAGCTCTGTCCATCCATCATCTGGAAAGAGAAAAAAAAGTGTATAGCAAACCTGCAAACCTACCAAGAAACGGTTGCCCACTTAAACTAACAGGGAGGGCAAGGAGAGCGTTAAACAGAAAATCAAAAAGTAGTTCCATGGTAACTCTGGAGGAGCTGGAATGATCTGTGGCTCAGGTGTAAAGTCAACTATCAGTCATATGGTCCAGGACCATATTCAGGAAGACTGAAGTGTAGAAAGATATTATTGAAAGAAAGCCATAAGAAGTCCTGACCACAGTTTGCATCAATCCATGTAGGTAATACAGCAAACGTGAAAGAAGCTGCTTTGGTCAGATTACTGGCCTACATCCAAAATGCTGTGTCTGGCATAAAGCTAACACTGTACATCGCCCTGAACATACCATCCCCATTATGAAGCATGATGGTGGCAGCATCATGCTGTGGGGATCCTTTTCTTCAGCAGATACAGGAAAGCTGTAAGGGCTGATGATGAGTTGTATGGAGACAAACAAACAATACTGGAGGAATATCTGTTTGCGGGATCAGAGGTTTATACTACAGCAGGACAATAACTTGTCAGTCAGCAGATATGCCCAACAGACATGCAGCTGTAATTTAAGCAAAAGGTGATTCTGTTGAGTCAGGGGGGCTGAATACAGTATGCACACCAGATCTTTAAGATTTGTTTTACCTTTTTTCCCACTTCACAGATATGCACTACTTTAAGTTGGTCTATCACATATAATCCCAACGAAATACATTAGAGATTGTGGTGTTAACAAGACAATATGTGAAAAAGTTCAAGTGATGCGAACATTTTCCCTCAGCTTTTATTGATCCCAAAATTAAAATTTTTGTCATTTTGATGTTACTTTAAACCAGAAGCACGGCAGTATTAAAGATCCAGTCAGTAATATCCATATAGCAGAAATCTAAAACTGACTTAATTTAATCTCTTACCCTTACCCCAGGAAACTATGTAACGCCAAGTATTAATAACAAGCTGGAGTGATCTTTCAAGGCATATCCAACTATAGAACTTTTCATAGTTTTCAATCTGTTTCTCTGCTAAGAAGTAAAAATCCCAGATATGGAGAGATTCTGCTCCCGCTTGCCGAACGCTGTGTTTTGCATGGGGGATCACATTAGTTCAGTGTGATCTCCTATCAGTGAGTGACAGCTCTGACTTGCTTATGCGCCTAAAATGTGTTTTTATCTTTTTAGAGGTATTATTATTTGTTGCTTTCTACCGTCCGCTTGAGCAGTGAGTTCAAGGCAGCTTTGCTGTATGCGGTGAAAGGACAGTCGAATTGCCTGCCCTTGCCTGTCAGGTCTGATCTCAGGATTTTTTACTTTGCTCGTTATAAAGGTATTTCCATTTTATTAAGTTTTTCTTTTTTCTGCCACCCTTTGTCGCTCTGGGAAATTTGCATACCTCTATTCGCAGGGAAGAAAGTAATGACAGCAATTTCTTTTCTTTTCTCTCCCTCACTAGCCGTGTGAGTGCTTCGTTTAGTGGCACCTGCGAAAGCGACAGGCGCGGGGATGAGAAGTGAAAGAGAGCAGTTGATTAAATCATCATCAAGTCGCAGCACAGAAAGTCAATTCTGCTCGCCGTCTCCAATGATATCCTTTTATCTTAAAGTAATGAGCTATGGCACTTTTGCATCGGGTAATACGATGAGTTCCATTAGCATGTTCCATTTGCTTCACAAGCAAGGGCAAGTCATTCCAGCCGGCTTCTATCTTGGTAATCAAAGCAATTGGCTGCACAGCGAGAGAGCAGAGAAAGGAGAAAAAAAACATGATAAAAAAAGAGAGTAGACATGTTTTTGTGGATCACAACACAGTGGAAGAAACTAAAACGATGTCCATTATTTAAACCAATTGCTCACTGGTGTTTATTGGTGTGTGCTGTATGGAAAAAAGAAAGACCTAATGAGTGCATTGTAACACTACTAATGTCACATTCATGAAGATCAGATACCAATTAATCCTGACTGCTCCTAGGTTAGTTAGCCCTGCATGGGAGTCAATATAGAAGACACACTAAGGAGACACACCTATTTGTTACCAATCACCAACAGATGTGTAAATGTGTGGGGTTGTCAAAAAAGTTGAAATTTCAATGTCATCAACACAAAATAGAAAAAAAAGTTTTTAAGATAATCTTATGCGTTGAAATTGATATAAACAGCTGTTTTCCTTTACTCGACTTGACACACATTTCAGCACAGTAGCACTGCATACAGAGATGCTAAGGTACTCCCCTCCGTTCCCTAACATGAACAATGATGGCTGACAACCAAAACAGTGAGTGGGTGCTCAGAGGTCAAAACTCCCATAACATGATAGCTACATCCTGAGAAAAGCCTTCGCAGCCATCTGTACTTGAAAAAGCCAAGACAAAAGCATTGCTTGGAGGTATTTTGCCTTTAGGGCAAAAAACAGAGGGTGTTGTTAAACCAACAGACCTGATAACAACATTACAGGTGCACCTTTTTTAGACATGAGCCGATGGTAGATCCATATGTAACGCTGATATTGTTGTAGGTATTTTGTCGATTTTACCAAGCAAAACTGTTCCAAAAAATTTCTAACCTTTTACATTTAAATGGGTTATTTATATATCACAAATAAATAATAACTTCACAAGGACTCCAATAATCAGGTAAATCATGCTAAAAATGGGAAGCTCAAACCAAAATTCAAAGATGGTCAGTTTAAAAGAGCAACTTTTACTGTTTTTTTTTTTCACCTGTGATAATAATGTGCAAAGATGAAGTTTGTAGTTCTATTTCTTTGAAAGTCGGAATTTGAGGAAAATGGTAAAGATGGTGATATATTTACATACTTGTACTGTGCTCGTGGATGGAAGCAGCACATATTTCCTTAAGTTGTTGTTAGACATTTGAGCTGTAGGACCGATAGCAGGGTGGTTTCTGGATATCACCAGAGACAAAGTTTAGTTTGTTTTCATGAAAAAAAATGATGGTAATTGAGCAAAAACTGTAATTTCTAAACCAGAACTACTTCTCTTGAACCATGGGAGTCACTGATTTTATAGCAACAGCATCACTTTCTTTGTGCAAAGAAGTAGTTCATCCAGCATAGGAATGTCAGTAAATTAATTGGCTCGGAGTTTGAGGCAAAAAAAAAAAAAAAATGACCGGTCAAAAGTTTTCGAAACACTTTCTCATTTAATGGTTTTCTTTATGTTTATGACTATTTACATTGTACGTAGATTCTCACTGAAGGCATCAAAACTGTGAATAAACAAATATGCAATTATGTAGCAAACAGAAAATTGTAAAATAACTTTAAATATGTTTTTTATTTTATTTTAGATTCCTTAAAGTAGCCGCCCTTGCTGTGATGACTGAAATATTAACCTTTGGTCGTCTCTCAATGAACCTCTGGGAAGCTCTTTAAGGACTCTTTAAACCATTTTAGGTGACCACCTCATGAAGCTCATGGAGGGAATGCCAAGGGTGCAAAGCAGTAATCAAAGCAAAGGGTGGCTATTTGGAAGAATCTAAAATATAAAAATGTTTAGAGTAAATTCACACTTTTTGTTAACTATATGATTACGTGTGTCCATTCATAGTTTTGTTGCCTTTGCTGAGAATCTACAATAGTCTTGGAAATAAAGAGACACATTAACTACACCTTTGACAGGTAATGTATACATATATATCAATGTATGTATGTATATATTATATATATTTTATTATATATATATAAATTTTATATATATATATATATATAATATATATATTAAATGTGTATATAAACATCCTATTATTCCATTTTCTATGGTGCTTAGACTGCAAACCCAAAATACTATTCTTTTTAGAAATAAGGAAATAAGCTATTTTTTACCTATATATTATAATATAATATTATGCGTTTAACAGTTCAAAGCTAAAAAACTGTGTTAAATCAAAAATTAAGACTTTTGAATCTTAATGCCATTTTTGAAGACCCAGTCAGAAGTAAACCAGGTATTAGTCAGAATGAGTGACAACCTACCCAGCTGACTCTGGTTGATCCCTATAGAAAGTATACTGCAAGCACACCAGAAACACAAAGTGAACAGGGTTGTTGCTGTATATGCTTGCATGGACCAGATGCTTGTTTACACTTTAGAAATGTGTTTTCCAACTACTTCTGCAAATAAATCAAGTTAATATTCTTTCATCAAGTTTATTAAGATTTCAAACAGGTGTTATCTTTTCAACAGGAAAATATTTTAAGGTCATTTTTATCAAAATTTCTGCTGACTTGTCTACCACTTATTGGTTTCACAACAATTAGGACAACAATAATAAGTTCATGCTTTTGATGAAATTTTCCTGATCTTCATTAGAAACAAACCAAGGTCTTTTGAAAACATTTTTGCAGAATATTGAAAATGTTATCAAGTTTTATTCTTATTACAGGTATCAAGTTTGCATTTTTTTAACTGCAAACATGTAATGATTATCTGCACTTATGTGTCATTATCGTCATTTATTCCATCAGTTCTGACAGGTTGTGGGGCTGCAGGTTCTCTGCATACCTCTTTAAAATGGGGGTGGAATGCTGTGGGTGATAGCGAAAGAGTGAGACAGAAATAGAGCTGGAGAACGTCTGAGAAGTGTTTGCCCAGCGCGTTTATTGCCTCTGCATAATTTATGAGCTGCTGGAGCTGACCATCATGGCAGTGTGCCGCGGGCAGCCCCTGGGGCCGTGGGGGACAGGCCTGTAAATTGGATGCAATGCTCCTGCTGAGCTCGCAAGGCCCCTTTTTTTTCACCATCCAGCCTGGAAAACAGATCAGCCTTAGAGCCAGCCAGCTACCATTTGAGTTAAAGGAGATAAAGGGGAAAAATAACAAGCAGGGCCTTCTGTTGCTCACTCCCTAGGCTGTCAATCATATCTCCCTCCTTCCTTCACTCCAGCTTTAATCGGCACCCAACAACCCCCATCCCCCCTTCACTCCTACCCACACACTGTGCCAGCCCCTGCCCACAATCCCCCCCAGTGCCTTCTTCATTACCGACTCCAGTGCTTCTGTGCGCCTCAGCCATATGCACAGCGTTGAGGGCCGCCAGTCACCCAGCATCGCACTAATTAGTTGATAAAGAATTAAGTGGACCTTGAAATTGAAATTGGAACGAAAAAATGAAATCCAGCCACATTTTCTTCCCTCCATTACAAAGTTCCTTCCTCCCCTTGTCATTGTGCCGTTCCTGGCCTCAAGCAGTAACTCTCATCATGGAAGTATAATTCTACTCGTTTGAATTTCCAGCTCTGTCTGATTCTTGCATAGGTTTCAGTGTTAATAAGGCCACAGATGCTCACTACAAATATGTTCTTGTAAGCACTAATGAACTGATTTGATAATATTTGTTGACTGGGGCTCTGAAGATGCAATAAGTTTGCTTTTATGGTAAAAGGGTTTCTTCTAATTTCTTCCTTGTCTTCATTTTTGCAGTGTGACACTGAGAGTGACCAGGAAGACAAGGTAAGCCTGTTCCCTGCACACATCAGTAACTGTGCTGCAGGCATCATGATATTCAGCAACATTCAAAATGAGACCATCTTTAAAACTGAGGATTTAATGTAATTAGAAGTAAACGTCATCTTAGTACTAGAAGGCCTTAATTACTTGCACATTAATTATGAATGACTTAATGAGGAGCAAAATCTAAATCTAACTGGGTTTTAAGGTTTGGGGATGTTTTAAATGAGACTGCTTGAGTGGTGATTTTTTTTTTTTTTTGTTCAAATCATTACACTTACTGAGGTATTTTATTTTTACCCTGTGCCTTGTCTGTACTTCTACCCCTTGTCTACATGTGTCTTTTGAAAACTGCTTTTTTCGAAATAAAATGAAATCCTGCGTTATTATTCCTGTAATCATAAAGCTTCTGTTACACAGTTTTTTTGACCAAGAAGACTTGAATTTTGTAAAACATTGAATCCATTTCTATGTAGCATCTGTCAGTTATGGTGCACCTCCATTTTGTGTAGTATGTTTGTATGGCACTACATGGGTTTAAATTCACCACATTTTTCGAGTCAGGACAAAGCAAGTAAGTTTCGCTTCGATATCACTGTCCCATTTATTTTTACACTTAACAACCATCTGGGTATGGTCCAATGATTGTTAGTTAAGTGCTCTATAAGCAGTGTATGAATGACCCCAAGTGGTCAAATAATTATTAGCTGATTTAATCAGAAAGTAGGTCAGAGTGCCATGTTGGAGCCAGTCCAGGCATTTGTCATGCTGGGCTGAGTGAATCTTCATCAGTCCAGACAAAGCGTCTGCATAGCATAGCACGAGATTAAATAAAGTTGGTATTGGGTATTACTGGCATATTTCAGTAGCATTTGCGTAAACTCAGTACTTTAAACTAAGTGTTGTGATGCTTATGCCATAGAATTTTACAAAATGTCTGAAAGATCTGTGGCTTCATATCTTAGCTGGAAATCAAACCACATATTCTACAGCATGAAAAGTGTAGAAAAGTAATGCTGGAACTTATTTTACTTACAGCGGCTTCTTTTTGTTAGGGGTGTAAATTACCTGCTTTATCACGATACGATATTATGTCGATTTGTTTGGATGACACTACAATATTTGCTGATATCACAGTCTTTCATGATGCGATTTTGATTAAATTCAATTCGATTTGACCATTTTATCTCTAAGCTCTTACAGGCATCAGACATTTAAATCAAAAACAGTATTTTTCTTCATTAATAAAAAATTATAAAAATAGATCACCTATTCACTATAGTCTAATGTATTTCAATAATATAGTTTAAGTGCATTTGTTTATCAGTTAACTTAAAGAGCCCTTGATGACCTTTCAGTCAAAGAAACAAAGCATATGCATGGTTTACAAAAGCCGCTGTTTTCTTATTTTTACAAATTTAATATGAAATGGCACCTGTGATACTCATTGTTGTTTTTACGCTGTTGTTCAACTTTTGTGAAAAGAAACTGGAAAAGCTGGCATGACTGTCAATGCCGTGCTTCTTCTTCTTCAATGTAGATCAAGATGTGGTTACCCCTCTAACCTATGTTGGGGTACAACAGACATCCTCCTATATTAGGATTCGTGATGTTTAATAAAAGAATAGACCACTGAACCAACAAAAAAAGACATTTAACAAGACACATTTATTACAACCCTTTAGTCTGTGAACTTTGTGGACAATTACTTTATGGAAAAGTCATTCTACCGGCAGTGAAAGTCCTACTTGCATATAGTAATGCAGAGCTTTACACAGGCTTTTTGGCAATTGGCATTGATGTGTCTTACATGGAAGTATTAACTGAAATACATACAAATGAATTTATAATGGGTCAGCATTTAAAGGGGACGTATCATGCTTTTAAATCCTTCCTTTTCCTATTTAAATCATTCTGATGTGGTCTGTATAAAGTGGAATTGCAAGGCTTTGGTTTGAAATTTGTCGTTATTGTAGCTCCTCAGGCGTTCATTTTACTCATTTTTTAAGCTTCCTTTTTTACCATCTCATTTTGCTGCGGTGTCTTTAAATGCAAATGAGCCACGTCACACCCCGCCCTCCTCCAGGCCGCGGTGCCATACAAGATTCAATTACTTTACTTGCCCTCGATAAATATCAACAAATGTCAAAAAAAAGTATATACAAAATCATTGCACCAACAATGTGCTATGTTTACTAATGCATGAGAACAACAGCACTAAAATGAATATTGTAGCTGTAAGCTGTGACGCGCGGAACTGAGCGGAGAGATCATCGGTGCCGTGGAGTAGGCGATGCCAGGCTTCCGCCGTCGCTACATAGTGCAAGCGGCGCTGAGCTGCAAGGGCCGCCCAATGCTGCTTGCAACTGTAATTAATATTGTTGCTGTAAGCCATCAAATCCAACAAGCAACAGCAATGGTTGATTAACAGGCTTGTGCTGAGCTGCAATCATCTACATCAGGTGTGTTAAAGCGGGAAACGTCATGACCTCGCGAGGACTGACTTTGAACACCCCTGCCCTAGTAGACTACATGAAAAATATAAATTCTTAAGCAATAGCTGAGAAAAGTTAAGGAATGCACAGTAGTAAAAAAAGCTGTAATCCCATTACTAATGTTACTGACAACATTCTTACACAAACTACATGTAAAACACCTTTTAAAATGTTAATGCTACCACAAATTGAATGAACACAACTTTTAAACAAGACCCCAACACGGTTTACCAGTTAGCAACGCTAGCATCAAGAACATCACTGAATGCATTTGGATCGTGTGTTTCCCAAGGCAAAAAGGGTAACCAAACAGATTCCAAAACTGTTGGTTTAATATTGTTATTCAAAACACACAATAAGGTGATGTCCTTAAGGAGCTAAAAGCGAGTGCAAAGCGCTAACATTAGCAGGAGGCACAAAGCTGTGCTATCAAACCAACAGCCAGTAAGTTATATCAACACCTCAACAATCAAGCTTGCTGTCATTTTACCGTTATCTGCAGCTTATTTCTTTGCTCTGTCCGTCGCTTCTATAGACAGAAACTGACCCCTCAGACAGACGGAGTCTTTCGGCTAATCCTCCTTCATACTGGCCGAGGTTGCTGAAATGCTTCCTGCAAACGAAGAGGACTTTCCCCACTGATGTCGGCACGTTTCCATGAAAAATAAAATTTTACCAGGCACTCCGAAGAGGTTCTGATCCTGGCGAACGGTGTAATGACTGGTGTGGGTTAATACACCCGACAACAGAACATTTAGATTTTTCCGCTTGCTGCTTCGGCATCCCTCAACTTGAAATACAAGAATACTGTGAGAAAATAAATGGCAGATTCGCTGGATTGGTTAGCCGGAAATCCATGACCATCTTTAGAAGTTCCACAGAAAATACTGTGACGTAATGGAGAACGAAATGTAATAGAAAATGGAAAAATCTGAACAGACTGACCAAATATGACCCAAAAAGCATCTAAATATATCATTGGTGTGACTAAATTCAAATTTTCTAGACTTTCAAAGACTCCCAATACACAAGAAAATGCGTTTAAGAGCTAAAAAAGTGGATTTTGCATGATATGTCCCCTTTAAGGAAATAGATTGCATCTTTTGTATTCTAATTTAAAAGGCCATTAATTTAATCTACTGCCATGCTTAATCTGCAGATTTCTACTTACTATTAGTTCAGTTTGTTTAAAAAAATAACCTTTGTTATTCTCCTTCTCATTAATTCACATTACTCTCAATGTTTCCTATTTTTGGTCAGTTAGGATTGCCAAAATTTGCTAAATCTCAGAATAATGACATGGAGATTTTTTAGAGGGGTTTTTTATTTTTATTTTTCAAGTGTACAACTTTATTCTTATATGATTAAACAATTTCGAAAAGCCCAGCTTCTGATTAATTGATTTAAATGAGCACACCTGTGGATTAGTTTAAAGGCAACGCCGGTACCTTTACAAGTCTACTCCATCCATGTGAACAATTTCTAGACAGCTGAAGGTGCCACTTTTATCTGTTCAAAAAAATATATGCTATTATAAGCAACATTGCTCGTACTCGTACTCATTGTCTTCCGCTTTATCCAGGTCCACAAAACACATGTGGACCGGTTGGGCAAACTCCCATAAACCCTCGAGTACCCTGTAGAGGGTATAGAGCTGGTCCAATGTTCCACAACCGGGACGAAAACCACACTGCTCCTCCTGAAGCCGAGGTTCGACTGTCGGCCAGACTCGCCTCTCCAATACCCTGGTCTAGGCCTTACCAGGGAGGCTGAGGAGTGTGATCCCCCCTATAGATGGAACACACCCTCCGGTCACCCTTCTTATAAGGGGGACCAACACCCTAGTCTGCCAGTCCAGAGGCACTGTCCCCGACCGCCACGCAATGCTGAAGAGACGTGTCAACCATGGCAGCCCTACAACATCCAGAGACTTGAGGTACTCAGGGTGGATCTCATCCACCCCCGAAGCCCTGCCACCGCGCAGTTTTGTAACCCCCTCGGTGACTTCAGCCTGGGTGATGAAAGAGTCCAACCCCGAGTCCCCAGCCTCTGTTACCACGAGGGAATGCGTGAAGGCAGAATTGAGGAGATCCTCGAAGTACTCCTTCCACCGCCCGATAATGTCCCCAGTCGAGGTCAGCAGCCTCCCACCCCCAATGTAAACAGTGTTGGCGAAGCACTGCTTCCCCCTCCTGAGGTGCTGGACGGTTTGCCAGAATCGCTTCGAGGCCAACTGGTAGTCCAATATGCTATTATAAGCAACATTGCAAGGTTCTTTAATCATACCATTCAAGAAAGAGATAGGTTCTGTGTTTTCAAGAGTCAGATCAACCCCTGAATGAAAGCAAAATACCTTGTCAAGATGCAGGCTGAAATTGGTAGGAAAATTAACCACAGTGATTCGACACACACACATACACACACACACAAACACACACATCTATATACATAGTTGCTTAACGCCGAAAATTATTTTATCGCACGTTAACGCATTTTTTCAGTGTGCTGCTCACTGGCAATGAATGCAAATTCTGGCGGTGTGTGTCTCAAATTTGTCTTTTTATAGTGTATTTAAATATTTGGTTTCAAGTGTAAATTGCAGCAATTTCTAACTAATATACTGTCAAGGCATTTTTCCATAACAAGTAGGTACAATTCATATCCAATTATATAAAATCCGCTTTGAAAAATTTTATACAAATCTATTCAGCTCGTTCCACTACTGTTCAGTCATGTAGGCAGATATAGGTCCAATTACACAATGCAATTCAGTTGCAGTAATGATATTATACAATCAATGCCGAGTGGTAAAAGTTGTCTGAGGCTCACCACAGTATCTAACCCTAAACCAAACTATCCCCACCATTTAGTTATGTTTTTAATTTGAAATGAACTGATCGGCTTATAAGAGTAAAGTGATGTGTCACTCCTAAAATATTTCATTATGACTGTAGTATGAACACCTGGTTATTTTGGTATTTAAAATGTAAAATAGTTAGCCTCCAGTTGTTTTGAACTTGTGTTTTAGTTCCAATATATTCCATGCATACATGCAAATACATACATTTGCTGGACTGTGCAGACAACAAATGAACAACAAATGGCAATGAACTCTGGATTTTTTATTGCTGTTTTAGTATTCACAAGATCCCAGTAATGGTAAGCATCAATAAAAGCTTGATTTAAATGTTTTTAAGGTTTGAGTGCACCCTAAAGATTCTAAAAGCAGCTTTATCATCCACTAACTTCTAACTAGAGATCTAGATGCTCTCTAATGATTTAGTAATGCCATTTGCCTGTTGTGTTTAGACTGTGCTGCAAATTGAGTCATTACTCAGTGTTGTCGATTTAAATTGCTCCTGTCTCGGTGGCAATTCCTTTTTGTTTCAGGAAGAGAGAGAGAGAGAGAGTAGTAAGCTATAATCCCCTCACTGACTCTATTAATTCACCCTAGCTCACGTTACGCTCCTGATGAACAGCCCTGACTACACCTTCCTGTCATTGATTAATTGTGTATTAAAGTAACAGAGGAGTGAATTAGTAAATAGGAGACCCCTACGTCAACAGTTGACTCACAGGGTCTGGGGAGTGATTGAAGCTCCTTCTCAACACTTTTACCCCCTCCTGAGTCCACACCACCTTTACCCCTATCTGCTCCTGCCAGGCACCTAGCACACTACGCCCACTGCCACTGTTGTCATTTGCATTCTGTGGGCTGCTTTACAACACCACTGCAGAGAAGGACACAGGAGAGCAGAGTCATTTTAATGGGTCAAATGTATTCAGATGAGAACAAACGTAGCTTATTTAGTTTCCCTTCAAAAGCAGGAAATGGAAAAAGTGTCCCCAGGAGAAATCACGTCCTGACTGGTGTACAAGGCTTCTTCCGTGTTGGAGGGAGCTGCCAGGCTCTGATAAGAGACAGCTATTCACGTCTCAGTGCGCGTACAGACGATCCTGCCTGTGTGTTTGTGTGTGCCTCTGAATGTGCTGGAAACAGTCAGAGCACTTGCTCATTATAAAGTGACCCGTAGGATAGGTCCTCTCCAACATGACATGTTAATAGCATTCTGGGAGACAGGTGGGAGGAAGGCTCACTGCTGCTCGTCACACACCACTGGCATTATTAGCTCTTTGTGCATTATCATTAGCATTTTTGTTAAAGGGTTCCTAACCAGTAGTTTTCTGTCTCTGCATATGCATAAGCAAGAACAGTTTGAAGGGGGATAAAGGAGAGGCAAGTTTCTGTTTTATTGCTCTTAGAGGAAACATGACAAAATAATTCTGTGTTTCATAATCACATTGATTGGGTTTCTTAGTCCTTGGCCACTATCTCTTCAGAAATGGTGACACTTGAAACTAGAAGAGAAATAAGGATTACAAGGCACTTTACCGTGGAGAAGATTTTTTTTTTGTGGCACTAGTGGTCTTTATTTTCTGTTATTTGAAAGTAGGCAGACAGGAAGTGGGGTGAAGAGAGGGGGAAGACATAGGACAGTACAGGTTGGGACTCAAACCATGGACAGCTGCATAGAGGACTGAAACCTCTGTATATGGGTCGCACGTTCTACCATTACGCCACGCGCCCCCACAGTGTCTGTTTTAACCTTATGTTTCAGGCCAGGTGAAGCTTCTAGAAAGAGAAAAAAACAGAGCGGGAACATAGAGTTAAAAGCTGAAATAACAGCAAATAATGCAAAATTGGAAAGTAGTATGGAAGTGTAGCAGAGAGAGTGAGGAACCTGTGGAACCTGTGAGGTGGTTCCACAGGAGAGGAGCCTGATAACCAATGACTCTAGGAACCACCAGTAAACCTGCAGTCTGAGAACGAAGTGCTCTGTTAGGAATATATGGAACAATCACATCTCTGATGTATGATGGAGCTAAATCATTAAGGGCTTTATATGTGAGAAGGAGAATTTTTAATTCTATTCTGGATTTAACAGGGAGCCAATGAAGGGAAGCTAAAATAGGGGAAATATGATTTCTCTTTTTAATTTTCATCAGAACTCTTGCTGCAGCATTTTGGATCAGCTTAAGGCTTTTAACTGCATTTTGTGGACATCCTGATAGAGTTACAATAGCGCAGCCTTGAATTAACAAATGCGTGGAATCGTTTTTCAGCGTCACTCCTGGATAAGATTTTTCTAATTTTGGCAATGTTCCTGAGGTGAAAGAAAGAAATCCTAGAAACCTGTTTAATATGGGATTTAAATGACATCTCCTGATCAAAAATAACATGGTCAAAAATAATGCTGCTTTGTGTTTTAGCGCTGCAAACCCACATTACATGCACCAACCACACAAAGTGGTTTACACCAATCGTACTCATTAGCGTGCACTGATTCATACAGTGATACGCAGATTGGTAGGCAATTCAGGTTAAGTGCCTTGCCCAGGGGCACATCAACATGTAGCAGGAGGAAACTGGAATTGAACTAACAACTTTCAGATTGCAAGATGATCTCTATCTTAGAGAAGTGGGAGTTGGTAATTCAGGTCATAACATTTTTTAATGTGTATGTGGACAAAACATATGGAAAACGTTCTTTTTATTCAAAAGGTTTGCTTTGAACATAATAAAATTTAATGACTAGTGTTTCAGCTGCTCTCTGCACTTCTCTTTGTGAACCTTTGCAGGCACAGCTAGGGATAACTTAATAGCACAGGCAGAGCAGGTCAAACACAGACAGACGTGGAGCATAAGTAGCCAACAACAGTCTCTCCTCAATGAGAGCATCATTGGCTGAAAAACACCTAGATTGTTAGGAAAATGCCAGACTTGTTAGATCATGGCTTTCAAGGCCTAATTCATACCTCCGCTCTACTGTCCGCTCCACTGCAAGGCCTCTGTGATGTAATATTGTCTCATAAGTACCCGCTTACAACAGAACTCTCTGCTTAGATTTTTGTTTTAACACGCTGACCAACCAACAATGATGCTAGTTTTTCAGAAAAACAGGAAGGAGAGATCTAATCTTTTCCCAATTTACATCATTCTCTTTCCACTGGGATACAAAGACTATATTGATATTCTGAGGAGAAATCACTTTATTGTTTCTTTTCAGGTCTTCTCTTCTTGTCCTCCTCTGATTAGAAAGTTTAAAAAGCACATTATTGCCCCCTAAGAGGCTGTAGTATAAACTGTATTTCTCTGAATGGAACCCAAAACATGTCAACATGTCGACAGACAATAGATCAACATTGGGGGTTTTGAGTTTCATCACATGAACCAGTAAAAATCATTTACTGAAAATAAATCAAAAGGTGGTCCAACAAAGTATTGTTTTATATTTCCCCTTTAAAAAATTTGTTTTTTAGTTGAATTGTACATGATATGTCAGGTTACAAGTGGGAAATGTCTACAAATTAGTTATCTTGGTCTTGTGTGCTTGCATCACAAAAGCCTTGCATTTTAACAGAGGTGTGCAGAGTTATCACATTTGCTTTAACTGAGTTCGTCCCCTTGTGACTGTATCTTACGTTAGTGCTAGTTCTAAAGAGTACCTAACGTGAGACCTGCAAACTGCTATAAACACTGTTTCATTGTGTCCATGCTTGACAGATGAGAGAGATTCTCTGAAATATAGCCCTAGTCTCAGCTTGTCAATGTCAGATTCTTAAAAGAAAACTTCTAAATAATTTAAAGAAAATATTGCAATCTTTATACCTGTTCATGCACTTAAGCTCATGTAGTTCAAAATGCATACACAGGAAAATTGACTGAATTTTTTAATAGTTTTAACAGTGGTATATTTCTGCAGCTTTGTAACATTATCAAGAGCTCTCTTTGTCTGGACTTGCTAATGCTGAAGTGACTTTTTCCTCTCTCATAAGTGGCACCTTGAAAATGTCAGTCAAACGCTTTATTTTGAACAGTGCTGAATAACTGATCTGCAGGTTCTCAGTCTTCCTCGCCTTAGTTTTTTTTTAATAATAATAAACCACACCTTCCATAAGCACTATTTACTTTCTATATCGGCAGCCACTAGCTGTAAATTCTATTTTGAAAATGTTTTGCATCATATTAATGAAGCTTCTGAGGAGTGCTGTAATTTGCTGTGCTCTGCTCTTATTGAAAATGAGGTGCTTTAGAGCAGCGCGAGGAATCTGTTTGTCCTTGACATAAAATAAAGATGTGAACTGGTAATATATTTGCTGTTTCTCTTCCTTTATTGTTTTGCTATGTTTGCCCTCAGGCAATTACACCAGAAGAGTTGTGTTTCTCAATCACTCAGTAGCACTGTACATAAAACCATTTTATCTCCTGCTCCTACCCCCCGCCCCCGCCCCCCACCACCACCAAACCCTCCCTCTTTTCACTGCAGTGGGAAGGATGAGTAATAAAAAGGAGAGAGCAACTTGTCAGCGTTAAAAGATTATGTGTTTTGCCCCCTCCAAAGGAAGAGAGTAGTGTTTACAGGCTTGAGTGGGTGCTCGCTAGGCCGAGGCTGAGGCTGATTGCACTAGAGTACCCTGTCAGCCAGTGATTTGTCATGTACTTTATCATCCCTGTCACTCTGCAGAACGTTGTCATAGGTAACGTTCCAGCCTGCCCCCTCCCCTCTTTGTGCTTTGTACCCAGTCAGTGTAGGAAATTTGTATTTACTTTGGGGGAGTGTAATTTGTTCCTCATGGATAATATGACCCTTAGCGGAGCCGGATCACGGGTTAGTTGAAGTGATATTTTCCGGTAATGGTAGTCGTACATCATGGCTGTCAGGCCGGGTTAGGAGGCGAGCACATTACAGCTCCATTTTAGCACTGCAGGCATCTGGGATTATTTTCCATAACCAAGTATGACATGACCGCTCTGTGGAGTGCATTAAATTTTTACTAGCTTTTTTCTCCCTCCTCCTGCCAACTTCTGTGGCTTTTTTCCCCCAGTCTAGGTCTCGGGGCTGCCATGTTGATGGATACCCCCAGAGTCCCAGTAGTTCTGGCCAAGGTTAGCGGGTGTCAAAGACCTACACCGCTCCCCTCCATCCAATAACCAGCAAATCCCTGCTCCCTCTGAGGCGCACACCACCAAGTCTAAGCCCCGACTCATGTCTACACCCACATACAAAGAAGTAATTCAAAGACAAGAAGGAAACAGTTTTTCTTTGTAATATTCCTCTTAAACAGTTAAATTTCTAGTGTCAAACGAAGAGAAATGTACCTTAAGAGTTTTCTGTCTGAGGTTTTAAAGAACGCCTGAGAAACAGATAGATGGGCTTTGAGGAAACTTCTACATCTCCATGAATCAAACTTTGCTTTCATATTGAAAGGTTTGTGTTGGCCAGTGTTGCATCCCTTGGCTTCTAATGTTCTCCTTTTCTTTCCTCATCTGTCCTAATTGCCTCTCCTCTCCCACATTTTGATTCCTCTCTCCTTGGCAGCAAGGTCAGCAGTGTAAATGCCACCTCTTGCCAATGACAAATGGCCACCCCCCTGCCTGATAATCACTAAGGTCTCAGAGGTGGGTGAGCAGGCGGAGCTCATTAGGGCGCCACAGATGAGAAATTAATGTGGAGATTCCAGGCCTGGCAGATATCCACACTAACAGGCATCGGTGGGGGAGGTAGGTGAGCAGGGAAGGGTGAATGTAGAGAGCTCGATGGATGGACCCTATCTGATGGATGACCAGGTCAGCTGGCAGTGGCACTCCCTTGAAAGTCCCACACATACACAAATATACACCAACCTTGTCCACCGATTAGAATTTCTCCTCCTTCTAAGTGCAGTGTCTTACCTAACAAGCAGTACTGACAGTGCAGAGTTTCAGGCCAAGAGTGAGGATCAGAGCAGAAGTATTTCACCCTTCAAGTGACACGCCTGTAATTAAATGGAACAAAGTCTAAGTCACTGGTTCCTAGATATGGGATCATTATTTGATGCCTCCTTTGTTGTCATTATACTGCTGTTTAATTAGTTTGTTAGTAACTGTGTATATTACTGAATAGGCTTAGGTGTAAAAAGTGATCCAGTTTGGTAACTTAAGATTAAAGGCAATTAATTGAGATCCACAAAAGCTATTTATTTTACAAAGCTATTTTTTGCCTAACTGAAGCTTTTATTCATTACTGTCATATTTGTCACATACTAAAACCTGAAAAAAACAGTTTTCTATATGGAGTTTTTTTCCCCACATGATACAGGAGGTCAGTATCATCATGGGTAAATGATTACTTCCTCTGAATTCAAATGCTAGTCTACAGTTAACCAAAAGCATTAACAGGCTTTTTATGTATCACTATTATGCCCACCTTTACTTGTGAGGTGTACGTCATTTATTTATTTTAAATTTTTAACACTGCATTTTTTTATTGTTTATTCAAGAAAGAACACCAGCTTGAAATATAGCAGCAGCTGGAATAGAGTCAAGCAAATGTTTCCGTATCCATAAAAAGCATTACAATTGCCTTTTAGACTGCCTCCTGATTCTTTCTGATAGCTTGCAGAATAGCTGTTGGTGGTGAAACACAGCGTTGTCGGGGGTATAGCTTTTACCTTGAGACGTGATATTATACAGGCTCTAATGTGTTACACTTGCCTCTGGAGTGCTCTACCTCCCCATTCATTTATGGCCAACAATAAAATGTAATAATGCATGTGTTTGAATGGGACAAGGTTGCCAAGTCCTTGAAATTGAATGGATGGAGAAAAAAACAGTTACCACAGTGAATCATGTTTCTGAAGCAGTGATTCAATTTCCGATGCGAGCTGAGAACAGAGGGAATGGAAAATAATTATATCAGCAACAAAAGCCATACATATGCTTTTTGACAGAGATGTTCGCTCCTGTAGAAAGGAAAAAAAAACATTGCCATTTTTTCCTGACCTGGAAAAACATTTAAAGAAAATGTTTACACATCACATCAAACCATTTATAAAACTGGCCCTCACGTAAAGTCAAGTATTTGTTTCAGGTGGCTCAACAATAACAAGAGATTTGTGTAAAACACCACAGTGTTTAATTTCAAAGTGAAATCTGTCTTTCCAGCTGCTGTTAGCTTATGACACTCTTTTATATGTATACTTATGAAGGAAGAAGGGAAGTAGTTCTTCACTTACCCAGTTTGGTTGATAAACACTTCTCTTAACCCTGGATCAGCACTTGGAAACAAAAACAATGAAAATGTCTCCACGCCTTTTAAATCCATCACTTTCAGCATTTTGTGTACTTAGTAGAAAAATAAATAATGACAGAGTGACAGACAATACAGGAAGAACTGTGGGAGAACCGCAGCTGGCTAACTTCTTAGATGCTAACGAGGCTAAACATAGCCTCTGGTTTGGAGCTTCCTGTCAGTGATTTTGACCTCAACAACTGGTTGAGTAAACATAATACTAAATCAATAAAGCAGTTTATGATCTTTTGATATTAAGAAACGATAATAAGATCCATTACATTTATTCACTTAGTTAGTTATTTAGTTAGTGAGGAGGACCCCAAAGTAATCGATTTGGGACCCACATTGGGATCATGATGCCAACTTAGGGAATCCTTGAACTGAAAGGCCAATTTTTGGTGAGGCTGGACTGCTTTAATATATGTCTACTTTAAAATCTAAAATACTTAGACTGTAATTCTATGCTAAACAGAGATTTTTTAAAGTACAAGTCCCTTTCAGATCATAGCTCTGCAAAAGTACACAAGCTAAAAACTACACATTGATCTGAGCTATTCAGTCTGTGTCACAATCCTTTCTGCGTTCAGTGCTTCAAATATAAGCAAAGTTGTTGTGCACCATCTTAAGCGTTATTATCTGCATCTGATTCTGCTGATCAGTGTATTTCTCAGATCACTCTGTGCTGTTGTTTTTACTCTATGTCATATCACTACGTCCAACTCATCCCATATTACCCCATAAGGTAAACACACATCAGTGGCGTTAGACGTGTGTCAAAAGATGCTCCTCTGCTATATTCTATTAAACAACCCACACCGGCTGCATCTGGTTGGCTCTCCTGGGTGCTATCCTTTTCAAACCTGTTCTATTTGGATCAATGACACTGCAGATAAAACCATCCAAGTAATCTATTCTGTCCTGCACGTCACATTTAATGTGTGTTAAAGGTACCAAGTGACATGCATTAATCGATAAGACGCATTGTGGCGCACCCAGTTCGTAGTGCTTTTTGTTTGTGACTAACTCTTGAGGTTGATGATGGGCGTAATATTGGCAGGTCATCTTCCACCTAACCCCCCCGACATTCTATGTCTGGATCTTTAGCTAATTGTTAAGTGTAAAAAATTAATTTAGATCATCAAAAAAGTGTGACCTGAAATTGAGATTTTTAGAAACGTACTATTTGCAGCTTTCCCAAAAATATTACTCAAGTCTTGTCTTGGTTCTGTGAACCAAATGTCGCATATCGCCTCGTCTCATAGACTTAATGTATCATTATATCTCTCCTATCAAGTTTATTCTTATAATATTTTTTGTTACTAGAAAAAACCTACTTAGCTTTACCTTTATTATTTACACCGTTAGTAATGCTCGTCCAGCAGCTTGAGGAAAATTATTCTCAAACATGCTGACTCAGATTAAATTACTTTTTTTTTTTTATTATTGATCTACGCAAATATCAACTGGCGTCACATTGGGTGGTTTCCCAGGTGCACCAATGGTAACAGAGCTCAGGGCTGCTGGATGGAGGAGTGTGTTGTGGCGCAAAGTGTAAGCAGAAGCCTTTGGGTCATGTTATGGCCACTGTGTCTGTGACCGATCAAAAGTAAGCAGCACCCTGACTCCTCCGTGTCTGTCCTCATCTCTATTTATGAGGCGGTGTTGCCAGTTACCAGTCTTAAATAATGCATGGACTAAGACCTCAGGTTCAAACCAGTGTCTTAGGAAACAGGACACTTAGAAAGAAAATGTACTCATATTCCTTGTTGCTATGCAGGAAGCCTTTTGCATCCACCTATGCCTGTTCTCTCTCACTCTGTCTTTATCCCTCACTGTTTTTCTGTCTCCCCCTCTCGCTCCCTGCTGAGAAAGGTTAAATTTTCTGACTGTGCTCGCTGAATGTCAGTCAAGGCCCACCTCACCTGCACAAACCCTCTGCCCCTTCATTGCCCTTTTCTCAAACTGATGATTTTTGCAGGCAGCCTGCCTTTGAACTGATTGCTTCTCTGTTTCCACACAGCAGGCTCGCTCACAGAGAATGGCTGTATATACAAAAAAGTATTTATACCAAGTGATGTGTTAGCGTTTATTCAAGAGATGTACAAGCAAATCACCTGCAGGATTTCTAGATTCATGCATTCAGTGAGGCATATTTTTTTCTTATTATTATTATTAGTAGTTATAGTAGTATTTTTCTGGTTGTTATTATCTACATGCCATAACTTCTGTAGATCAATATAAAAAATAACCAAACACCAACTGGCTGCATGTTAAAGAATAAACTTTTAAATCTGATATTATTAAACCCAAATTTTTGTACAGATAAACTGTATAACCTGGCCTGCAATCTATAAGTTACTGTGCAATGTTTTAAATTTTTATGTAAACTTTTGTAATTCTGCAATATTTGTCCTAAAACCGTCCTAGTGCTGCCTGCGGCTCGAACTGATAAAGCTCAGGCCCACTGGGCTCCGGGGGCGGGGGGGGATAACACACCCCCGCTTAACCCCATCCACTCATCCCCACATGAAGCCGTGCCCATGTCTTGGGGAAGGTTTATGCTCTTACATCGGATTTGGTTACAATTAAAGGTTCTTCCGGCTGCCATAGTTGCAACAATGGATTCATGAATATTAGGCACAAAAAGAATGTATACTTTGGCAGTCAGAAGTTTACATATACCCATCAAAAACATGAATATCATTAATTTTGGCCTTTTATAGATGATGATATATATAAATCTTTCTCCAGTTTGGAAAAATGAAACCTACCTATAATTTGGTTAATATTCCTTAGCAAGTGGGAGAGAAATCATAACCTTTTTGGCCTTTAAAAGCTTTTGTCATAATTTTGACCATATATTTTACGACTCTTTAAATCAAAATGGCAAAGATTATTCAAATTGGTCAGTTTCCTGGCATAGACACTGTCATAGTTTTTTTAATTCATTTGACCCACATGCAGAAACTTGAGACAGCTAAATGTTTTACAGGTTTTATTTTTTGTGCAGTAATGACATTCGATATGGCAGGAACTCTCAGGGACTGGTTCAGCCTCACCTTCTAGGGAGAGAAGTAGCGGTGAGATAGTTGACCAGAAGCAGAGAGGAATTGTGAGAGTGAATAGCTGCTTACGGTGAGAATGGAGTTTTTGGTCCGGGAGGGTTTCAGGTCGAGGAGGTGGCTTGTTTTGCTTGTCGGTGGAGGTTTGGTTCGTTGGAGGGCGGACAGGGTTTTCGGCTTGGGTTCGGAAGCTCGGAGTGTGACTCAGATCCGGAGACATGGAATCCGGGGAGGTTTTAACCTGAGCTTGACCATGAAAGAAGACGGTCCATGAACAGCATTCAGGTAACCGAGGCACCTTAAAAGAACAGAATACAAGTTAGAGATATCCTCACAAGAAGTCAGGAAACAGCAAGACACGGAGGAGTGGAGGTACCACTAAGGTTGACACTCAGCCGTCGACTGATCTGCAGCCTCCTCCTTTTAAGCTTCCAGATGAGCCTGATTGCACACCAGGTGTGAACCTGCTAGGAGCCTGCAACCTGACAGACACAACTTTTGATCATAATTCTTACATTTCAAATTGGGTTTATTAAAATTATTTTCCTCCTTCATTATTCCAGTCACTTTTGCACAATTCAAGAGCAGCACTGGCACAGACACAGACCCTCAGCATTATGCTGCCACCACCATGCTTGACAAAGCATATAGACTTTTAAGCTGCTGTCATACTGTCTATCTGTTAAGACAGCGTCTATCTTGCCATGTATGCAATAATTTTAAAAGGCATGTTAGATTAGTCTAAATGTGAGGAAATGAAGGAGATTTTATGGAACAGCAGGTCCCATCACATGTTTTAAGTGTGTACAATACAATTGATGCACTCACTTTGTGAAAAGTTTCTGTCTACTGGACATCAAAGGGGTATAATTTAAAATGTTCTGCTGCATCATGACTGGTTACATTACTTTCTATGATGTCGCCATCTTGTTTTATGTACTGATTGTTTCTTCCAAACAAATCAACTTACCATCTAGGGTAATGAAATTTCAATGCTTAATGAGTGCCCCAAGAAGTCAAATAATTTGTCTGATTAATCAGAAAAGCAAGGATGGCTAAAAATTCATTTTCAGTGAAGACATCTGAGTATAGTGTCTGCATAGCATAGTGTGTAATTAAGTGATGTTATTATTGGGTCATAGCTGTGACACTTGAGTTGCGTTTACACACATGACATGTTAGGACTGCAGCGCTCATGTTGCACAATTTTCTGACATAAAACAAAAAAGCCAAACATGACTGGTTTATCTGGTGATCAAGTAGTTTTCTATAGTATTAAATGCATGAAAAGACTTTGTGGAAGTAGTTTTTTATCATGGCTTCCAAAACCAATAAAACAAAAGGCTTATACACAATAGTGTGAGAGCGGTATTATGTTTGAAAGCATCACTTTAAATCCTTCAAGCATTTTTCTGGCTGTTGTGGACAAATATCATCTGGCCATAAAACGTTTCCTTGAAAGCTTTTAGCTTGGTTTGAAGGTGTTGGTGGGTACATTCAGATGCATGCAGATGTTTAGTTAATGTAAACTTCCCACTGTAGCTGAACACTTTAGCAAGTATCTCAGAGTGTAATTCCAATATCCTGCTGTGTAAGCCACCAGAGGCTTTGGGTCAGTTCACAAGAAAATCTTAAATTTGGTGTCCCAACATCCATGGCAGCAGGCACAATCCGCCCTAATGATATCAGTAGCCCTGCAGAAGGTCGGGATACTGGTGGCTCCTGGGCTCAGGCCTGGTCCCCTAACCCCTCCTGCTTCCCTTCATTTTAACCACCACACTGCTCGTTAGAGGGAGTGTAATTAGGTGGCTGAGCTTGTTGCAGGTAGCCCAGGTCACAGAGGCATGTCCAACCCTTGTCCTGATTGCTCCTTGGGGGATTATTGACAAAACACAAGGAGCGTTGCGTGTTGGACTCTAATTATGTGTACAAGACATAGATGGCCCCGGGGAAATTAAATGAAATTCCCCATCCTGATGGGTCCTCCACTCGGGGGATCCATTCTGGTTCTTATTAAGCTCAGCCATTGTCTGCCTTTATGAGGCTGTTGTGTGGAGCTAGGCACCAGCTAAATGCTTTTAAGTGTCTCTCCTCTCACAGTGGCAATACATCAGTGACTCATGGTGGAAAATTGCCTGTCGATTTTGATCTACACTGAAAGGAGTGTAAGCAATAAAGCTGCAAATATATTTAACTAATGCTCGCTAATGTTTTAAATATAGTGTGTGAAATAGAACACCTGCATGGCATTTCATTGTGTAATCATTTTTTTCACTGTAGCTTAGTCTGAGCACATCCAAACACCTCTGTTCTGATTCCCCAGGGACAGATACTGGACAGGACTAGATAGTCTCCTGCTTGTTTAAATGAAGTGAGAAGGGGTATCACCAAGATTACACAAAGACTAAGTGGTACTGAGAAAGCTTGGATATCAATGAATTAATGAAGCAGGCTGACAGACTCTAAGGAAGCCATGTAATAAGGGATAAATCAAACAGCTAGCATTTTGCCTCTGAATGATTTCAAATTAAACCTAAGGGATATGATGAGCCTCCCAGAAAAAGGCAAACTTTATTATAGAACTGTGGCTCAGCCTTACACATATTTTTGTCATTAAAATACTCTACATGTGTAGCAAATACCCCACTGCTTTTGTTTCTGCACAGCAGGATATTTGTGATCTGGTCTTCGATTTTTCCAAGCTGGAGGGAACAGACAGGCCTGATACAAGGGTCTACCCTCCATGTTACAAGCATTAATAAATGACTATATTGTAAAGGAAAGCTGGGGAATCAGCTGGATATAATGTAGATCATCTTTTTGGCAAACTCATAGACAATCAGTTAAAGGGGCTAAAACCCAAAGCACTAAATACCTAATATTAATTAAAATTAAGGGCTCCCTGCACTCCACATTAAAGGTAATTACGCCTTTGATATTAACATTTTGTAGTCTGGGTTTAAATGTGATGCTGAAGCTAAAGATTAGGATGATGGAAAGAACAAATCATCAACAAAGAAGAATTGCCAAAATAATAAAGGAAAACTGCAAAAAGCTTTTTAGAAACTGAATAAATTGTTGGATTACTATAATACCAATAATGTTTTTTTCCATTGATAACTGCCATTTTTTAAATTAAAATATAATTAAAAATGTATTTATTTTATCTGATACTCCTTTTACATAATTGTATTATCTTTTGAGAGATACTGTACCTGTCTCAATTCTCATCAGAAGAAATCATTCTGGCTATAATATATGAAAGTATAATACAATATAATATAGTGTAAACATTTTGAGGAAAAATAAAGGACAGAATGAACTTCATGTAAGCATATATACACTCGCCGGCCACTTTATCAGGTACACCTGTCCAACTGCTTGTTAACGTAAATTTCTAATCAGCCAATCACATGGCAGCAACTCAATGCATTTAGGCATGTAGACATGGTCAAGACGATCTGCTGCAGTTCAAACCAAGCATCAGAATGGGGAAGAAAGGTGATTTAAGTGACTTTGAACATGGCATGGTTGTTGGTGCCAGACGGGCTGGTCTGAATAGCACAAATCATCACAGACTGGTTTCTTGAACATGACAATGAGTTCACTGTACTCAAACGGCCTCCACAGTCACCAGATCTCAATCCAATAGAGCACCTTTGGGATGTGGTGGAACGGTAGATTTGCATCATGGATGTGCAGCTGACAAATCTGCAGCATCTGTGTGATGCTATCATGTCAATATGGACCAAACTCTCTGAGGAATGTTTCCAGTACCTTGTTGAATCTAGGATTATGGCAGTTTTGATGGCAAAAGGGGGTCCAACCCGGTACTAGTAAGGTGTACCTAATAAAGTGGCTGGTGAGTGTAGAACATCAGTGTAAATCGTAGGTACAACAAGCAGCAAACAGTAACCCCGGATCTTCCTTTCCAATCTTCTGGGGATGAGTGCGGCCAGATCCTCCTCCATCTATTGCTCATATGAATGTTTCCACAAGCAGACATCAAAGACACGGGCAAACACGAGTCTCTATAAAGCCAGGAGCATACATGACAATCCTTGGTTGATATGACCCAAATTACAACAGTGCAAAACCCCCCAGGCCAATTAAGCAAAAGTGAGCACTGCGTCAGCTCATTCCACCCAGGCCCAGTTGCCCTGTGGCTATGCGGACAGCCAGCTCACTAGTGCAGAGAGTGCACACAATCAGAAAAATGTTACTGAGACTGGCATTCAGAGAATAATTGGCAGAAGATGCAGATATGCTGGCTGCTGCAGTCCAAGGCCAGAAAAAAGATTGTGACGTGTCTTGAATGGCAAGCGGAGGTGAGTCATACTGACATTGCTAGGCCTAATGATATTTCTGCTTGGAAAGGCTAGACAAACCAGGGGAGGAAGATGGAATGTCAACATGCAAACTAATGTGTGGATGACATTTGGTGTTAGCTGACGTGAGCTGGCTCAAGCAGAGAGATTTAACATCTACAGTTGAAGCCAAGACACCAATTTAGTGATGTTAATCAGTTAAAGGCTTCATTTTGTTTCTAAATCCTCTCCTACATCTTCATACATAGAAACATGCCATGAGAGTCCATGACGCACAAAGCCATATCCAGTCATAGGCATGCAGTTCCAAACAACAAAGCACAAGACGTGCCCTTTGGGTGGTGAGATAGCTCATTACCTATGAGCGACCTTCCATCTGCACTCATGGCTGCTCTGGGAGCCATTATGATTATGATGGAAATCTCACAAGCCATTACTGGGAGACAGCGCAGGGCTCACTGCAGACACACTAATGGACTCATTTGTAATTGGGAGAGAGGGAAATGACTCTGTGAGCTAGCAGTGGCTTTGTTTGATAGAGTATGTGGGAGCGCATACTAGATTTGACAAATGAGATGGGTTAGTTTTCTGTGTGAACTAAACTCCCATGCCCCCCTCATCACAAACACTATCCTCCCTCTGACTTCTGCTGCGACTTGACTCCCAGGACCCTGTCCAGCCTTAGTATTCATGGATGAAATTGCAGAACCTGGAGAAAAGAAAAAGGCATTGGAATTGAGCTGCGTCATGTTTTAAGTTTTGGGTTTTAATGGTAAAGCTCATGCAAGATGACAAAGATTTGCGTGTTGTGTTTTTCTGCCCATCAGGACTGATTTGTTGTGATGTTGCATGATTTATTTATTTAATGTTGTTTTTATGCCAAACACCTCATAATGGAAGTGAAGAGAATATTCTACAAGACAGTTATGTCTTAGTCTTATGTGTCCACACTGCACCATAAAATCAACAATTGGTCAGAATGGGCCCAATTTACGTGTGACCGGCTCTCGTTGGTAATCAGAGGGTTGGATTTTAAATCCCAATCTTTTTTTTCAGTGAGTGAGCCCACCATGCTAAGCACTAACATTTTGTTGGTAAATGGACTGAGTTTACATAGCACTTTTCTAGTACCGACCACTCGAGGCACTTTACACTAAAGCAACATTCACCAATCGCACTCATTGACGGGCATACATTCATACACCCTTAATGCAGATCATTAGACAACTTGTGGTTGAGTGCCTTGCCTAGGGGCACATTGAAACGTCACAGGAGGAAGCTGTAATAAAACCCACAATGTTTTGGATTGCAAGATGACTAGGCTTCTCTTCCCACTGAGCCAATACTTGCACAAACAACAACAGTCTTCATTGTGGAAACTGTTGCTGAGGCAAGAACCCTCGCAGTAAGCTATTTTCAGTATTGCAGGTTTGTTTAAAAATGAAGTCAGAGGAAGCTTTTTGACAGGAAACAGTCATTTCTATGAAGGTATGGTGGTGATAGATAAAGGCTCTGGCACCAGGGAGTTTAATCAATTTTAATAATCAATCATATCTGTAGTGGATAATGTTGGATTAGGAAATGTTGGCAATCTTTTGGAAATCTCAGATCTGGGTAAAAGATATCTTACTATAGAGGGTTCAGGGACAAAACTTTAGTGCTTTAGTTGTGCTTACCATGCTAATTGTGTCAAACCGCTAACATAAGATACTAGGCATGTTCTAAAAACATCCACTAACTTATGATCTAGCACATCTAAGAGATATTGCCCTCTGTCTACTATCTACCTCTAAATAAGGAAAATTTAAAAAATAATTTTGTGATATTTTTGTGATACTTTCATAGTTCGAGTTGTACTATACAAAAAGGGAGAGAGAGAAAGGTTTGTGAGCTATAATTGATTTATATATATAGCTTATATATATATATATATAATATATATATATAAATATATATATATTTTATTATGTATATATATAATTTAAATATATTATATATACATATAA
Organism: Crenichthys baileyi; assembly: GCA_036173005.1. Classification (NCBI taxonomy): domain Eukaryota; kingdom Metazoa; phylum Chordata; class Actinopteri; order Cyprinodontiformes; family Goodeidae; genus Crenichthys; species Crenichthys baileyi. The sequence continues at coordinate 37,263 of JAHHUM010001790.1, read as the reverse complement.
TTTAATTTTTATAAATAATATTTATATGTATATATATATATTTTATATATAAAATATATTATATATAATTATATATTAATATATATATAATTCGGTCCATATCCCCCCTGTGAAACAGTAGCACATTTCAGTTTATGTTTATATCATTGAGTCTCCCTTGGCAGGAGCCTGATGGGGACAAATCAGAGAGAGATAGGAAGCTAGGGAGGGGGCCTAATAAGGTTGCCCTGACCTGGGTGATTTATAGATTCATTCGTGTGCTTGTTTAGAAACCTGATCTGCATTATTCATGTCCACAAAGGAGCAGTACCGGGGACATTAGCTGGTTAACCTCTGCTCAGGTTAGGCCACATTATTTTAATGGCTATTGCGAGGGCAGGCCTCTCATTCCCATTGTCAGAGCAGAAGGGGAGGCAAAGGGAGGGACGGGGAAGATGAGGGAGACGACAGCTCATTTATCCCAAACAAAGTGTTGTCTTCCCTACACAGTGAACACGTGGTATGAGGGTTTATTATTCAATTGCGTCTGTTAACAGTGAACAATACACAGAGCTTTAATGCTCACAAGAGAAGGATAATTTGGAACCAAATGCCCAACGACTTTTGACTGCTTCACGTTCTATTATTTATATGCTGCACTCCACCTGTCATGCATATGATGCCTCGGCAACATTCCATGTTAACTATGCATGTAATTACCTTTCATCTTTGTAATGATCACGTTTTGCAGTCATAAAATATGCCACACAAGCTTTGACACAACGACACATTTATCATCATCTCTGCAGATTGTTGTGACAGTTATTAGCAGCACAACAGTCTGCTAATAGCTGCAGGAAGGAGAAAAATTAACTGCAACAAAACATCATGAGTTGCGTTGTAGGTATTTAGCTTTACTTAGAACAACGATTTTTTGATCCATCTATTTTAGATTTTGTTCCACTAATTTCAAGATGCAGTTCTATATGAGTCCAAAAAGGTTTAAGGTAGATTTGACGGCTAGTTTTATAGTTAGAATATTTTCTAAAATACTTTTATCCTGAGCTACTTCAAGTCTTTAGCATACAGGTCTATGCAACTTATGGGAACTTCATGTAATAGACCAACACAAAGCAGTCCAAAACTGTGAATTTTAAGGAAAATAATAAGTTCTTTTCGTGTATTTTTTACAGATAAAAGTCTGAAAGGTTTGGACTTCACATCTAGAGATGTTTTACCCTTTTTCATACCTGAACCTCAGGCAGGTTGGATGGAGATAGTCTGCTATATCCCTTGGTTTTCATGATGCTGTTTGTTCTCTAATGATCTCTAAGAAACCTCAGAGGCCTTCACAGAACAGCTGCATTTATGCAGGGATTACACACAGATGGACTCCATTTACTAATTAGGAGATATCTGGAGGCAGTTAGTTGAATTTCTTTGGGGGGTATCAAAGTAAAGTAGGCTGATTACATGCATTTCAGTTTTATATTTGTAAGAAAACAAAAGAAAAAGACATACCTTTTATCTGCCCTGCGATGGATTGGCGACCTGTCCAGGGTGTACCCTGCCTCTTGCCAATAGACTGCTGGAGATAGACACCAGCTCCCCCGTGACCCCCAATGGAACAAGCGGTATAGAAGATGAATGAATGAATGATTATCCTTTACCTTCAACTTCGCTTTAATTCATGTTGGTCTATCACATAAAATCCTGTTCAAGGGGCATGAATACTTGTGCAAGACAGTGCATCACTACCCCTGCACTGTAATATGTGGGAAATAGCTTTCAAATGTGATAAATGCTTGTGATAAATGTGATGCAACAAACACACCTCAGTCCTTGTGAGGATGAGATGTGATTATTTCTCCTCCATCTTCCTAGTCTGGATGATCCACCCCTCTCAGGGCTTTCTTTCTCTTCTCTCTCTGGGGAGAATGGCATCATGCATAAAGACAGACAGAAAGCAGCAGCATATGTCTGTGGCAGAGGATGCGGCACTGACAGGCCGGGCTTATCGTCTCTGCAGCTCTTCACTACAAATGTGATTACCGCTGACAGCTCCGACTGCTGATAAAAGCGGGAACATTAAAGAAAACAGAAGAGCCCCGCATTCGACATACCCGTGTTTCTTCTCATCAAGCCCCCTCCCAAACCCCACCTCCACCAGCAGCAGCTCCTTCTTTTCCTCGTCTTCCCAGAACCCCACGCTGGGGTGTCAGAGCTGTCGAGAGGGGGGAAGTGACATCACAGGAATGTGCCAGCAGTCTCGAGGCTCATCATGTCAGCGGCAGCCTGTCTTGTGTCAGGCTTCCCCCAGGCAAGCTGTGATCCAGCCCTCGTCTCGGCACATCAAGATTCCTCGCCAAGGAGGGGAGGGAAGGAGGGAGAGAAGAAATTAACAGAATGTTTTTCCATCTTGTTAACTGACAGCATCGTTTGTTAGAGCCCTGTCTCAGCAAGCGGAAGGGCTTCAGATTGGCAGGGGGAAGAGTTGGCAAGTAAAGGGACGGTGAATTATTGAGTTTGGATGAGGTGTCAGAGCTTCCACGTTGCTCTGCGTGGGTTTCCAGAAAGCATCTTAGGTGTGACTAAACAAGTGTGAGGGAGTGCTTAAGTATCATAAAAATAGGGCATGATTTTCTGAAACTGGTCAGGAATTGTGTCCAGTGTTATAACCTGATATTTTTATACATTTTATAAAAAGACACAATTCGTCTTCTTGCTGTCTGACATTAAATCAAACTAAACTTTTCTTGTTCTAGGTCAGTTAGGATCAAATATGATTTATATTTGCTAAATGTAAAAAAATAAATCACAGACTTAAGTTATTTCTTGAACTTTCTTTGAGATTTCAGAAATTACCTTTGGTCAAACATTTTGGGTTTCTTTCCACATTTGCTGGAGTTTTGGCCCATTCCTCCTGACAGAACTGGTGTAACTGGATTTAGGTCTGTAGGCCGCCTTGCTCACTCACACATTTTCAGCTCTGCCAACAGAATTCTCTATAGTACTAGATCAGGGCTTTGTGATGCCCACTCTAAATCATTGACTTTGCTGTCCTTAAGCCACTTTGTAATTAATTTGGTGCTATGCTTATAGTCACTGTCCATTTGGAAGACCAAATATGCCCAAGCTTTAACATCCTGGCTGATGACTTGAGATGTTGCTTCAATATTTCCACATTTTGTTCTTTCCTCATGATGCCATCTATTTTGTGAAGTGAACTAATCCGTCATGCTGCAAAACACCCATACCACATGTACTTCACAGTTGGGATGGTGTTCTTAGATTTGGAAAATTCCTCCTTTTCCGCTGAATGCAAAGATGGACATTAAGGGCTCGCTGTGTATCCACAAAGTTATTTTTTAATTTTACGCATTGCCTCCACATGGATCTGGCATTTTGGGAGACCAGAAACTATCATCTTTGAAAACAGCTCCCAGAGTGAAAAGATTTCAAAACGCCAAATCTTTTCTGAAATGATGACATTGTAGCTCCATCCTCACTGTAACCCGCATCCGCCTCACTCTCACAAGAATAACAAACATGGTGCAGTTCAGTGCTGCGTTAATACTAAGGCGAATATTGTCTTTGCTATCGCAGTTACTGTAGAATCTACTGCTCCTCTTCTACAACCATGACTTTATCATCAGTCCAGATAAAGCTCTCCTTTGAATCTTGATTGTTCTTATTTGCTGCCATGTTGCTGTTTTTGCCTTGCATGAGTTGTCTGCGCATGCCCGGTGTCAACTGCTGTTGTTGTGTTTCTTTGGCAACGTCACAGTGCCACCAATGGGCCCGCCATACATACTATGTTTTCAGTTGTGCTGCGTGCTCTCGTGTGGATGCACATCATTTCCAATACGGTGTTGTCTTTACAGAAATTGTTTTAAAAACAATACGTTTTACATCTTCATGTAGACTAGGCCTTAGTTTCATGAGACCTTAGGCCATGTCTCCAAAAATTCATTTTGTTGCCCCTCAATGTATTTGCAAACTGTAATCTGGCTTTTCAGTCCATGTTGGTACAGGACACATTTTACTTTGGATGACTCTCTCTTACCAGCTCCAGCCAGCTTTTCCACAAGATATTTTGCTTTCATTCTGGGGTTTTGCACTAAAGTACTGTTTATATATAGGATACCTAAACCCGTCACCTTCCTGAACAGTGTGATGGCTGGACATTCCCGTGCTGTTTATACTTGGGACTTTCAAACCTCTGGAAATTGTCCCCAAGCATGGTCCCTTGCTCCATTCTTGATATCTAGGCTGATTTCTTTTTTTTTTTTTGTCAGTGCAATTTCTTTTTTCATCATGTAACTTGTGTTGTTGCTGAAATGTGCTACACAAATAAACTTATCTTGCTTTGCCTTGCCTTATCCATGATGTCTCACAAAGAAGCAGTATGTTTAAGGTGTTGCCATGGAGACATCCACAGGGGTGTCTCTATTTAACTCAGAAATTGTAAGTGAGCCTGTCAGAAGCTTACAAAGCCATGACATCATCATCTGAAACAGGAAAAGTTGTGTCAAATTTAACGCGAAACAGTGAGGAAAAATGGTTATGTGTCTTTTAATACAGGGTATGTAAATATCTGGTTTCCACTGTATGTGTGCACGTATGTAATTAGTTTGAACATTCCGAATGAAAATCCACAGAAAGCTTGTTTCTTCCGGTTTTAATTTCAAGTCTGCCAGAATGAGACAGAACTTCAGGAATCATGGAAAATCTGCTCCATCTCCCGGGTAAATCTCCATTTCGCAGATCTGGCCCTCTGTCAGCTCATTTGGACTGAGAGAGGGGCTGCCTCGGCAAAGAATGCTTTTGATTCTCTTTTCATTTATTTGAACTGATCTGCTGTGATTAAGAGCTCCGTGTCTCATTATTCTCTTTTGGAGAAAAGCGGGGTATTGCCTTTTGCCAAAATATTTGAATGATTAGAGCCCAGGCACGGGCCATGCCAAAGCGACGGGAAGCATTCACTCTGCTTATTAGATTCACTTAAATGCTGTTGTAAATCATTGCTGCCAGTGCACGGTGCCAGACCCAGGCTCTACTTCGAGAATCTTCCAGTACCGCTGCCAGGGCACATTACAGAACCACTAGACGCAGCTGAGACCGCTGATCTGTGCTGATGTTTGTTTTTAGCTTGGCCTGTTAACACAGTAAAACGCTTGTTTGTTTGACCACTTTTGCATTTGGTTCCCATGAAAATGCAATCAATTGAGCACTTGTAAAACATGGCTGAATTTGAGAAAAATGATCCGGTTGGAAAGCAGCTGGAGATCATTTTTGCCTTGAGGGTGTAATTTTAAAGAGAAAAAACGAGTAACAAGCCATGGAAACATTTCTTAATACGAGGACGCCATTTTCCCCTTCTTATTTCTATCTGTCTTTCAGAGAACAATGGAAATGCGCAATCCATTTTTTGTAGATGAGCGCCGGCATGATTGCAGCCCCGAGACTGAACAAGTGTGATTAGCACTAGAGTTAAACCTTAGTGTTACCCCATTGTTCTGGCAATTTTAAGATTGCAGGGTGAAAGAAAAGCAGGAAAATGGCAGCTTGCTGAGCACTCAGGGAAAAATACTGGCTTTGGTCTTTCAAAGTACCCCTGGAAGCTCAATCATGCCTTCCATTTTGGCACATTGTCAAGAAGCAAATGCTACAAATCAGAACATATTGTTCCTCAGGGGGTGAAATAAGCGCCTTTGACTCATGAGCTCCACGGCCCTGCTCTGTCCCTCTCAGTGACAAACTGACTCTGTCTGCTTTTTCATTTTTATTATTATTCATATTGCCCCAGTCAGCATCTGCAACAAAAAGCCCCATCTGTGCCGATATGGCCTCCTTATTTGTCATTTGGTCACTTCCCTCACAGTAGCTTGAAGGATGTGCCATCTCCCTTGCTGCGGCAGTAAAGGTCAGTACGACAGAACAGGAGAAAAGTGAGAAATATTTTCTTTGTCCCGGATGCTCTATAAACACTTAGGATCAGCTTTGGTTTCAGCGTGGCATGCTTTTCAATAAATGCTTTGGTGTAAAAGAGGACAGATGAGGATCATGAGCTGTGACCGGGGCTGGGGACGTGGGGGTAAAACAGAAAGAAGAGAACTGGAAGGAATAGGCAATTTACCAGTGGCTGTGACTTGGAAGGAAGGGGGGGAGATGTATGGCCCCCAGCCAGCAGAGCAGTGGAAAACAGTGGTCTGGACTAATGATCCACAGCGTGATCGTTATGGATCCCACAGAAAGGATGGGCACAAGGCAGTGCTCCCTGGAAATCAATTCCCAGGAAGCATGAGTACCAGTTGTAAATCACAGTGTTAGGGATGGATGGAAGGCACTGGGGTTGAAGGGAGAAGGTGCTTGTGGAAGAGGCGAACGAGTGGAAGGGGAGCTTTCCAGGGTGGGTAGAGCATGAAGGAAGAACTCTCTCGATCATAAACCCCAAAGGCAAAATCACCCTCCTCTGTACACCTCCCTCACTGCACCCTCCACACCCCCACCCCCTTCCAACCCCACCCCTAGCAAAACCACACGAATAATGTGGATGTTTCAGGCTCCTACCAATGCAGGTTGAGGCTGAGGTTTAGAAAAATGTTCTCAAATTGATTTATGTCCCACAGAAGAGCCCCATCAATCTTAGTATGAAACTAATGAAATCATTGGGTGTTGAGGGGAGAAGGCCAAATGCATGAGCAGGCATTTCTGTGTGTGTTGTGTTTGTGGTGGCAGGGTAGAAGTCACTTTGGAAACACATCATGATAAAGAAGGCATTGATCGAGCAGAGTCCTATGATGACAAATGCCCCGGCTATTCAGACAAACCACGTAAAGCACCAGTCAAATTGTTCAGTACTATCATCCTGAGTGTTCTCAATGCTGCTTTAATCAAATTTGTTGAACTGAAGCTGTATAATGTGTTTTAGAAACCCTATGAAAAGGGTTTCTAAAACAAGATTTTTTATATATCTATATCTATGTTTCTGTAGGTGTTTATATTTTCTTTAGAGATGCAACGATCAGGTTTTTATTAAGCTTTGAACTGCAGATACCAACTGACTTATAAAGAGACATAAGATCAGCATGTATTAGAGAGCAGGCACTTGAGAAGTGAGTGTTACTTTTGATTTAAAATTTTTAGCATCTTATATTAGCCATTAGCACACCTAGCATTGCTAATACTGCTGTCTTCATGTGTTTTTTCTAGAGAATATACACTGCTGTAAAACATATTTGCCACCTTAAAGATTTCTTCAATTACTGCTTTATTGTTCACTTAGATGTTTCAAGTCAACAAACAGATTTCAATATCAGACAAACATAACCAGTGAAAATACAAAAAGTAGTTGTCAAATGACGATTAAGGGAAAACAGTTTTCCAAAGCAACCTCGCCCTATGTGAAAAACTAATTGTGATCCCTTGTTAAATCATGAATTAGTTGTAAAATAGCACTTTCTTTTGGACTGCTGAATTCATTTTCGCTAGCCACACCCAGGCCTGATAACTGGTCAGTTTGTGGAATGCATCTATTTTTTCACATTGGATGTTAGAATGTTTAGTGAAATATAAATCCTATTAGTTGGTGATGCTGAACAGCTGACAATGTGGGCTGTTAGTCTCTAACTGAGATGTTTTATGTCCTTACTTCCTTGAAGTTAGGGCTGCCGCTACCTTTCTGACTGTTGTTGAGCTGCATTATTAGTAAATGCCATTTCCCTTATCTATCTTCAGGTTGTTTATTTGTTTTAGTTTGCCAACATGGATATTCTCACCTCATTATGCAGGCAGCCTGATGCTGTTTGACGGAATCTGCTATCTTCAGCCCCCAGCTGTGGTACCCCTCTCACTATCATGGCATCTCTGACAGTTTTCTCTGCTGCCTGCCACAGAAAGAAGTGCTGAAATGCTGCCGTCTGAAAAACTGAGAGGAAAGATAAATGGGACCCAAAGCACCTTTTTTGATGTTAGTGTGTGAAGTATAACAGGGTTTACGGTTCGCCCATACCATTTTGCACACATCACCCACCCAGTAATGGGTATATTTCCTGTTGGATGCCAAAACGGTGCTGACCCATCAAGGTAAACCTCTGAAGGTCTGCTGAGGTATTTGCTGCACAGCAATCTGCAGCAGATATTTTAAGAGATACAGTTTAGATTTCTGAAGTGTGGTTCTGACAGGACTTTATGAGTTGTTTTATTTTCTATATCCTAACGGCAACAGGTAAGTATCTTAATTTTGAATGAATACTGCACAAAAAAAAAACAAAAATATATTCTACCAGCTGCCAGGTATAACAAGACAATCAGTCCTATCAGTGTTAATTACTGTTGCTAGATTGATTGGTTGTTATATTCTGTGAGTTTTGCACACCATTGTTCCACATTCTTTACAGAACAGTGGCAATTGAACGTCACTGTTTAACAGAAGTCCTGTTTGCTATTTGCCACACACCAAACATGTGCTTTGGTCAAATGAGAATTTAACCTTTTTGACCTTCATGCAAAAAGCTATTTGTGGTTGACAGCTAACTCTGCACATCACCCTAGACACACCATCCCACCAATTTAGCATGGTGGTGGCAGCATCATGCTGTGGAGATGCAGGGACACAGAAACTGTACAAAGATGATGGGAACATGGATGGAGGTAAATACAGGGCAGTCCTGGAAGAAAATCTGTTAGAGGCTGCAAAACACTACAGACTTTGGAAGAAGGTCACTATCCAGCAGGACAACAGCCCTAAAAATATGGTTAGCTCGAGCTACAACAACATGGTTTTCATTAAAACTGCACAAACTGTTAAATCTCAGTCATCAAAAAAACATCAATGTGTGCAATAACACATTGCAAAGGGATGCCAATATTTTTCAAATGTCCACCTCACAGAAACTGTTGGAAACCCTGTGTACATATTTTTTCGGATATTGTGCAGCTTTAGTTCAGATCAAAACATGTTGATGTGTTAGAATAATCCAGTCAAAGTCCAGAACTAAATCTATTTGAGAATTTGTGCCAAAGAAATATATGGCTGTTGCATGACTAAATGGGAAAGAGTTCAAGGAGTATAAATACTTTTGCAAGCCACTGTGTTAATATAAAGTAGAAAAAGAAAGAAAAACGAAATAGATAGGCACCAGCTCCCCCGTGACCCACTATGGAATAAGCGGTAGAAAATGACTGACTTCTGACTGACTAATATATATTATATATATTATATATATATATATTAATTATTCTATATATATATATATATAAGATTGTTTCGGTTTTACTGTTTACTGTAGCTTGGTGTGCATTCTGATAATTCTAAACAAAAACATAATATACTTTACTTTTTTTTCTACATTGAGCTAGTGTTCCACTCACAAAGCTCAGTGTATGTAGGTCAAAGTTATCAGCATTTTGTCTGACTCCCAAACAAATCCCTGCAACATAACAGCATCAGCCGCTGGAGAATTGTAAATGAGATTAATGAAGACAGTAACAAGCAGTTCTTTTAGGGGGAACACTAGAAAGCTGCAGGTCTGGAAAGCTTTTGAATTTGTAGATCCATGTGAGACCAGGCTTCTTTCCAGGTCATCATGTGCACCCGGTAATGAGTTGTACACATGCAGCACAGGGACGTTGTCAGCAGAGGCCTGTGTCTGGCATCTGGATGATATTTGCTCTTGTTCACCCTGCAGGGATATTATGCACAATATTTTGACACAAGACTCGTATCAAACAGAGATCATCATAGTTAGATGTCATTCATATTTATTATGAATTCAGTAGTTTGAATAAGTGTAATACTCACATCCTGTTCTGAGCCTGCAAAAGAGATCTGTTTATTGTATGCATGTTGCTAACTCCACTGCTCTGTGAATCATAAGCATAGAGCAGGCTGTTGCATTGTGGGTAGTGGCATAATAAGTTTGGTCTGAGCTTTGCCAGTGATCGGATCTCATTGGCTGTTCTTGGCTCTGCTCTGTCTCTCCCAATGTGTGTTAAATGTCAGGTGTTGAGAGCCAGACTGCAGTTGAAGTTTTTCTCCAGGCTGTCTGCTTTTGATTTCTTTTCCCAGGGGTGTTTAAAAAGCAGCTAGATTGTTAGTGACAATCAGCCGCTCTGGCCCTTTTGAACAGAAGGTTTGATTTAATCGTGCGGCTGTCATTTGTTATTCGGGAGCGGCAGCCGCCCTGGCGAGGGGCCGGGGGCCTGATCAAGCACCACGGAGCCGTCCCCGAGTGAGATCTCGGGGACGGCTCTCTCCCCCCACTGTTACGTCTAAATCCTCAATACAAATCGCAATGTTTCGGCTCTCCCAGTGGGGCCTATTACTGCCTGTGGGGCATTAAAGATCATTAATAGTGCTGTCAGAGAAAGCGAGGGAGAAAAGGCAGCGAAGAGGAGGGAGAGTGGGGAGCAGCATGGAGTTGCTTAGCTGCTCATAAATGGGAAATTAATACATCTGCTTCATTAATGCTGCCTCGTGTTTGATGTTTGTTAGCTGGCAACTTTAATGATGTAGGTTTGAGCCGACGGGGCGCTTGACTAAATTTGATTCCTCCAATTAAGTAGTCAGGCTTCTTTTCTTTTGGGAAAATGGTTAGAGAGGAAAAACTGCTGCCTAATTATGGACTCCAAACCACCAGTTTTGTGGCTCCTGCTCTTTTTCCCCCCTCTCTCCTTCTGTTTCTCTCTCTTACTCTCAATCTTCATCTGTCAACAACTGATTGGTGCAACAAATTCATCAGGAATAGACCACACGCAGCTATCTATCATTCACTAATTAGGCTGAACTTTTTTAATCAGTCCGTTCAACTTTCCCAATCATTCTCATTAGAATACAGTGAATGTTAGATGACATAGAGGGCAAGGACTGCCTTTACTGTACACAATGAAAATACTAATATGAAGAATGCAGACAAGCACAGCTGCATCATAATTGCAGCCTTGGAAATTGAACATGCAGAAGACATGAAAGCGTCTGAAATCTTTTTTTATACATGCTTTCTTCCCAAACATACCACATTTGGCTTGCTGTCTGTTGTGCAGAATGAGATCGTTCTTTTATGTTGTTGTGCTTGAAGTGGAGCTCAGAGAGAGAAATGAGCCTTTTAGTTTAAAATAAAATTATAAATAATGACTGTGCTTTGTTCAAGCTGATTGGTTGGAAATGTCAGAAAAGGTAACCAGACGATTAAACTGCATGAACGATGCAACGGGAGAGTGGTGAGAAAACGGCCATTCATACAGTGCTATGAAAAAATATTTGCCCCTCTTTAAATTTATTCAGTTTTTGCTTTTTGTGACTCTTAAATCTAACAGAGAACTTGAGTAATACAAAATACGGTTTTCAAAGATGATTTAATCTATTAAGGGAAAAAAAGCTATCTAAATATTGTGCCCTATGTGAAAAGTAAGTGCCCCCTAAACTCAACAACTGGTTTTGCCACCCTGGGCAGCAACAGCTGCCATCAAGCATTTCTGATAACTGCCAATGAGTCTCTTATATCGCTGTGGAGGAAGTTTGGCCAACTCTTCTTTTTAATTCTGCTATATCAGAGGGCTTTCAAGTATGATTGGTCTGTTTAAGGTCGTGCCACGGCATCTACACTGGATTCCAGATTTTGACTTAGCCAATCCAAAAGCTTCACTTTATTTTGGGGTATTCAGAGATTGACCTGTTGTGATGTGCTTTTGATCATTGTCCTGCTCCATATCACAAACTGATGGCTGGACATTCTTTTTCACGATTTTCTGCTATAGAATTCATGGATCCTTCATCTAAGGCAAATTACTCCAACACCATCACACTACCACCACCATGTGTGACTCTAGATACGGTGGTTTTTTTAGGAAATGCTGTTAGTTTTGTGTAACAGGACAAATAATTCCACTCTTGTCTTTTCAGTCCACAGAATATTTTCCTCAAAGTCTTGGGAATCATCAAGAAATTTTTTCAGCTGAGCCTTTGTGTTCTCTTTGCTCAGCAGTGTTTTTTGCCTTGGTATTCTCCCATTAATGCCATTGTTGCCCAGTCTCTTTTTGATTGTTGAATCATAAACATTGCCCATAAGAAAAGGAGGTGATGCCTTTAAATGTTGCACTGGGGTCTCCACTGTTCCATGTTTTGTCACAGTGGTTCACTGTAGTCCCAAAGCTTTAAGAGTCTGCCGTACTTTGCGGACATCCTCGCATACTTGAGGCAGATTCAAAGCTAATGTCCAGCGGAAACGTCCGCGTAGAGCTCAATTTTTACGACCGTGTACTCGTACTCAGTGTCACACAATAAACTGGTCATTGCAGAAAGTGTGGGAAATGTAAGAAACTGTCTTGAGAAGTATAGAACATTAGTATTCTCCAACGTCGCTATATTCTGTGAGGAACTGTCTCCATACACTTCCCACATGAGGCCGGACAATATCATGCACCAGGAGGAACTCAGCACCCACTGCACCAGAGAAAGCTCTAACAGTGGGTCTAAGGATTTCTCAGGATGTCATCATTTATCCTGTACAGGTATGTGCATCCTTCCATGGATATGTCTCCCCAGACCACCACTGACCCACCACCATACTGATCATGCTGTACAATGTTGCAGGCAGCATGACGTTCAGTGCAGCTTCTCCAGAACCTTTCAGATCTGTCACAGGAGTTCAGAACGAACCTGCTCCCAGCTGTGAAAAGAACATGGTGCAAGTGCTGAATGTGCCCTTTTTGGTGTTCTCTGGCAAATTCCAGTCGAGCTCCATGGTGCCAGGCAGTGAGCACAGGGGCTACTAGAGGACGTCAGGCTCTCAGGCCACCCTCATGAAGTCTGTTTTTAATGGTTTGGTCAGAGACATTTACACCAGCGGCCTTCTAGAGATCACTTTATAGGGCTCTGGCAGTACTCACCCTGTTCCTCTTGCATAAAGGAGCAGATACCAGTGCTACTGTTGGGTTAAGTAACTCCTACAGCCCCGTCCAGCTCTCCTAGAGCAACTGCCTGTCTCCTGGAATGTGGAGAGGAATGACTAGGAGCGGAAAAATGTCCCACCTCAGTAAATGTTTGGCAGGTGGTCTCCACCTGCCAAACATTTACTGTATGTGGGGTCCTCTCATTGTTGCCCCTTTAGTGCATCTGTTGTTAATGTTATTACCACCAAAACAGCTGACACTGATTAATAACCCACTCTACTACTAAACCGACCAGATCACTATTCCAGAAGTTTGACTGACTTGCTATAATAATCTGACAAAAAAGTGTTCCTTTGATTTCTTTGACCAGTTATATACATATATTAACATACATATAAATTCAAACCTAATTATACACCCAACCAGTATATATGCCTAAACCTAAATAATATTCCAACCACAATACAAATCCTTGTGAGGTGGAGACAGGGAGAGTCGGGCTGACATATTTGTGAGCATACACACACACATTCACACACATATACACTTACATTTACATAACCCATCAATCATGAATAATCCTAAAACATTCACCTCCCTCTTCATCCCTGTACTTTTTGGTAATAACCAGTTTGAGCCTTTTCTTAAACAGACTCATATCTGGACTTAAATTCCGCTCTTTTCCACCACTGACTGAAGTGCACGTTATCTTCATGGTTGTTCAAACACTCAAGGTTCTGAAGCTGTAGTTTTACCTGTAATCATTGCCCCAAACTTCCACAGACATGGCCAATTTATGTAGGACAGCTTAAGCCAGAAGGAAACAATCTGAAAGAGAGAACCGAGCTTTATATTGGGGGAAATAATGCTTATTTTTGTCAACTTCACTGGGTACTGGTTACTTTATTGGATTGAGAGGTAAAGACATTTATAATGGGGTAAATATAGTCCTGTTTTTCCTTTCTTCCTTTGCACTCAAATGTTTCGGATGTAAAATAAAATATAATATGATCATTGTTCAGTTGCCTTTTCATCATTTGCCTTCATATTCCTTTACCAAAGCTTATTCCCTGTATTTATTTGTTGTTTGGTAAATGGACTGAACTTATATAGCGCTTTTCCAGTCATACAGACCACTCAAAGCGCTTTACACTAGAGCCACATTCACCCAATCGCACTCACTAGCGCTCACACATTTATACACCGATACGCAGATTGGTAGGTAACTTGAGGTTAAGTGCCTTGCCCAGGGGCACATCGACATATGGCAGGAGGAAGCTGGAATCAAACCCACAACCTTCTGATTGCAAGACGACAACTATTCCTACTGAGCCACAGTCGCCTCAGTAGGAAGTTGCTCTGTAGTTAATGTGGAACAGAAGAGTAAAACCATGTTAATTCAGATTTCTTGCTGATATATAAGCAACATCTATTCTCAATGCAAATGAGCCACCAAGTTTGCTATTTAAGTGGGAGCAAAATGGAATGTGTGCTCGCAGGCATGCTGAGGGAAGACGTGGAGAGCAAAGAAGGAAATGAGAGCAGCATACAAACAAGCCATTATTAAACACATTTCTTCTTTAAGCTACTTTTTGAAGAGCATCAAGCCTAGAGCACTTTAAATTGCTAAAAACACACTCTTTTTTTGTGCTTTGAAATCATGAGGTAAGATCAACGCGGGATAAAACGCTCAGCACACAGGAAAGCAGAAGGACGCTTTATTTGTTTACCATGCGGCAGGCCGAGGGCGATAGTGGGGCTTCATCCACAGGAGAGCTCCTGCTTGGCGGCAGCGCCGATGCAGCACACTGCCTCCCACCAGCATCGCACACAGCGCCATCTGCTAGGACCTGTTGGCTTGTTTGTTTTCCAGAGCAAACAGCAAATCACTTCTTTCCTGTTCCTGCTTTTTACCATATGCCACTGCCTGTGTATCAGAGCGAAGCATGTATATTAATGAAGTTAATCAAAGACGCACACACAACCACATCTGCCAGGGGAATTTTCGAATGATTGCACCCGCTGGTAGATTCATCACATCACCTCCTTCACAGCCCACTGTGGCCACCTCTCAGTGTAGGTGAGAACACTAAATGTATATATAGCTCCATACTGCAGCCTAATATTTTTTATAAACATTCTGTACTTATTGGCCTAAACATTTAGTTTGTATGTATTTATTGTAAGTACAGCTCTGTAGAACAGTGAACAAAAGCTTAGCAAGAAATGATGAACATCAGTGCCTGTAGTAAACTTGAGTTTCCGGTGTCCATGTTAAACAGCAGGATCACATCCCTGTGTAGATGGTAAATTGTCCTGCTGTCTCAAACCTTCAGAGCCTGTCAGGTATTCATGGTGGGCAGTCATTTCAAAAATATTTCCTCTAACCTCAGCTATAGGGTTGGTTTACATATTCTGATGAGACAATTAATAAATTGTCCTGCCAGTAACTGCTGTCATGCTTTAGCAAGCCTTACTGCTTTTGCTCATTAGGATTATTGTTGTGCTATAATCAACATTATGAATATGATGACTTATCAGCCCTTTGCGAGCCATTTCAAAACTCTGAAATAATCTGATTTCAGTTTCAATTTAGGAAAGATAATATCAAAACATGTAAGAACAGCATTCAAAACATTTTTCCAACCTTCCTGCTTTAAGTGGTCATGAAATGTTTACATTAGCAGTAGAGGTATCGTCACATCACATGAGAAAATGAGAGAGAGCAGTCACTGTAAGACAAAGTTTTACTGATATATTAAAGTAATGACAACATGATTACAGAGTTTAGTATCTATTAGCAGATAGTGCAGTTAGCACAGTTAGTATTACTAAAACTGCAGTCTTTGCATGTATTCCAAGATCATGTTGGAGCCTTACCTTTGCCTGCATTAGTTAACGGCAGCTTTATTTTCCTCAGTAAATAACAAACATCATGACGTGTCGTAGATAACAGGAAGTTTGCTTTCAGTAGCTTCTCATATGTTTGCGAGTCCTCTTGACTTCTCCCAGGAACACCATACACACCAAAGAGCGTTGTTGTCAGTTCAATGCTTTAGCGCTTTGATATGGTGTGTTCACTGACAGGTAAAATATTGGACTGACCGGTTACCTGCCTTGGGCAATTAGGATAAAAATCGCCCAATTCCAGTTACTAGCCAATTCCTCCCTGCTTCTCTACCTGTCTTGCAAATTAGTTTCTCTTCATTTCCATATTACCCAGTATTGTCACACAGCAAATAATAGTCATAAACAGAATTTGACAGTCAGTCATAAACAGAATTTATTAGCAGATTTGGAAGTAATTGGCTCCAGAAATACAAGGCTGTGTCTGACGTTCAAGTCACGTCAGACACAGCCTTGTATTCTTTCACATTACAGAATTTGTTTTTTCTTTTGATAAGAGGGTTATTGATTAAAGTACTTTAAAGTAACAGTAACATACCACTCTTTATTTCAGTCTTCTTCTGTTCCTGCTCTCTTCAGAAACTATGTGATCATTACTTGATGACTGCCCTGTGTGTGTTGATTTGTTTCTACTTAGTGCATAATTATACTTGCGGCTATTCTGCGAGGATCGTAATTTGATTGTTCTGCCTGTCACTCAGTATTAAAAAAGACAAATCTGAAATGACGTGTTTGAGGTTGCTTGATTACTGGCCTTGGTTTGACATAATTGAGGACATATTTTATGAAACTCAGCTCTGTGGCTTTTGATCCTTACCTTGCCAGCTTTTAACCACATTATACATCTCTGGACAAGTGGTTAGTTTGGCTTTTGACCGTGTTTTATTTTCATGCAGCGTCAGTGTTTTTCCTGTTATTTTCTAACAAGGCTTTGCTGTCCTGTCCACTCCAATAAAACTCTTACGACTCACTGCTGGACCCACGTGTCTCCGCCTCAGGCTGTGTCATGTATCACTGCCAACACGATGCCTACAGGAGACAGAAAAAAGAGGCTGCATCAAAAAAAAAAAACACTGTAGATCAACCTATCAAGGCTTAACCCAACTCCTAGGTACATCAGAGGCATTAAAGGATGTACTTTCTGTGTATCTGGAGGTGTCCTTCTGGGCTCTTGTTGATGAGTCAGTAGAAGCGTTGGCAGGTTTCCAGGAGGCAGTTTTATCACCCCTCAAGCCCCACAAAGAAACAAACTGATATCCTCCCACCACCACGGGTGGCTCCAGCCAGCAGTTTAGCTGAAGGCAATGCCCTGATCAACCATGGTTGTGGGCTAACATGCTCCGCTCACGCAGGCATATACCGTAGGCTGCTGCCTGGAATACTGACCTTTCAACAACTGTACTGATGGGTTTCTACTTTGATAGCACGTTATTTTAGCAAGAACGTTATCCAGTTCCCTAAAACATGATCGACAAGTGTCTCCCGGTTGCTTCTCTGCAGCGTTTTAGCTACGTTATCATGTTTTTAGAGTTAATTTGCTTAGGAAATTAAGTTTCACTGTGACAGAAAATTGTAGATGTGATGGCCACAGAGAGCTTATTATTATCTCACGCTGTAAAAAGCATCTGTCTCCTTAAAGATTTTTTCTGTTTTTATTTTTATCACTCATCACTCTTAATATTCATCAAACAAATTTTAATATTACCCAAAAGAGTAAATACAAAATGCAGTTTTTCACATTTTTTTATACAGAATAAAAAGCTAACCAAACCAACCCGGCCCTATGTGAAAAAGTAATTCCCCCTCAGTAAAGTTGGTGCTGCCAAGGTGACTACCATGAGGCCGTGGTCCAGAACTGCTTTTGGCATTTGAGCCTAAGGTTACAACCTGATGGCAATGGAAGAGGACATCATTTCACTTCCACTTCCATGTTTGACTGTGATGTTCTTTTTTATGAAATGATGTGTTAGTTTTACACTAGATGTCACAGGAGGCACAACTATTAAAAAGTTCCACTTTTGTCCCGTCAGTCTACCAAAAACTCTTTGGTCAAGACTTTTTCTGGCAAGTGTGAGACTGGCCTTCGTGTTCTCTTTTAGTTCTTTTTGCCCAGTCTGTTGGGGTAACTTTGAATGGCCACTCCTGGGAAGGTTCACCACTGTTCCAAGTTTTCTCCATTAGTGTATAACGACTCTCAGTGCGCCTTAGAAATCTTTGTAACTCTTTTCTAACTAATAGATGTCA
Source organism: Crenichthys baileyi (assembly GCA_036173005.1). Classification (NCBI taxonomy): domain Eukaryota; kingdom Metazoa; phylum Chordata; class Actinopteri; order Cyprinodontiformes; family Goodeidae; genus Crenichthys; species Crenichthys baileyi. The sequence continues at coordinate 19,239 of JAHHUM010001790.1, read as the reverse complement.
GTGACTTTATTTCTCAGCTGGTTTTCAATTTCTTTATGTCTTTTAGCTTACTTCATGTTGTCAGACAGGTTCTGTTTAAGGTTCTGAAGGTTTTGATTCTCCAGGTCTAGTGGTAAACAGGCCTGAATATGTTTAGTGGAATTCAACTTAGCTTTTCAAAAATGTGGTTAACCACAGTTAATTCAGGATTTAACAAGAGGACAATTACTTACTTCATAAAGCTGCAGGTTGGTTTGGAAAGCCTTTTTTCCCTAATAACTGAAATAATAACTTAAAAGCAATTTTTTGTATTTACTCTGGTTACCTTTATCTGACATAAACATCTGTTTAATCAAAAATTTTTAGGTGTGACAAAAAACAAAAACAGAAGAAATCGGTATGGGGAAATTCCTTTTAAAGCACTATGGATGAATCTTGTGTTCTTGTGTTCATCTGCCTATTTCTGCAAGCACACATGCACTGTTTAAAATTCATCACTTTATATCCACTGTGTTCTGTGTGGACAAGCTTATTCAGTTAACCACTCAGTGCGATTGATGCCTGAAATCACCTTACCAAGCTGTCTGACCCCTGTTGAACCCGCCCGCCTGATAAAAGCCTGAAGGTAGGAGGTGGCTGACATAAACCCCATACCTTTGCCCTCATGTTATCACTTCTTGCTGACCTCCAACCCCATGATCAGCATCTCAGCCCAGTTTGTCTGCCGCAGCTCTGCACTGCCTCAGGCCAACCAGCACACTGAACAAACCAGCGTGGAGAAATCCAGGGCCAAGACATAGGTCACCATTAAGGCAGACCATGACACATTACTAGTTTTGTGTAACATTTGAGTAAAGATTATAATTTCATCACTCATGCTTCCATATTCTAAAAACAAAAGCAGCTGTTTCCTTCTGAATAATGTACATAAAAGCTACATGTCACCAGATGTTCAGATTTTACATATTCCTTGTGCTCCATTATTGTTGAGTGACTTTGGTTTCAACCGGATCATCTTTTATAAGCATATTGTTTCGAGAAATTAACTTGAGGCTCTTTTTAACATTGTGGGTAAGGCTCATTAAACAACCCAGATGGTGTTTTCTGGTGTCATACTAATAATAGCGCAGTGTTTTCGCCCTGATCGCCCTGAAGACTTTTGTCCCTCTTCTTCACATCTTCTCTCTGTCGCACACGCTGAAGCTCACACCCCTCTGCCCCTGCTTTGACAGGATGAGCGTAACAATAACCACGCTCCAGCTGATGCATGATCCATGGGTTTGACCCACTAACCCCTGCACACATTGTTACAACCTGTTTACACTGTGGAAATTGACAAATGTTTTCATGAGCCCTTTTTACTGGCCTTATATTTCTGACATGCATGCTTCCTTGTGCGCCTAACCCCTTCTTACTTCCTGCATAACTACTTCATCTTTTCTACCTTGTTAGTTGCAGAATGCATGGAAGGGCTGCAGATGAGGACAGGTGAGAGATCCAGGCAGCAGAAAGAGCACATTGGTATTCTTCCCGCGCTCTTAGACATTACGAGGGCATCAAGGTGAAAATATGAGTCAGACAGCTCTCATAATGAAAGAATTGAGACGCATTATGAAATAAGTGGAAGTGACCAATGAAGAGAGACGCTGCGCTAGTTGCTTTGAATTCCAATTACGCTAACCCACAGAGAGCAAGGTGCCTTTTAATGTCTCATGAGCCCGCTGCAGAACTTAGATAGGAGAGTGGAGCCTCACATAACAGTCAGCGTTGGTTGGCAGGTCACAGAAAATAGCCTCTACCCTCACCACTGCATGAAAATGGGGGAGATGAACCTGACACTCTTCAAATAGATGAATGCACAGCTATTCAGTTATTTCTTTTCTACCCCCCAATGCCCAGAGATATCTGCAGCATCCCCACCGAGGGGCAGCAGGGGTGATAGGGAGCGACGAGGACCTCCGTGGAGGAGAGTGGATTATCTCATGAAGGGAAATCAATTAGAATGTTACGGTGGACTGTGAACATTTATTCCTTTAGCTTGACCACTATTGAGTTTCCATGATGGGCTTTAACTGTTCAGAGGGAGGGATCAGAGTAAATGGCGATTGGTCTGCACTCCTCCAAATGTATTATCTGCCTTATTCAGAGAGAGACACTTCATCAAACCAGAGAGAACCCTGCGGCCTATTGATGGATGGGCTTTGTGTGGGGTTTGAAGAGAAAAGATGAGGCATGGGCGTTTGGGTTCGGGTTGAGGGGAGAATGGGAGGGAGAAGTGGTGTATAGGGATGGGGGGTGTCACAGATGTCCAGTCCTTTGAAAGAAAATTAAACAAGTACCTCATTAGCCAACGCTTCAGTGCTCCCTGGAGGTGGCCACTGAGCCAGGCTTTTTAATGAGCTGGGAACTTAAACGCTGCCAAAGCTTACCCCGGCCTCGCCTTTCTCTGTTAGGCCACTGGGAAGAGCCGTAACACTCCCCTATTACCCCTGGCCTCCCCCTACCCCCTCTCACCCCAGCCCTCCTCTCCTATTGAGGGCCGCTCATGCAGAGGAGAGAGAGGCACCACGCTGATTCCCTGCCTTTCAGCTCCGGAGTGGGGGGATAATGCTGTTTTTGTACCACGCATCCAGAGGAATTATGTGCGCTAATTTGATTAGGGGAAGATTTGATTAACTGGAAAATGAGGGCTTTGCTTAGACTTTCACACGCTTAATTTATCCCTTGCAAAGCAGACGCAACATTGTGTCATGAAACTCAGAAGCCATATGAGAAGCCCATTCACCAGCTAGATGGCCCTTTCAGGCTAAACAATATCTAGGACTGCCACGGTTCAAATTGGGATAATCAGTTTAGGGCTTTTTGCCTGGCCTTGGAATACAAATTGCATTTGGCATTAACAGTGAAAAGGTTCAAAGGATAATGAGATTAATGTAGCAGGGAATTGAGCTAAGGCAGACATTTTTCAGAAGAAAATGCTAAACCAGTGGCATTGTTGCACAGGGTGGATGTGAGGACTTTTTTTCTTATGACCCATGTTTATGTGATTCCTGCTGCGGTTGCTAGGAGATTATGATAATGCTGTGGCTGCAAATGTCAATCAAAGATACAGTTTATCAAACAGAGTGTAAAAATACTAGAGATTGTTGCAGTATTTACCACATATGTGCTCCAGGCACATTTACATGTCTTTGTAAAGCAAAAAAGCTTTTTTTGTATTCTGCGCTGCTTTGAATTCATTTGGTGGTTTTCACTTGTGTCTATGATCCCCTTGTACACTCTGAAATGGCCACAGGGACTGAAGGAGCTGGATGCTTTGCTTTCACTCTTTTTACCATGCAGCCATGAAGGTCATATTACTGCACAGTGATGATTACATTTGAATGAAAAGCGACGTCTTCTGGGAGAGAGGAGGGAAAAAGAGCCACAGGCAGGCTTGATCTGTTTCTCTGATCTAAAACCCTATACTGTGTGACCTTCCCCTCTGTCTGCCTGGATCTTTGCTTTGCTCGTCTCTATTTTAAACAAGTAGTTCTGTTATTTTACACAGGGATTGCCTGGATTACCTTTTAATAAGAGTTTAGCCACTCTTCAGCACAACATCCCCGTCCCAGTGCACAGTTAGCCAATAGCAGCCCCGCCCAGAATAATCCACAGCAAACGAAAGGCCCACGTTCCTCTGAGAGCTTAGTAACTACTTCTTTTTGTTTTTCTGTCACAGTTCCAGCCTGGAAGCTTTGAACTGGGACTGTTTGAATGCCAAGAATTTATCTTAAAAAAAGGGAAGGTGAGGGGTAGAGATGGAAAGAGAAATGTGAAAGCCCAAACAGATGAGCTGTCTCCTGTTGGACTTAACTCCGTCTTCCCCATCTGTTCACCCCACTTTTAATTAAATCTACAGAGATGAGGATTTTTCTCTCTCGTGCCACCTATCTCTGGCTTCTTGTCGCTCTTGTCTTCCTTCCTCTCTCCCCACGCCAACGTCCACTCCATCTTCCAACCTTGCTGCCAGCTGCTGATGAGACCAAGCCAAGGTGGCATGACAATGTTGCCAGCCATTATGAGCTGATAATGAGGAGCATTTGAGTGAAGGCCCTGGCTTAGGATTCCTGCCATCAGCGACGGCAGCCTTCATCCCTTCTACACAGTGACATACAGATATTAATGAACATAGTGCATTGCAAAAGTATTCACACTTATTGAACCATTTTGCACAATTTATTATAGCCTTTAACTTTAACTTTACTTCTTTTTTTTGGGATTTGGTAGAACAACACACAGTGGAGCTTAATTAAGAACTGGAAGGAAAAGGACAAAGGTTTTTAAACAATTTTTTATGAATAAGAATCTGAAAAGTGCGTTGTGCATTTGACTTCAGCATTCCCAAGTCTGTACTTTGTCTATATAAGCTTTGGATATCTAGAGACTGGCATTTTTGCCCATTCAGTAAAATAACTCATATTCAGTTAGATTTGATCTCTGTAAATATTAATTTTCAAGGTCTAACTTTCAACTGAACCCATCTAATCATCACCTTCCAACTATCCTGCAGAAAGGTGAACCTCAATGCCATTTCCAAAAACTCTCCAGCATTTAAGAGGCTTTTCCCCAGTATTTGCAGATGAGCCCAAAATTATGTCAGGTTCAGATTTAAATTATTTTCTTTCAACCAAGAAGTGTTTTTTCTGGTAGGAAATTACAAAGAAATCTACCCAATAAGATTGGTCAGATAGGGGTATCATTTAAAAAAATAAGAATAAAAAATAAAATCTGTTTTCTGTTTACATTTTAACAAAACTGGCAGCAGCCCACCCCGGGACCCTGCCCAGACAAGTGGGAATAAATAATGATGGAAGTAAAAGTATTTGAGGCTAAAACGTCTCCTTGCCATTCACCTAATCTTTATCTCCCTCCACAGATTCTCTATCAGATTCAAGTCAGGACTCTAACACATCAATATTACTTTCAGCCAGAAGACACATCTTAGTAAAAGTGAAAGATAACTTTAAACTTTTAAACCTAAATCTGCCTGGGGTAAGAATAATTCTGGCCTTAACTATTGCTACATCCATGTTTCTATCATTTCTGACCAGCTTATATGCCCCTGCTGGGAAACAAAAAGCCTGCCCACAGAATAATACTGCCACCACCATTTTTCACAGTATGCACTGTTACTTTTCCATCATATGTAGCCTTTTTAAAGTATGCCAAAACCTCCATGCTATGGCCCTTACGTGGCTTGTGGCAAACTGCAAATAGACCTTGATAATTTGGGGGTTTTCAGGTTACGGATTGAGCAGAGCATCATGAGGTGTTCAAAGCATAGGATGTTGTTTTCTAACCTAACCATGCTTTAGACTTCCCCACAACTTTCTCCCTGACCTGTCTGCTGTGTTTCTTGATCTTTATACTGTTGTTTTTTTCCTAATGTTCTCTAACAAACCTCTAAGGCCAGAAACAGAACAGATGGATTTATACTGAGAATAAATTACACCAAGGTGGACTCTACCTACCAGTTAGGCGACTTCTGAATGTACCAATTGATTACAATGTGTTTTATTTAGGGTACGGAAAAAAGGGGGGCTGAATATAAATGAGCATCAGGCTTTTCAGATTGTTATATGTAAAAAATGTTGGCCTATGACTTAAAATCCCAAAATAACATACATTAAGGTTTGTGGTTCTAAAATGAGAAAATGTAAAAAAGAGGCTTAAGAAACATGAACAAATCAGAGAAAAATGTACTCATAATTTAAAGTGATATGATCTAAGATGGGAAATATTGACACAAATTGCAGTATAACACAAGGCAACCACATTTATTGAGCTAACTTCATACATATAGTCTCTGTACAACACATTATCATTTTTCCCCATCGTTGTCATCATCCCTTCTAACCTGTGCTCCTCCTGAACCCAGTAACCGTTCCTGAACTCGCCCACTGAAATGAGTTGATGTTGACTAAAATCAGCTCAACACTAAGTGTGGCGTTACATTTCAGTGTCTTTCAAGATGCTTTCACACCCACACTTTTTTTGCCCAATACCATCAAATAGCATTACCTTCATTTGATAATGCACCTAACACCCACCCACTCACAAGTGCAAATAACCACCTCATGTATCTCAGTGCTCTTCAGTGCCTCATCCTCCATTTAGTATCATTTTCCCTTCCTGTGCATGGTCTTAGCTTTTAAAGTGGACATCTCATCCTCCCTGGCTCTGAAGTGCAGTCATCTGTTGTCTCACCAGCCTACACCAAACAGCTCTTTCACCATGGAGAGGCTGACGCTCACTTAGCACTGGAGCTGCTATCACTTCATTTGCATGGTAGGAACGTGTGGCGGCACTTTAAGCTGTGTAAACGCTTTAACAGCTTGCCGTTAGCGGTGCAGATACCAGAAGGGCTGGCAGTTTTAGCAGCACCCCAGGTTATGAACAATAACGTCACACCTCTCGAGCTGAGGCCACACTTTTTACTCAGGCTGAGAAAGCAAACACAGTTACATTATGAGGTGTGTAAAGACCAAAATCTTTTTTGTTTTAGTTTCTCTTCAGACTGTGTTTTGAAGTGCCTTGTTTCACAGTTAGTGTAAACAGAAATTTACAGGGTTTAAAAAAAGGATCACAAAAAAAGGTTGAAAAAAAAGTATTTAATTAAAAGTAGGCAAAAAAATTATGATCATGAGACATTTGTATTCAACTACAGGTTTGTGTCTTTACCTTTTAGCATTCTTTCTGGTCTGACTTCTGACTTCATTGATTAAGGGAAATAAAAGCAATTCCAGCCAACCTGGCCGTACAGAAGGTTGGATTTTCTACAGGAACTAACTGAAGGATTTATTTGAATCATATCGTTGGAGACTTCGAAGAATCGTTGCAGCCCTATATTGAACACTTCAGTGAAAACACCCTTAGACTGCCATCCATCCATCCATTTTCTGCTCCCGTCACGGTGGGACCAAGATATTAGAAGGCTAGAATATTTTTTATCAAGTCTGTCTTACAAAGCACTATTCATCTGCTGTCAGTCTATGACTTCATCTGTTAAAGCATGTCTAAGGAGAGTGTGACTGTATTCTGGATGCTTGATAGAAAAGGAAACGGTGACAAGATACAAATCATTTATAAACACTGTAATAATGTTGTAACTTTCTAAACGTTAGCCGCTAACAAGGCTAAAGTTGGCATTAGCTTTAGAGATCTCTGTCTGCACTAAACTGAGGGTCAAACATGGAGTGGATAATTCAACACTGAACAAAGATTCTCTAAAGGATGATGGTGCTTTGATTGCTTTAGTGAAAACACAAAAAACGAATTCTTCCAATGTGTTTCTTTTATGTTTTGGCATTAGAACCATCATAGATCAAAACTAGCATACACACCACAACACATCTGGGTACTTTGCCCTTGCACAACATCCACGCCCCCTTTTGGGGGAATGCAGACACTACAGTTAGAATGGTAGTCAGTGAAACTTCTCGGGTGTTCAGCTCAATAAAAGCATAAAATAAGCACATTTATTTAGTGAGTTTTAGACACTTGGAAATTATGGAAGACAAGTCAACAACAATATTGAAAACATCTCAGTTGGGTAATTTTCAGCAATATACAGAACCACATTGAACTTGCAGTGCAGCGTACTGCACTGTATAAACAACCCCAGCAAGAGGATGAAGCTATTAGGAGATATAAAAAAATACTTAATTGAAATTAACGACATTTCTTATTGCTTTATCTATTTATTAATAGAAGTATTTTTTTTTTAAATGCATATTGTATTTATGTCATGCTTGATCTATGACACAATGAAAATTAGTTTTGTAATTAAAGAACTGGACTCATTATTTTATAAAAAATATAAATTTATTCATTTTATAAAGCATATCCAGAATATGTTATGATGTTGTTATACATGTCCAGATGTAAAACCTTGTGATGTTTATCCACCTCAGCAGAGACAGCTGGAACTGTCCCTTTACTTTGAAGTTTCTCCATAAAAATTGTCCCCCAGCAACTAGATCATCTAATGCTTTGCCTGCCATTATGCACAAACACTTAAAACTTACAAACACATCTGTTTGCTGACTTTGAGGTTTATTTGCATCAATCAACCCATTACATTGTCTCCCATTCCAATGCTACCATCTAATTTCCCCAAAAGCTGTTTGTGGAGAAAGTAAGTGATGTGGTCTATAAATAAACTAGTCAAACCTGGACTGGATTAATCTAAACTCAGTAAAGAATAATGAAAGCACAGTTTATTGTTAAAATCCTCGCTCTCTTTGTTAAAACAAAAAAAATCTTGGATTTGTAGTTTTTCTAAAAATTTGTGCAATATTTTGTAACACCTTGTCCTTTGTCTTCTTGTTTTAAACTCTTAGTTTGAACAAATACAATAAAGGAATTCATACAACAGCATTCAGCAATATAGTGGAGCAGGGAATTAAAGTGGACTGACATGTCTGTGCTATAACTGCACGCCTACCACTATTTGATCCACCTGGAGGACATGATCTTCTGTGTCTATAGTGAGGATGCTCTAACACTGAGCTTTTTGGATGCGCTGCTTTGGATGAAAAAGGGAAGTGTAGGGCAGCATTGTTTTATACCAGGGGAGATGTTGCTTGTTTATAAGTCCATCTGCCAAAACTTTCTACTTTCCTTCCTTTGTGGCTTTAGAGACATACAATCTAAAGATATCATTAGCGTCCCTCTTGAACTTCACAACATTCATGTTGTTGTAAATAATTTCTAAATTCCAAAGGAATCTTTGTGGGGGGTAATTTATAGTCATATTCAATAAATTAGAAGATCCAGTGAGGCTTAAGTAAAAGTACCTTTTGAAAAATTTATTATTAAGCAGGTATTAAACATACATTTTCATTAAGCCCACATTTCTGTATTAAAAATGTTTTTTATTGGTTTGAATTAATATGTTTTCATTAGCTGTAAAATCATTATAATTAACAGAAATAAAGGTGGAAAACAATCTGTAAATAATCTACGTAATGTGTTTCACTTAGTCATTTGAGTTACTGAAATAAATGAACTTATTGATGAATTTAATATGACTGTATATCTCAAAAGAGGGATGAGCTTACAGTCTGAGCACTGTTCCTGGTTTATTGTGTGGGAGAAAGTAAGAATAATGGAAAATATGCTGTTTTATCCAAAGTTCATAAATGACAACAACAACAGCGTGAAGTCCAAACCAAGGCTAACTCTCAATTCCACGCCCTATGTGTTTACAAAGGAAGCTTAGATGCTTAAACCGCAATACAATCGCTGTCGTTGAAGCAGTTAGCTTCAGGTTCTTTCAAACAACATCAGCGAAATCATTGAATCTTTAGTTTTCGACTTGTCTGTCTCAGTCATTGGTTTAATAGGCATTGACTGGTATGGGAGTGCAGCTGGATGTCTGTGTGTGTGGGTGTTCGTGCGTGTGTTTTCCCTTTATCTGTGTGTGTGTAGGTGTGATTGTGTTTATTCCTGTCTTGGTCATCACAGTGGAGAACCATTTTCCCGATTTTACCATCAAATTGAGGACTGTTGGTATCACAAAGTGAGGACATTTTGCTGGTCCTCACGACCTATTTTGCTAACGGTTAGGTTTAGGACTAAGGGGTGTATTGAGTTTAGGTTAAGGTTAGGGTTAGGCATGCACTGGTAATGGTTAGGTTTAGGGTTATTGTCAGGGTTAGGGCATAGAAAGGGTTGAAAATGACTGAAAATGAGTGGAAGTCAATGGGGGTCAACACATGGTCCTCACTACATATAGCAAAACAAGAGTGTGTGTGTGTGTGTGTGTGTGTGTGTGTGTGTGTGTGTTTTCCTCTGTGTAAATGTGTGCCAGATAGATTTAGAGAAGGATTTCACTTCTAGGCGAGGCTGAGCCCATGGCACAGCCAGAACAGGTTGAGTTTCAAAGGGGCTTATCAGAGGAATTAGGCAAGTCTTTGGAGTTTGAGCAGGGCCTAATTCCCACTGACCTTTCCCTGGCTCGAGTTTGACTTTTTGTGGTGATCAGCAAGTGCTCTAACAAGCTTTTCCGTCTGTGTGGCTGGGGATTACTGTGGAACTGCGGTGCCCTCCCCTGCACTCACAAGAAGCCATCTGTGGTAAAGGGAGATTAGGTGAGGGAGTGAGAACAGAGCAGAGAGAGAGAGCGAACAGAAGTAGGCAATAGCCTGAAGGGGCATTGTCATGCCTGTCTGTGTACTGGGGAGGATTCTGTGCTTGCCAGGGTCTTTTTTTGTCACAAATTGGTATGTTTTGTTCTGCTGTTTTAACCTGCCAAGAATGGGAAACCCTCTCGGTCAGTAATATTGCTGTGATCATGGATATTTAAGGTTTTTTTCCCCTTTTTTATTAAATGGAAGTATCTTATTTAGTTTTCGTCTGGAATATTTCAATTTTATTAAACTACCCATCTTTTCAATACTGAGGCAAGAATTATCATTGAATAACAAAGGCTCTTGATGGTGTCTGAGGTAAGGCTACACTTTCTTTCATCACTGTTTTCAGTCATTTTTCACAGAAGCTGCTGAAAGTAGATTCAGGTGGAAGAACTTCTCCCTGATGGCTCTGTGACTCTGCTGTTGACTTACTGTTGTTTTTAATGGTGCCTTCAGCCACACATTACTAGGTGACTTTTTTAAACCAGAAGATTTCTCGATTCAAAGAAGAAGCGTGTTGTTTATTCGGGTTTAATATTCCTTTTTTGTGTTCCAACACAACAAAATGCAAATGAGATGTCATCTGATTGCATTAATTATATTTCAGAAGATGATCTCCGTTCAGCAACCCCTGCTGTGTTGACAATTGAAATGATTGCATTTAATCAGTGCACTTTTGAATTAATTATGGAAACAGAGAATGTCACATCACTTATAATTAAACAGTAGATAGCTTGTTGACTAAATGGAAAAAGCAAGCCATGCCTATTTTGCTCATTATATGGGGATTTAAAGTACTTAAAAATATTAGCACTTCTCCTGAGGTCTTGTTTAACTGGGATCGTAATGAAAGTTAATTGTCAGTCGTTGTTTTTGCCATCAGCTGCTGTTACTACCTATAAAAAAAAGAAACACTTTTCTTAATTTATCCTTGTTGTGTATCTCTGTTACTTTTTTGTAATAACATTACTGCCCTGACTGGACAGGAACAGTAACATTGTCCTGTTGTCTGTAAAATTAGATCCCATCGGATGCATATGATCAGGGTCCACATCAAGGCGTTTTTAAATGTCAAGTTTTAGGGACCTTTTTTAGTCTACTACTCAGTGACATGTGGCATGCCAATTTCATCAAGAATCACATGGTTGTCTAGCATGTACAGCTAGCTAAACTGTCATTAGCTGTGTACATTATTTTGTTGATATAATGAGTGCGGGTTTCCCCAACAATTCATTCTTTACAGTGATGTTCACATTGAAAGAGAGACTGTGTTGGCTGCTGCATAAGAGAGCAGATTAAACGCTAGCCATCAAATTGTATGATGTTGAAAGCAATATGCTAGGTTTATGAGACAGGAGAATACCTTTTGACTTCTTATCTGAAGATAAGCTTAAATGTTGAAATTTGTTCCCAAAAAAAAAAAAACATACCCTTGAAGACACCAATGTAAACACAAGTTGTGTTTTAAGATTTGCTGATCCTGTTTTTATTTTTAGATACATGTCTTTGGCTCAGTAATTGTAGTCTTTATGAATGTCAGTACACAGAAAAAGGGATGCTGGAACATGGTGTTCTGTCCCTTTAAGAATGGCACAAGAGTAGAAAGAGAAGAGCCTGATCAACATCATGATGCAGAAGTCATCCTGGTAGTCTCTCCTCCCTCTCTACTGCATTATCATAAAAAGTGATTTAGGCCTGATTGATGCAAATGGCCCTCTGTTCTTTTTCTATCATTAACGGGTCCTTCGCCGTGGCCACAGGCGGTGATTAAAGCTGTCATTTCCAGCTACTCATTAAAGGAGAGCGCTGGGCCGTGGGAGGGATTCAAGGAGGGGGAGGAAGGGTGGCAGACGGATAAAGAAGGAGGAGGAATAGGGCCTTTTCATTCCTGGAGAATTGCTATTTAACGGAACGACCGATTTAAAAAAAAAGTCACATCTGTTTATCTGTCTGGAATGTACAGATGGCAAAATATCTCCATTATAGCATTCTTTATGATTCCCTGAGTGCTGTTTAATTCAGCTTGACAGTGAAGCTGCTTATTTCAAGGTAACAAAAATAAATCAAATCTACAGTAGGGTTCAAATGGAGGCTACTAATATTCAGATTCAGCAGTGAACTAGAAAAAGTTGTGATGCACAGAGAAAATCAGTATTGCTTTGTTTTTATCTTTTAATTTTGCCGCAGGCTGGATATCATGAACAATGCTCTTGAAGAAAGTGAAAGTGTTGATAAAGAATCCCTGATGCTGAAGTGTGTCTGCAGCCACCCCATGGTTTCTGGCAAAGACATTACTGTGTGACTCACACTTACACTTGAACATGATTGTGAGTGTGTTTGTGTGCTGATAGGTCCCTGTTCTACTCTAATGGGGGTGTTCTTGCCTGTGAGGTAGTGAGATGTGAATCTCCAGCTGAGCTGTCCTCTGCAGGGGTCTATACTGCTACCATGTCCTGAAGACCTGCACTAATGTCCATAGGTGCCCTTGCTGCTACTGTGCCCAGCAGGCACATCTCTCCATGGATACACTCCACCCCAAGCCTCCACATATACATCACCTTAATCTTTCACTACAACTCAGATAGCATGCTGGGATTCTGGTCAGGGCTGCACATGGCTTATAGCAATAGGACTGGGGATTTGGGGGATTGGAGACCACAATAGGTTGGAGAGGATATGCTTTTTAAGTGGCTCAGCTCTGAGGCACTAAGCTTCAATCAGAGGTGTCCATCAGGGATCAAAATTCTCTAGCACACGGTTCCTGACTTTAAGATGTGATATTTGCCATGCCAGGCTACAGGAAAATGCTATAGAGTCTTACACTCTTTTGTTTAGCAGATTTTAAAGTCCCCTACTGCTGCCACAAAATATTATGCTAATGTTTATACTGTAACGCTTTAACCTGGGCACATGTCACAACTGGTTCGAACTTGGGATACCATGATCAGCACTTTCACGACGATTTCAAATCGGCAGGTTTGTAAAGCTTTTTCTAGCCGAATATAATTTGTCTTCATCAGCTTTAAAACAGGAAGATATAAGAACAGTATTCAACAGACATTCTGTTGTAAAAAAAAAAGGATTTAACTATTTTAAAATAAGACAAAATGAGTATGGAAGTTACATTTTACAATGACTTTGGTCTTATATTAATGATTAACGCAGTTATATTAACATTTTCCATAGTGAATGTTTACCTTACATTAACTAACGCTAACCCAAATCCAGCATGTTTTAAAATAAACTGATGTTTAAAACCAAATAACTTTGCTGTAATACATTAAGCCTTCCTGTTTTGTGCTTTAAGTCTTGCTTTCTTTCGCAGCCAGGATTTCTGAACATGTCATAGAAATGATCATTTCCTTATAAACACTTCACTGGTACAGAAAACAGTTAAGTTTGTGTCCCACAGGGACACTCTCCAGCGTTGTTGTGTCTAGCTATTTTGGCCTTACAACCAACAACAGGGGTGTGTATTGTATAATTAAATAGACTTCTTTTTTTTTCTCTGTTATTTTTGACTCTCCTCTAGAAGGTCTAATACTTACTTGCTGAATACGAACATATTTCACATAATTTCTAGAACCTGTCTTATTGTGGTGTGGACAGTGAATTTTTGTTATGGTGGCATTGCACTCTGCTGCAAATTGTAAATTTAGCATTTCCACATTGCCTGTCATCATTTTTCTCAAGTTTGTTAAATCCTTGTAATTGAAAATAGTACGGTTCCATTCTGCCCTTCGTAGCCCTCAGAAAAATCTATCCATTTTTAAAAACCCAAAAGCTAAAACAGAGCTCAGTTTAAAATGAAAACCCCATCTCAGTCCTTTGAAATAATACAATCTCCTACCTGCATTTAATGGCCATTAAAGCAAACATTTACTTTTATAGAGAGTGATGCCATAATTGCCTGTTCAAGAGCGATGTGTAGGCAAACATGCATTTATGAAAAAAAGCCCATCAGTATTGTCTATTGGGGGCCTAATGGTGCAATTAATTTTGTTCTTTCTTTTCAGAAGACTTAAGATAAATTGATGTTCTTTTTTTCTCTTGCCGCTTGCACACTAAAGTGGTTCTAATGAAGAAGATAAAGTGGTTCCTTGGGTGTCTCCTCGGCTCCCAGCAGTCAGCTCAGATGACATTATTCTTGTGCAGCTGGATGGAGCCAGCAGTCTACCTTCTCCTTGGCTCCATGTTGACAAGCCTGCAGCTCCCTCCCAGGGCCACTGTAATGAGGAGGATCTTTTTCCCAGAAGGCCTAGAACTGGCTTTACCATTGGTAAACGAGGAAATGGAAGGCTAGAGCTAAGCACCCATTGTCCATCTGCAGCTTCAACCCCACCTGAGCATGGATTATGTCACATGTCCCACACTGCTGCTCCAGCCTCCTCTACAGTTGGCCTAAGCCCTCGAGGTGCCCAGACGGCTGACAGTGGCATTATTGCTGTAGAATATGCCTTCAGGGCTCACCTCCCCTGGGACGCCGTGCCTGCAGACTGCGATGCCAATGGAGAGGAGGGGCTGACAGGGTCTTTATGACTAGACACTCTCCCTGAGGAGCACTAGGGAATAAATTAGCATGGCCACAACCCTGCTGGCATAATGTGGTTGGACATGAGGGAGGCAGACCCACCCCATCATTCCTCCCAGAGGACGAGTATACTCAGTGCTCCACCTTATCTTTGTTGAGCATTAAAATACATGATTGCACCTCCAGGGCACACACAAAGTATGTTCTTTGTGTGCATTCATCTCAGCATCCACTGGGTAATAACAGATCATAAACTCTGCAGATGAACCACTGAGATCTGAAACTAGATATTGTTTGTGGGTTAATAAACTTTCTCACTGATGCCGTAAAAGTTGTGTTTATTGTCTCTATAGCCGTTTTCCTCTCGTTTGTTTGGGAGCTGAATGTGATCATATGGAGAGAGGGAGGAGCAAAGCATGAGAGTGGCTTAGTGGGAGATGCGTAGCCCTCAGGAGGTGCAGCTTCTTAACCTCAGCCTGCATGGTCTGATAAGAATGTTTCTTTATTGTCGGCTGGAGAGCAATGCAGACTTGCTAAGGCTATTAAAACAAGCTTTGCTGCTTGGCCCTTATCGGGGGATTTCATCACCCTGTTAGGTATTAGGGGCTTAAGCAAAGTCTCTGGTGGCTATGAAAGCTCTGAATAGTGCTCAACCATCAAACAATCCAATAAACTCACATCTTTGTTTTTGTGCTCTTACATCGTAAAGTAGCTACCCAAAGGTACGTCCTTTTTAATCAATACAAATCCCTTCCAGGTTGATACTGTCTGTGACCTCCACCCAATATTACAGAAACCGTTTCACAGGAATTTGCCACAGTCTGCTCCAGCTGGTTCTAATGGAAGTCAAGCTCCCATCTGCCAGTGATTACTGACATGGACGGTGCCCGGAGCTTTGCCGACAGTTGCTTTTTGATTAGCAATTATCCTGAAAAAAAACAGGAGGAAACTCAGACTCTCAGGAGAACACGGTTCCAACCTGTTTTTCTACTGAGTAAAATTCTGTCAGGGCAGGCAGAGGTTGCTGCGGTTCACCAGGGTCCTCAGCACCAGTTGCCTTTGATTCTCCCAGATGTACGTATCTGGCTCTGCGTTGGCCCATATGGTTCCACTTACTCTCTGGGGGAGGAAAATAAATGGTTTGTTTTTCTATTGTCGCCTCTCTCATTACGCACTTATAAAACCAGCTTTTGAAGATTAGAAACTTGTGCCTGAGTTGAGCCAGATATAAGCTGGCATGTTAGCCTGGAATGTGTGGCTTTTCCTTTCAGCCTCCTTTTCCTGAATTCAGTTCTGTACAAACAGGAACACAGATCAGCAGCATTGGAGGTCATCGTGTATTTACTTTGGCTATGCTTTTATAGTGCCTGACAAAAGTACCTTTTAACATTTTGTCATGTTGCTGCTAAAAATTTGTAGACCATAATTTTGAAGTGAACAGAATATGTTTTGCAAATTTTTTTTACAAATAAAACTATGTAAAGTGTGGCATGTAGTTGTATTCAGCCCCCTTGGATCACTACAACTACAGCTCCAAGTCTTGTGGGGCATGTCTGAATTTTTTGCAAAATTATTCAAGCTCAGTCAGATTAAAAGGAGAACATCTGTGAACATCAATTTTCAGATCTTGCAACAGATTCTTATTTAGATTTAAATCTAGGCTTTGACCAGGCCATTCTAATGCATGAGCATCGTGCGATCTATTCTATTGTAGCTCTGGCTGTATATTTTAGAATATGTGGTACTGGAAGGTGAACCTCAACCCCAGTCGCGAGTGTGGTGTAGTCTTTAGCAGGTTTTCTTGTTAGACCAGCGTCCCTGGCCCTGATGAAAAACAGCATCCCCACAGCATGATCCTGCCACCACCATACTTCACCAAGGACATGGTGTATTTTGCGTGTTGCGTATTGTTAGTTACTTTCACACATAGCGTTATAGTACATTTTTCATTTGTAAAAATATTGAAAACTATCTTTTCCTTTGGCTTCATGTGCACACAGTACTTTGTGTCGGTCTAACTTGTGAAATCCCCATATAATATATTGACATTTGTGGCTATAATGTAACAAAATGTGAAAATAAAAACTGATTGAATTTTTTGCTTTACTGGATTAGCATTAAACCACCTGAATTACACCAGACCTATTTTTTGTCAGTTGACCCTATGACCTCTCCTGGTCTTATCGCCCACTCACTCAGTTAAGGAATTTCACCTCTGTTTTCCTTCTAGACTAATGCTTTCAAGATTTCATCACTGACAACAGTTTTGTTTTACTCCCAAGTTTTCCTGCCCGTGTCCAATAACTGGATCCCAGCTCCTACTGCTCTCTGGAGCACTCAGAGAAGAGTTAGTCCTGTTGGATAGCAGGTGCTCCCAGCCTGGTCTGCCCTGACCTTTCAAGGGTTAGTTATCTGTCAGTGGGTGTCAGGCCTAGACGTGACACTCAGGTCAGCCTTCTAACCGAGAGGTCTCCCACTATGCATGAATGAAAAGAAGACGTGACTCGCTAAAGATGAGGTTTCTTCTTCACGTTGCTGACCTTGAACTTTGTTTTTAGGTTTTTTCAACAATGACAACACATCTGCTTCTCTTTGGTTTTGTCACAGTTGTCCTTCACTTGTGAAAGAAATTGCCTGGGAGAAAAACAGGAGAAAAACAAGCCAGTGTTTTTATTCGCACTTTTTATCTGACAACAAAACAGGACTCTATGAAATGTGGGTGTTTCCTAGTGTACTGCTGGAGGCAATGTTGTGCAAATCAATAAAGCTCTACATCGACACAAACATGGGAATCAAGACAATGTGTTGTAGAATTGAAGCAAAAAAGGCAAACTTTTATAGCTTCCGTTTTGCAAACTTGACAAGGCTGCTCTAAGATTGGAGCACTTTGTCAGAAGCACGGTGGTAGATTGATGCAGCCTTATTTTCATTAAACGTTCTTTAATTGGCTTGGAAGGGAATAATCTTTATATCTTTCTGAGCTCCGTCGTTGGCAGACAGGAAACATAGCGGTGCTGCTTATCTGTCAAAACATCAGCAGAATCTCAGAAACGAAAGCGACACATGCCAGCAAGTTGCTTGAGACAAAGTACAAATACTCCACATCACACCTCAGTGAAAAGGCTTGTCAGAAAACTGTTTGAAGAAAATTAGAGTTTAGGTAAACACAACTGTCATGTGCAGCATTCGTTAGAACACTTTTTTCCTTTCTTGTGTTGTTTCAAGGACCCTGAGCTCTGGATTTAGGCACACTTCCATTAATCACTTGGCCTATCTGCCATTGTTGGTGAAACGCTGACAGTATCTTCAAATATTAAAGCCCTGGAGTGTTGGTGTTGTCAAATTGAAATGTTGTACGCAGAATTGCTGCCCACCTGCGCGGCTCCAAAAGCGCTCCAGGGTCTTGCCTTGATGTGTGACAGAAGCGAGGTGCCTCTGAACCAAACAAAACAATCAGCGTGCCCTCCTCTGATTAGCAGACAGCAGAGTGATCTTCCATGTCCTTCATAGAGTTTACGCAGCCACACAGAGGCCTCAGTGAAATAACAATGAGCGACTTGCCAGCTTGTCAATCTATTTGCTCCATTTCCTGCCTCCATCTCTCTTTGCCTTGGTATATCTTGGAGCTTAATAGAGTGTAGAGGTCCCATTTGAAAATATTAATTTACCCATCAAAATCTGTAACCTTGCCAGCCCCAGGTATTTAACATAAGACATCTGAAGTCAGTGGTTTGACTGAAGCACATCAGAGTTGAATGAAAAGCTATTGCCTTTGTGTACATACATGCACGTGTGTGTTGGTCCCCCTCAGCCAACCCTCCGACTCCTTTCATTCCCAGCCGGAGCGTCAGTCCAAGCAGCGGTGACATGTGAAGGCATTCTCTGTTTATCTTCTCCAGGGCCACGCTCTTCGTGTCTCTTTGTGTTGCTGTCACTCGTGCAGAAAGCACCAGAGGAGGAAGAGAAATCCAGTACGAAAACAGTAAAGACATGTTTGTTTCCTGAGACAGTCCTGGCACTCTAGGCGACAGCATCTGTACATTCATGAAACATGACAGCTGTTTAAAAGGGGAAGGAAGAATAAGAGATTCAGCCATCACAAACAATACCAAACAACTGGAGCCTTTATAGTCTGTAGAAGTAATTCTATTTTTATTTTACACTCGTCTGGCATTAAACTCTACATGTATGGCTATTGACTGTGATAGAATACATTGACCTCGAACCTCTGATGTATATAAAGCACTGACATATTAGAAAGTAGTTAGTATATGTGCAGTAGGTGGAAATGCCTGATAAGGAAGGTGGAAAAGTATGGAAATTAGCCAGTGTCTTTACTCTTTAGACGTGTGCAAAATTTTAGTAAAATAAGCTGCCTAAGCCTTTTTTTTATTTATTTATGCTTTAGTTTTTTTAAGATTGATCTACTTGTGAGAGAACTTGTAATTAGTAATCTATGACTTCTTCTTTCCCTAGTATATACATTTGACATGTTTCAGACGCCCCGTTTTCTTCATCTAGGCTGGCTAAGCGCACGTATTTATCTTGCCC